>CAJNDS010002121.1:147500-477090 GCA_905221605.1 Symbiodinium natans | reverse complement strand
GTATGGAGTACTTCTACAGGGCACAAGTGTTCCCTAATTCGGTACCAGGTATGGGGTGCCACCTAGAGAAAGTGTTCTCCTTTTCTTACATGACATTAAGGGAACTACACGCCCAGAAGGCCAACACATGATCCGTAAAGCGCGTTAGAGCACAGCAAACAATCTGGAATCTTCTCTTAGGCTGTGCAATAACATACCAGAAGCACAATTCCTAGGGAGGCTGCAACCCCTGCACCCTAAACCTCCTAATTCAACCCGAAGCCCTAAACCCTAAACCCCTAACCCTAAACCCTAAAACACAAACCCTAAACCCTAATCCCTAGGCCCCAAACCAGGAGCCCAAAAACCGATCCTTCATCGCCGACTGGACCGTGATGCGCGCAAAACGCTTTAGACCTCAGCTTAAGTTCAGGGTTTAGGGTTTAGGGTTCAGGGTTTAGGGCATAGGGTTAAGGGTTGCTAGGGTTTAGGATTCTTTTCGAGGGCTTGTCGTGCTTGCCAGGTTCGAGCGTTTCAGGCCCTAGACCCCAAATCTCCGGATTCTTCAACCTCTCATCAGCATCTTCTTGTGGGTTCCTGGTGAGGAGTTAGGGAACAAACAATGGGGTCCTTATCGAGTCCTTTTATGAGGGTTACATGTGAGGCACCTAATGCCCGAAATACCTCGGGTTTAGGGTTTAGGGGCTAGGGGTTTAGGGTTAGGGTTCTTTCCGTTAACACGCAATGTGTAGCAAGAGGTGTTTAGAACTTAAGGTCTACGGGCTTCTGGGCTTACACTATGGATAACGAGAGCTGAGGCAGTTAAACAGGAGTGGGGTTAGGGGTGGAGAGAATGTATTTTCCTGCGGCTTTCTTTAGGGGTTAGGGCGGAGGGCCCGGAGTATCCTTTCCAAGTACAAAGCCGGATGCCTAAAGCCAAACCATCAGGGTCCATGTACCTCATCATGGTATACTTGATATAGCAAGTACTTTAGCCCCAAACCCTAAACCCTAAACCCTAAACCCTAAACCCTAAACCCTAAACCCCAAACCCCCAACCCTAAACACCACCCTAAACATCCCTGAGTCCCAAACCCTAGTTTAAGGGGAAGTTACATGGCCCCGTTCTGAGGTATGGACCCCGGGGCTTTATAGGGCATCTAAGGGGTATATGCCGAAACCCTAAACCCTAAACCCTAAACCCTAAATATAAGGGGTCCCGTTTAAAGGGCCCTTTTCAGGGACCATGTAGTACCTAGCCTAAGATCTTAGGCCCAAGAACCCCCAGTTTAGGCAACTGGACTCTGAGGTTTAGGGTTCAGGGCTCAGGGCGGAGGGTTTGGGTTCAGGTTTTAGAGTTCAGGGTTACGAGCCGAGGGGGAGGGGGGTGCGAACCGCGAACGGCCGCACTCTCACCCATCCCTACATTTATATTTATATATATATACACACACATTGAAATAACAACAACAGGGCCCCTCCCTCAAAGCGCTCCCTCATATCCCGTCCTCTTGTAAGAGTTTTGGGTCTAGGGTTGCTGGCAGGGTTCAAGGTTCAGGAGGTTGGGGTTCTCCAGCCCTAAACTAAACCCTCAATCCTACAGCCTACTTACAAAACCCGCTCCTTGCGCGAAAATTAAAAGGCTTTGCGTGGAAAAGCCTGTGTCCATAAAGAACGAGGTGCCCCGCATGAAGATGTACTTGATGGAGACCTGACATACAACCCTGACCCTAACCCTAAACCCTAAACCCTAAACCCTAAACCCTAAACCCCTAAACCCTGAACCCTGAACCCTGAACCCTAAACCCAGAACCCTAGATCTCCTGGGCTGCTCAGGGTCTCATTTCCGCAGCACCGTGCTGCTTATGGCTAAAAAATAAAACGAAACCCTAAACCCTAAACCCTAAACACTCAACCCTAAACCCTAAACCTTGAACCCTATGTTTAGGCTAGTTATAGGGTTTAGGAGGAGATGTCTTGTTGGCGAGTGACCGGGAAGGTACCCTCACATTCGCCTACGGGGGAACAAAAGAGAAAGGCGTAGGGTTCAGGGTTTAGTGCTTAGGGTTTAGGGGTTTAGGGGTTTAGTGCTTAGGGTTTTGGGGTTTGGGGGTTTAGTGCTTAGGGTTTAGGGGTTTCGGGACGTCTGACGTATGTAAGGCTGATTCACGGGAAGCTGCCCCCGGCACATTTCTTGTACTTCCTAAACCCTAAACCCTAAACCCTAAACCCTAAACCCTAAACCCTAAACCCTAAACCCTAAACCCTAAACCCTAAACCCTAAACCCTAAACCCTCATAGAGGAGTTCCTTGTAGCGGGTCCTGAGATCCTAGGCTGACAGGTTTGCCACTGCATATTCGGACCCCCTCAAAGCTCAATTTCCTGGTTCTTCGTATGGCATGAGCGAAATAGGTGCCTTACATCTTCCCTAAAGGGTTTGGGGTTTAGGGTTTAGGGTACTACACCTTTTGAAGGGATGCTATAGGGCACCGAATTCCCTCAAAAGAACCAACAAGCAAACCCCTAAGCCAACCCAAACCCTAAACGGCCAAACCCTATAAGCCCTAAATTCACAAAGCGCAGGCCCGCTAGCTGCTTGTTGTGGGGGCGGGGGGGGGGGGGGAACCAAGGCTCACAGAAGGACTACACTTGGCGTCAGAGGCAGGAAAACCAGAAACGGTCACAAACCCCCAAACTGCAAATCCTAAACTCCCCACACCACCAAAACCCATAATCCCGTAAAACCCTACAACCCAAAACCCTACTTAGTAGCCCAGTAACCACATTATAATAAGGGCACACTTTCTTTGGTTGGTTACTTAAGAAGGGAACCCAGAACCCCAAAAAAGGGTAAAGGGTACCACTGGGCTGCCAAGCCTAAACCCTAAACCCTAAACCCTGAACCCTAAACCCTAAACCCTAAACCCTAAACCCTCAACCCTGAACCCTGAACCCTGAACCCTGAACCCTGAACCCTAAACCCTAAATCCTCAACCCTAAACCCTAAAGCCTAAACCCTAAACCCTGAACCCTGAACCCTGAACCATAACCCAGAGCCCACCTGACGGAGGTCTCGCACGTGCTCGGGAAAGTCTTCGAGAATTTCTTCGAAGCACGCCCTTAAAGTCAGCAGCAGCTTTGCTTTTCGAATATGTGGGGGGTTTAGGGTTTAGGGTTTAGGGGTTTAGGGGTTTAGGGGTTTAGGGGTTTAGGGGTTTAGGGGTTTAGGGGTTTAGGGGTTTAGGGGTTTACGGCTTGTAGTGTGGGGCTTGGGCTTTTTGGGTTGGGGTTTCGGGTTCGTGGTTCGGTTCCTTGGGCCTGGGGTCTAGGAGATCTTTCTTAGATTTGGTCAGTTCTCTAAATTATTGTTCCCTTTGTGGGTACCCTACATGATAATTCGGGGCCGCCTCAAAGAAAGGACCCCAAAACAGGACCATATTTCAGAGAAGCGGCCATTTAGGGTTTTCAGGGTAAGGACTATCGGGTTGCCACTGGTGCGTTTCGGGGCGAATGATTGGGCTTCGGTTTTTTGGTACGGGGGTTTGGTAACTTTGGTTTTGGATGTACCCTGACTTGGAGTACTTGTCGTTCGCACCAAACTCAGAGAAGAAAGGAAACTCTGTTCTGTTACTTGGGACCCAAAACCGAGTTCGGGGCTTTATCGGGCTTCAGGGCTGCCATTTCCCAGACAGACTCTCGGGATGATCTAGGGTTTAGGTCTTAAGGTAAGTTTAGGGTTTAGGGTTTGGGGTTGAGGGCTTATAAGGATACAAAACCTTGAGCCCTAAACCCTAGGCTTCGAATGCCCCTCAGGCTTGTGGAGTTCTTGCATTCCGCTTGATACCCGTACGAGGGGGAAGGGCTGATCTGGTGCTTAGGGTTAACGGTTAAGGGTTTGGGGTTTGGGGTTTAGGGTTTAGGCGGCTTAGGGCTTAGGGTCTAGGGTATGGTGGGACATTGTCGTATGTCCTTGTAGTTTAGGGTTCCCGACAGTTTCCCCAAATGGGGAATACTTGGGCCTTAAAGTACTTCCTATTTCGGGTCGTTGGGGCCGAAGTATACAACATGGACCCCCAGGGCTAAACCCTAAACCCTAAACCCTAAACCCTAAACCCTAAACCCTAAACCCTCACAGGCTGTCGAGGGTCTTCGACAGCTCTTGCACTTCAACAACTGTCAGGGAAACGGCGATGTTACCTTTGCAGGCTGACCAGATTCTTTGAATCCTCAAGCTGTGAAACCCTGGACCTTTGACCTGAAACCCTAAACTTGTAACGTTCTTAAGGGAGGGGGGTTCATGGGGGGGGGTAGGTACCTCGAGAACCTCAGGGAATCTTAGGGAGCCTGAGGGAGTAGTGGCGAGTATCAGGGACCCTTGGGTAACATACCCCCCCTTGAACCCCCCTCCCTTAAGAACCCTCCAATAAACCCTAAACCTTCAACCTTTGACCACCCTAAACCCTAAACCCTAAACCCTAAACCCCAAACCCCAAACCCCAAACCCTAAACCCCTGAACGACCCTGAAGCGATGCATCCGGACCCTGGAACCTAGTGAGCGCGGTGGATGCAACTCCCTGGTGAACCCATGGGTGCCCCTGCTACCCCCCTCGATACTACCCCCCCCCTAGGGTTTAGGGTTTAGGGTTTAGGGTTTAGGGTTTAGGGTTTAGGGTGTTACCCCCATCATGAAGGCCATTTAGGGAGAATTCTGCCTACTTCAGGTTAGTAGAAACTCATGATGAACCAGGACCCGCTTCTTAGGAGTTGAGGGTGTTTGGGCCTAGGGGCTTAGGGTTTAGGCTTCAGGGTTTAGGGGGGGGGGGGGGGGGTTACGATTTAAGGCTTGTGGCAGAGTCTTGTCCTTGAGGCCTACCCCGACGACCCGAATCTCTAGCTTGCAAGTTTAGGGTTTGGGGTTTAGGGTTTAGGGTTCAGGGTTTAGGAGGGCAGCAGTGTTCCATACAGACGCGGGGTTAGGGTCTAGGTTCCGAAAGAGGAAGAACAAGTAATCAAGAGAAGCCTCACGCATTTTAGCAAAGTCGTTGGCGTTGGGTTGCTAGGAACTCTGCAAACTTTCAGGCATAGGGTGAACAACCGTTCCCTTCGTGGTGACATAGCTTGAGTTCCACACCAACAACAACCCGGTAGAGCCAGCAAGAGTGTCAACAACCTCGACGCCAAACACTAAACACACAACTGAAAACACAACCACCCAAACAAGCCTAGTTGCAGGTTTGGAATTCGGGTTTAGGGTTTAGAATGATTAGAATGGATACCAGCTCACTCCAAACCCACCACCCACACCCGAGCCTTGCTCGAGTCATGCAGAATTGCCCCCTAAACCCTGAACCCAAAGGCATTGCTCAAGGGCTCACACAGGCGCCCATGCAAATTCTGCACATCCTCTCTAACGCTGCGCGCAGGTTGCTGACCACGAGGTCCGGATTCGAAAGCAACAAGTGGTCTTCCTCGATTCTTCATGCCACATGGAAGGCTACCCTGAACTACCCTTTGCTTGACAAGGGTTTCGGGTTCAAGTGATAACCTACTAGGCCACTAGGCAAAGGTACCTCACATTCCCCATCTTACATATGGGCAACGGATTCCTTGACTCCTCAGTACAAACACGATTAAAGCTAAAGTTTAGGGATTGAGGGCCTTTCCCCCCCCCTCCTCCGCCCCTCCCTTGCCCCTCCCCCCCTCCCCACTCCCCTCCTCCCCTCCTCCCCCCTCCCCTCCTCCCCCATCCCCTCTCCCCCATCCACCCCCCCCCCCCCCCCCCCCCCCCCCCCCCCCCCCCCCCCCCCCCCCAAATAGTGGATAGCTTACGAGCATTGACCTGTTGGAGACAGGAACTGACGTTGCTCGGTGCCTGAAGCCCTCAACCCTAGACCCTAAACCCTGAGAGTGGGTCAGGGCTCCGTCAGTGGTTTAGGGCTCAGGGTTTCCTAAACCCTGAACACTGAACCTGCAGGATGTGAATGCTCGGAGAAGCATGTTTGGAGTTTTGGGTTTAGTGTTACTACAATTTGCTTAAGATCCCCCCCAAAAAGAGTGATCCCTAAATTCCCCTTATAAGGAGATGTTTTTTTATATTTTTTGTGGGGTTCTTAAGCAAATGGTAGGTTTGGGGTTTAGGGTGCAAAATTCCTATTCCCTCTTGGCGAATCAGTGAGGGGCTCTCATTTTCGGTTCCCCTACGCCCTGAGCTCTAAACCCTAAACCCGCAACACGGAACACCATTGCCGCGTTTTGCGCTTTCGGATGAAGGAGCATTGGACGCACTTCTCATGCTGACCGAGATTGAGGGTTCAGGGCGTATGCAGGGCTTATAGGGCTTCGGGTTCAGGGCTTAAACTCGAAACCCTAGAGGGTTAATTACTAGGTAAACAGGACCTGCGAGGGACAACCCTAAAATTCCTAATCCCTTAATCCCCTAATCTCCAATTCCCTAAGCACCCCTTGAAACTTTAGTCCCTGACCCTTTTCAGGGCTGGGTTACAGGAACTAAGGGCTAGGGGTTACCCTAAACCCTAAACCCTCATCCCTAACCCTAAACCCTAAACCCTAAACCCTAAACCCTAAACCCTAGGGTTTAGGGTCGCAGCCAAGCTTCGCCCCACACCATGCCAGGAACCAAAATAGTGAAGTTCATGACCCGCGAGGCAGTCCCTCCCATCATAATGTACCTGGCCGTTTTAGGGCTTATGTAGGGTTTAGGGTTTAGGGTTTAGGTTTAGGGTTGATGTGGCAGATTCACGGGCTGCCAGTAGGAAGTCAGGGCGAGATAACCCTAAACCCAACGCCATCCGGCAGCAAGAGTTCCTAGCGCGAAGCCCGCAAACAGCCGCGAAACCAAGAAACGGTGCCATGATGTAGGGCTTATGCATATGCATATATATATATATATATACATATATTTTTCATATGTATATGTATACATACATATATATATATATATATATATGCATATAGGGCCACCGCGCCAAGAATCCCACAACCCCTGTCACGAGCTCGAACCATGGAATGCCTGCACCCTGACTGGCGACGACACTACTTCCTTGCTACTAACCTTACAAGCTCTACCGACTAAAACCCCCAAAATACCCTAACCCTGAAACCCTAAATCCTGAACCCTACACCCTGGGCCTAAAGCCCTAAGCCCAAAACCAGGAGCCCTGAAAACCTGAAATCCGAAGCTGCCCCCCTGAGGTGAAGGATTTGGGGTTTAGGGTTGAGGGTTGAGGGTTTCGCACCCTCAAGGTTTCGTGGATGCCTTAGAGCTTAGTGTAGGCTGGGGCTCAGGTAGCGTTTATCCTAAACCCTGAACCCTGAACCCTGAACCCTGAACCCTGAACCCTAAACCCTAAACCCTAAACCCTAAACCCTAAACCCTAAACCCTAAACCCTAAACCCTAAACCCTAAACCCTAAACCCTAAACCCTAAACCCTAAACCCGAATGCGGCCCTCTGTTCTGCAGCTCAAGGCACATGTGAAACAGCTTCCCGAAGTGCTCTTGCTCACCAAACATGCGCATCTCCAGGATTTCCTCAGCCGACGGCTTTGAAATCTATAGCCCCCCCCCCCCCACCCATGGCAACGCTTAGGGTTTAGGGTTTAGGGTTTTGGGTTTAGGGTTTAGGGTTTAGGGTTTAGGGTTTAGGGGGTTCAGGGCGCAGGGTCTTCAGAAGACAATGCCAACAGCCAAACCACGCTTCCCTGAACCCGCTCAGCGGGTGGGCGTCAGACACTGTCATATACGGGCCTTGATGATTAGAACAGTTTTTTTTTTTTTTTTGGGGGGGGGTTCTTAGAGCATATTTACAAAGAGACCATAGAGGAATACTAGAATTAGCCCAGTGACCATGTTATAATAAGGGCACCCTTTTTGGGGTTGGTTTTTTTATAAGGGAACCATAAGAAAAGGGTAAAGGATACCACTGGGCTACCAAGCTACTAGTCCGACCCCTAGAGTATATAAACCCTACCCTGCCCCGTCCCATTGGCAGGAGACGGATGGCCTTTTCAGAGGTTTTGAGGGTTCCAAGTGGTGGCCGTAGCCTGTCCCTGACAAATATGGGCCTGAATAATTGAGTTAGGGTTTTGGTGGGTCTGAAAGGTTAATCATAAAGGAACCATAAGGGAATACTATTCGTAATGATTCCGACCCCTATATTAGGCATCCTTGTGTGGATGGCCCAGGCATGCCCAGGCTCAGCTTTCGCACCGCCTCTCCTCCCATCCTCCCTCCAGGTCAAACTCGCCACCCACATTTCTACCAATTTGTGTCCAGGCAGCCAGTTGAGGAAAACCCAGTGTCCCTAACTGCTCAGGCCTGTAAGGGGCAGCCATGCACATGTGAAGAGTCTGAGCATAAACCCGAAATTGAAACTCGAAAGCCCTCAACCCAAAACCCTAAACCCCACGTAGAAGGCAGAAGGTTGGGGTGGCTCCACAGGCCTTACAAGCAGGCAGCGCGTGAGACAAGGTGCTGATTAGGGTTTAGGGTTTAGGGCTTCGGGTTTGCCCAGCATCCGGAAGCCTTCCGCAATCTGACACACACTGGGCCAAATCACAGCTCAATCCCCCAAAACCCTGTAAACGCCGCCAGAAAATCACTGGGCCAGTCCACACAAGCCGAAGCCCCAGCCTCCCTAAACCCTAAACCCTCAACCCTCGACCCTAAACCCTAGCCTGAAATGAAGGGTAGGGCCGCAAGGGGATCAATCCTGACAGGGCGGCGGCGATGCACGTGAGGAAACTGGTGGAGCACTTGTCCAGAAAGCGAACCTGGCAGGCTGAAGGAGCGTTTAGGGTTACACGCATCCCTCGGAGAATAACCTCCTAAACCCTAAACTCTGAACCCTAAACCCTAAACCCCATGACCCCAAAGAGCATTCAAGAGATGATGCAAGGAGTGGGTGAAGACTGCAGAGTGTGTGCGGGAAGGCCTTTTGCAAGCCCTGAAGCCTTGAAACCCCCCAAAGACTCGAGCACCTGAGGCCTCTAAATCCAAGCTATCGCCTCTAAACCCCAAACCCTGTCTGTGAGCTGAGATTAGGGTTTAGGGTTTAGGGTTTAGGGTTTAGGGTTTAGGGTTTAGGGTTTAGGGTTTAGGGGTCAGGGGTCAGGGTTTATGGGGTTCAGGGTGTTATCGTCCGCACAAGCTATGGACCCTGCAGATGACAGGACCCGTACCTTCCAACTCCTCTCTCACAACAACACAGAGGATTCAAGTCTGGGCTCAATTGTCCCTGAACCCTAAACCCTAAACCCTAAGCCCTAAACCCTGAACCCTGAAAACCCTAAAGCCCTAAACCCTAAACGTTACGGGCTCATAGGGTTGATGGGGGGCTTTCAAGGTTTTTTTGGTATCGGGCCTAAGGGGTTCAGAGGGGTCGGGTAGTCTGCCCACGCGCCCAAACCCTCACAGACTCGAGGACTTTAAATCCTCAATCTCCCTAAACCCTAAACCCTAAACCCTAAACCCTAAAAACCCCACTCAGCGAGCCCCGACCTTCTTCACCCAGTGCACGTTGACCTCTCGGTAGGTGTCCCGACGCAGCTGTGGCGACATTCCTGGGCTGCCAAGCCCCAGAGTTGAGGCCTAAACCCTAAACCCTAAACCCTAAACCCCAAACCCCAAACCCCAAACCCCAAACCCGAACAAACCGCGTGGGGCTGGTGGTGCAGCCAAGACTCGCTCCAAGATCTGCTGCCAAGCTTGGTACCTTGTGGAAACTTCTCTCCAGTAGGGTTGAGGGTTTAGGGTTTAGGGTTTAGGGCTTAGAGCTTAGGGTTTAGGGTTTAGGGTTTCGGGCAAAGCTTGTGGACACTTCTCTCCAGTAGGGTTGAGGGTTTAGGGTTTCGGGCAAAGGCCGGTACATTAGGTTTAGAGTTTGGAGTTTAGGATTTCGGGATTTTTTTTATTACTTTCCTTAAAGGCGGTTCGTGCCATAATTAAGGCATGTTGGTGTATATAGGGACCCTGGAGTCAGGGGTTTAGGTAGCCTAAACCCTACATCCTACACCTACCCCAGGTGGGTTCGAGGGTCCCAAGGCCTATAGGCCACTGCCAAAACCTCAAAACCTGATTCTTCAGGATTTCGGGTGTCTCGTACAGGGGGGGCTGCCGAAACAGTGGTACCCCTTCCTAGAACGAGTATGCCGGGCCTACTTTGGCAAATGCCCATGCTAGTTAGGCTGTACCCGTTCTTTAGCCTTCTGGAAACTGTTCCCTCTAGGATCCCACGAAACCCAGCAAGGCAAGTCATGAACCAAACTCGAAAACTTGGCTGACAACCCTAGTCCCTACAGTAAGCATCATAAAAGCCGAAACGTCGAAGACTAAACGTGAAACACTAAAACCTATCCGGACTCCAGGCACCCTAAACCCTACAACTCTAGCTTGTTGGTTCCGAGTGGTGACTTCGTGAGGTCCCTACTTTCCTGAACCCTAACCTCCCCCCCCCCCCCCCTCCCCACACACAGGATAGCCGTGTGGGGATCAATTGAACCTCAACAAACTCCCTCCCGACCCTTCTAAGCTGACCGAGCTCCCTAAACCCTCAACCCTAAACCCTCAAGCCCTCAAACCCTAAGAGTCCATCCACCTGATAGAGAGTACTCGGGGCCTTAAAGTATTTGATATAAAGGGACTCTGGGGGCCCGAGTACATAATCACAAGGCACATGGGCCCTTGGGGTGAAGTCCTAAACCTGACCTGAACCCTAAACGCAAATCCACGCCCTGCATGGGCATTTCCAAACGTAGGGGTACCGCCTTATATACCAAATACAATAGACTCCCCGTAACGGACCCCCGAAAAGGGTACCCCACTTTCCGGAAACCCCCACATCTATTCTGATCTTGGAACCCATTCTGATCTTGCAACCCTGGCAAAAGCAACTACAAGTTTAAAGCTGTTTCTCAGGTATCATAGTGCCCAAAAAGTAAAAAGTTATAACCCTAAACCCTAAACCCTAAACCCTAAACCCTAAACCCTAAACCCTAAACCCTAAACCCTAAACCCTAAACCCTAAGACATCACTCAAGCAGGGACGCTCATGCTGGGCTGTGGAACGGAGGAAGAACTTGCGGAGACGAACTTTCATCTCATGGGGCAAGCTGAGCCTGCTGCCGAAGCGTCCGGGGCTTAGGCGGTGTGGGGTTTGGGGATTTAGGGTTTAGGGACCCTAAACCCTAAGGGTCAAACTCTCAACCCCGCACCCGAAGGCTTGGGCGAGAAGGGGAAGATGTAGTGGAGATTCATCCCTAAACCCTTAACCCTAAACCCTAAACCCTAAACCCTAAACCCTAAACCCTAAACCCTAAACCGAAGCCGCGGGTTTGGACCTTGGGGCCTGGGGACTGAAGATCCCGTAGCTGTGAACTTTGGGAAGATCTCGTAGCTCTGCACTTGGGGGGACCCAGAGCCGGAGGTTCAAGTTTAGGGTTTAGGGTTTAGGGTTTAGGGTTTGGGGTTTAGGGTTTAGGGTTTGGGGTTTGGGGTTTGGGGTTTGGGGTTTGGGGTTTGGGGTTTAGGGTTTAGGCTGCAGGAGCTTATGCGCAGGAGCTTACGAACCCAACTGTCCTGTTGCACGGAGTTATACACCCAACCCACACCAACCCGAAACACCCCAAAGCCGAATTCCTAAGCATCCGGGAAGGGTTTAGGTGTAGGGAATTGTGATTATGCTACCCCTATTCGCCTCGGCTTCCTGCCTTGTTCCAGACCCGGCCCCCCCACCCCCCCTTTCACCCCCCCCCACCCCCCCCCCCTTTTAACCCGGCTGCCCTCCTCCCCTTTTTTTGCGAAACCCTCTTTCCTCCTTTCCTGTCCTGGGGCCGGCCCGGCTGCCGAGGCGGCGCGCGCAAGCGTTTACAATTATAATCCTATTAAGGACGTTAGTAACAGGGGAAACATCCCAAGTTAAGGGTTTGGAATCTGCTCAGAGAACTCGCCAGACCAGAGATGGCGAACAACCTCATGGGTTCCCCTACTACCCCTCTCTATACCCCCGTCCTAGGTTCCCACCATAATTAAGGCTTTTTAGGGACAATTTAGCTGAACTAGGGGTATTTAAGGGGGGAACTTGGGGGGGGGGGGGGGGGGCAGTATAGAGGGGGGTAGTAGGGAAACCCATGACAACCGTTGGAGAGAACTTGCTACACCGCAGGCAGAGGCTCTGTGCCTGTCAGCGATCATGTTAAGATCGTCCATGGTTTGCTGGTGGGCAAGCTTGTGCGCGTTCCTCAAGTGGACACAACTTCCCCCTAAACCTTCAACCCTAAAACCTAAACCCTAAACTTCCTATCACGCTTTGCCATGCGCTTGGAAGCTGATAGTTCTTAGGAAGTACGCAGAGATTTGGCTTGGAGCTTCGGTTCGTACGATATAAGGTTCGGGAAGATTCAAGAATAAACAAGTGTTGAGGTACCCTAAACCCTACACCCTACACCCTAAACCTGAAACCCTAAACCCTAAACCCTAAGCTTGCCTCCGGCCTGGCCGATGAACCCTCATTCCACGACCCTTCCCTGCCGGAAACTCTCTGCACAAGAAGCAAGGCTACAAGGTAAAGCCGAGTACACGTCTGCACTCATGAGACAATCGGTTTAGGGTTCAGGGTTCAGGGTTCAGGGTTTAGGGTTTAGGGTTTAGGGTTTAGGGAATCATGAGACCAATTGAGACCATCAAAAGTTAGAGCTATGTATGCTATGACTAGCATCCGCAAAACGATACCAACGATCATTACATACACTCACCAAGATGTAGAAAGGAACCCCAGAAACACTCGCCAATGCCCTAAACCCTAAACCCTAAACCCTAAACCTAAACCCTAAACCCTAAACCCTGTTTCATAAGTGCATGGCGAGGTTCAGGGACGAAGCAATCGCGGTAGACCTGCTGATCACCTGCTGCAGCACATTAAAACCCTACACCACCTTAGGGTTTAGGGTTTAGGGTTTAGGGTTTAGGACTTTGTCAACTTGTCAACCCCAAATCCACACCCTCAAGCACGTGAATGTATGCAATGCGCTGCTGAATGCTGCGGAGAAAGCGTATTGAGAATGAAGATCCAGGGAACCAAACTCCCCTAAACCCGAAACCCGTTCCAAAACCAGTACGAAAGTGCTTCGGGAACCTCAACAAATCACGAAAAGCTCTCCGCTCCGCCGGTCTAAGGCTCGACCCTGACCCCTAAACACCCAAAGCCTTGAGCACCCTGACGATTAGGGTTTAGGGTTTAGGGTTTAGGGTTTAGGGTTTAGGGTTTAGGGTTTAGGGTTTAGGGCTTAGGGCTCCCAAAGCGGCCTGTGTCCACATAAAGCCACCAATCAAGAGCAGAATGGTGAAAAAGATTCGCTCGCCAGTTCCGGTGGCAGTGTAAGCATGGGGGTGCACCAAAATCGTGATGCCAGTGTAGAAGGACATGATGTACCTTGGGAGAGAACTATAGGTCTTACCCTAAACCCTAAACCCTAAACCCTAAACCGCTTAGGGGTGAGGGCTTAGGGAAACGGGATCCCTGCCCCAAATGCGTCTGCTGGGCTGGGTTTAGGGTTTAGGGTTTCGGGTTGGCCTGTGGTAGCACCCCACCGTCCCAGAATTCCTTTTCATCTACTATGTATATATATATATATATATATGGTACCCCCCCCCCCAAAGATCTAGGTATTTTCCTGGTTTTGGGATCTGTTTTAGGGTTTTAGGGTTGGGGGTGGGGGGCTAGCTAAACATGGAAATCTCAATATGGACATGTAAATCTTGATATGTGCGAGTCTTCATATGTGCGTGGTCGTATTTTCAAATTGTGTGCCCGATTGAAAACGATTGAAACGATTGAAATTCAATCGGGGGCCCGATTGAAAAACGATTGAAACGATTGAAATTCAATCGGAGACCGGATTGAAGATTGAAGATTGAAGATTCCCGGAAAGCTTTTTTCTGGGAATCTTCAATCTTCAATCTTCAATCCGGCCCCCGATTGAATTTCAATCGTTTCAATCGTTTTTCAATCGGGCCCCCGATTGAATTTCAATCGTTTCAATCGTTTTCAATCGGGTTCACGTCTTGTAAAGTGTCAGAATTAGCTTTCGTGACGTCGCTCAAGATCACGTGTCTTCGCAGACATTCCACTCGAAATATACTTGACCATTTGTGTTTGTAATACTCGCAATGGCTCGCATCCCAGTGGCTGGCTCAGTCTTATGGTTTTTATTGGTTTTTGCGGTGTTTCGGGAGCATGGGTCCCACGCTAAAAATCGGTTTTACCGATGTTTTTGAAAGCCTACCTTCAAAATAACATCGGTAAAACCAATGTTTTTGAAAGCCTACCTTCAAAAAACATAGGTAAAACCAATGTTATTGAAGGCCTACCTCTAAAAAACATCAGTAAAACCGATGTTTCGTGAGCCCATGCTCCCAAAACATCGCAAAAAAACAATAAAAAAAACATGTCAAAAACCATGATTTTAGAAACTAGTGGCTGGGGTGGCCGGCCGAGTAGTTTCAGAAACCATAGTTTTTATGTTTCTTATTGATTTTTGCGGTGTTTCGGGATCGTGGGCTAAACCTTTAAGCCCTGTAGGCTATACGGTTAAGGTTTAAAGGTTTAGGGTTGAAAAGTTCAACAGTCAGCCCATAGAGTTTAAACCTTAAGGGTCCTAAACGCTTAACCTTTAAACCCTATAGGCCATAGGGTTAAGGTTGAAAGGCTTAGGGTTTAAGATTTTGGCATTAAAACACAAGCCCGAGCTTAAGCCTTAAGGGTTTAAGGTTTCAGCATTGAAACGATAACCCTAAGCCCTTTAGGGTCAGAACCTTGAAGCCCTGTAGGGCTCTAAAACGTTAACAGGGTTTAACCCTATAGGCGTTGAATGTATAAATGCCCAGACATTACGCTCTCTTTAACCTTTCAGCCCTATAGGGTCTAAAGGCTTAGGGTATTTCTTAAGCCCTGAGGGTTTAAAACCTTAAGCCCTCAAGGTGGGCTTGGGTTTAAATGCCTAAATCTTGAATCCTAAACCTTTAAACCTTAACCCTATAGCCTATAGGGTTTAAAGGTTAAGCGTTTAGGCCCCTTAGGGTCTGAACTCTATAGGCTTACTTTTAAAACCTAAACCCTTAAACCTTGACCCTATAGCCTATAGGGTCTAAAGGTTAAGCGTTTAGGCCCCTTAAGGTTAAGGGTCCTAAACGCTTAACCTTTAAACCCTATAGGCCATAGGGTTAAGGTTGAAAGGCTTAGGGTTTAAGATTTTGGCATTAAAACACAAGCCCATAGAGCTTAAACCTTAAGGGGGGTCCAAAGGCTTAGGGTATTTCTTAAGCCCTGAGGGTTTAAAACCTTAAACCCTTAAGGTGGGCTTGGGTTTAAATGCCTAAATCTTGAATCCTAAACCTTTAAACCTTAACCCTATAGCCTATAGGGTTTAAAGGTTAAGCGTTTAGGCCCCTTAGGGTCTGAACTCTATAGACTTACTTTTAAAACCAAAACCCTTCAACCTTGACCCTATAGCCTATAGGGTCTAAAGGTTAAGCGTTTAGGCCCCTTAAGGCTTTAACTCTATGGGCCTGCTATTGAACTTAAACCCTAAACCATTAAACCTTAGCCCTATAGCCTATAGGGCTTAAAGGTTAAGTGTTTAGGCCCTGTACGCTAAGATTTACACTCGATGGGCTTAGGTTTAAATGCCTAAATCTTAAGGCCTAAACCTTTTAAGCCTTAACCCAAAAGGGTTTTACGGTTAAGGGTTCAGGTTTAAATGGCGGTTACATCTTCAACTTCACATCGCCTCCGGGCCCATGCAAGTATTCAACTTGATATCGCTAAATCATGAAAATACCTAGATCTTTGGGGGGGTAGCAGATATATATATATATATATGTATATACATACATATGACCATTTTTCTTACTCAAACTATTTATAGCCAACCCATTTTCTCATGCGGCTCACAACACAGGCATCTACAACCGATCCATGTGCCTCATTCAACTCACCCAGCGCAGGCAACAGCCCTTGTCGGCCATCGGAGCCGTGGAGGATTTCTGCCATCAAAAGCTCTGACGGTTGCTGTTTGAATCAGCAACTTTTCTCACTGTTGGTTTGCAGGGAATGGGGGAATGAGGTACCCGACATAATCCCTTAAAGGGTAGATCTAGGGCCCTAATTCCAGAACTGTACTTATACCTGTACTTATAACCATATTAGGGCACTTAATGGGCTTATAGGTGGGTTATAAGTACAGGTACTATTTAAGTGAGTCGGGCTGGCCCGAGGATTACCTATCACGAAATGTGTTTGGGGCCTCGCTATGAAATTCAGTTAGGTCAGGATTTAGGGGTATATGGGATTTAGGATTTTGCATTCTGGGTACCCACATCCAGAAACGAAAAGGGTCGACTAAAAAAATCGCCCCGCTCTTATGGGTTCAGGGCTTAGGGTTTTCACACGGTCGGCCCCAATGGTACTTATTAACCAATTCCCAGACCCCTGGAAGGATCCAACAAATAGATCCCCTTAAGGGCCCTAAGAGTGACCCAATAGTAGTATGGGGTACATTCATTAATTGCTAATAAATTATTCATTAATTATTATTGAGTTATTAATCAATTATTATTAAATAATTATATTTGCCGGCTCTATTTTTCGGATCCTTCCAAGGGTCTGGGTTAATGTTGCGTCACCCGCTATAACGCACAGGCCCCACGGGGAGGAAGGGGGGGGGGGGTCCTTAGCAAGGCAGGAAAGCTTCAGGCCTTACGGTGCTAAAGGCTTGAGGCCTTTCGGGGCATGATGGTCTCCCCCCCCCCCCCCCTTGATTTGCTTTTTGGGGGTTTTGCGGGGATTTCTTTATAGAGGGTCCAAATTTGTCTGTGAGGGGTTCCTATTAGCCAGTGCAACATTAGTATAGTGACAGCGAACCCTGGGCGGAAATTGCAGCTATCCTAAACCCCAAACCCTAAACCCTTGCGAGGCAGCCGGCGCATCATGGATTGAGATCGATGGCCGCTCGTCTGGCGACCAGGCGCCATCGTGCCACCGGAGTCCTGTTTGGGCGCTAAACCCTAAACCCTAAACCCTAAACCCTAAACCCTAAACCCTAAACCCTAAACCCTAAACCCTAAACCCTAAACCCTGAACCCTAAACCGACTCAATGTGGTCTGGCAAAGAGTCTTGAGCCTGCCAAAGCCCCCGAAAGCCCTAAGCGCCGGCAGGCGTCAAGCCTCAACTGTGGTTCAGGCACGGGAATTTGGCGCCCTAAGCATGTATGGGCCCTTGGGTTGATAAAGGGTATGTAAGCGGGTAAAAAAGGGGCTTGAGGGGTATAAGGACGGCCCCTCGAAGGGACCCGTAATCTTGTTCCTCTACAAACCCCTATATACATACATATATATAGAGATACCTTATAGAGTCCCTGTATTCCCACAATCCCCTATATATACATATATATATATAGATACCTTATAGAGTCCCGGTATACAAAAAAAGTGTCAAAAAACCCTATAGAAAATTGTAAGGGACCCCTCCCTTAGTCCCTTGAACCACATTTTAAAAAACATCCTAAACCGATTGGGGGCTCAAAGCTGCAAACCCCAAACCTTCAAAGCCCCCTAAAACCCTAAAACCCTGAAACCCTAATTAGGGTTTAGGGTTTAGGGTTTAGGGTTTAGGGTTTAGGGTTAGGGTTTAGGGTTTAGGGTTTAGGGTTTAGGGTTTAGGGTTTAGGGTTTAGGGTTTAGGGTTTAGGGTTTACTAAAACCCTAAACCGCAAACCTGACAAGGGTGGTATGTATGCGTAGGTGCCCAGGGGGATCATGGGCTTAGGATTTAGGCTTGAGGGTCTTGGTTGGCCCTAAACCCTAAAGACCCTAAAGACCCTACCCTAAAGACTGTAAAAACCCTAAAGACGGTAAAAACCCTAAAAACCCTAAAGCCCTAAAAACCCTAAAAACCCTAAAACCCCTAAACGGGGTGGCCCATTACCATCCCCATGGAGCCTTCCGAGAGCCAGGTGATGGAACAGTCCGTGGAGCCCAGATCAACATCGTCGGTGCTACAAATCTCGGACCTGGAAGGTTAAGGGTTTAGGGTTTAGGGTTTAGGGTTTGGGGTTTAGGGTTTGGGGTTGAGGGTTTAGGCTTAGGGTTGTCGGGCAAAGGGTTTACAATTACAAAAGGGTTACAAAAGGGTTTAGGGTATGGGGTTTAGGGTTTAGGATGTGGGGTCTAGGGTTTAGGCTTGAGGGTTAAGGGTTTTGGTTGGGGCGGGGCTCTACCATCATTTGCAGGCCTCTACTATGGCAGAAATGCTCGGGGCTGCGTGCCGGTAACGGGGCATATATAGCAGAGACTGTTACGGAAAGGAGCGGAGCTGTAACGGATTCGCTGCGGAGCTGTAACGGAAGCTGCAACAGACCTGAAGCGGACCGGAACTGTAACGGAGCTGTATAACTGAGCTGTAACGGAGCCGTAATGAAGCTGTAACGGATCTGTAACGGAAGTGCAACGGAGCTGTAGCGGAAGCTGTTACGGAGCTGCAACGAAAGTGCAACGGAGCTATAAGTGTAACAGAGCTGTAACGGATCTGTAACGGAAGCTGGAATGGAGCTGTAACGGAGGCGCAAAGGAATTGTAGCGGAGCTGTAACGGAAGCTGTAACGAAGCTGGCACGGAGGTGCCACGGACCTGTCACGGAGCTGTAACGAAGGGCCCACGGTGGGTAGCGCAACTCCCATAGTAAATGATGGTAGCCCACCCCCAAGGTTTTGGGGTTTAGTTTTAAGTTGTTTACTAGGTTTGAGGGGCTTGTTGAAGCTGAAGTACTCATTGCGATGTGAGGGTGCTCAAGCTCTCGTGCAACTGAGGGGTGTGGGGCTTCAGCGGGTTGGGAGATGCATTCGCCCGACAATCGAAATTGCAAACCCTTTGGTCTGTCTTGTTTAAGGGGCCGGGTCGTGGGCTTAGGGCTTGGTTGCGTGGCTGAGACGCTCTATCTGGAACTTGTGCATGACTCCGAGTGTGCAGGCAATCCAGTGAGAGACAGCCAGCACGCTGATAAAGAGCCTCGGGTCACATTGTGTGTGATATTGCGCCGCTCTCTCTCTCTCTCTCTCTCGCTCTCTCTCTCTCTCTCTCTCTCTCGCCTCTCTTCTCTCTTTTTGTTGCTTTCATGTTTCCCCTCTCTCTCTCTCCATCAGCCAGTACACGTCAGCCCCGACACAAAGCCACTTTGCAACTTGTGGCAGAACCGGCCGGTTGGCGAGGCTCCCGGGTCTTGTCAACCCTAAACCCTGACGAGCAGTTGGGGCCTTTTGGGTTTAGGGTCATTCGGCGGTTTACGAGAAACGGGGACCCCCAAAACAGCCCCCCACATAGTAGGACCCCCTTATCATAAAGACCCCAACAAGGTAGCCCCTCATATCGTAAACCGACATGTGGGTGTTGGGGGTAGCAATCGCTCAACCCTAAACCCGAACCCGCGTTTGGGACTGGGGGCTTGGTGATGACGCTCACTTGGGGAGTGGGAGATATTGTTGGGGTGGTTGTTTCTCGGGTTTAAGAGTTTATGGAGTTTGGAGCTTCGGGTTTAGGGTCATTTGGGGGGGCTTTGGGTGATGATTGTGTATGGTTTTCGTTGGCATTTGAGAGTTGAGGGTTTGGGAGTTTAGGGTCTCGGGCTTAGAGGGTCTTTTGGGGGTTGGGGGGGGGTGGTTCTACAAGGTGGTTGAATGGCTCTCCTGGGGCAATCCCCGAACCCAGAGCCTTACCCTAAACCCTCACACGCTGCACCCTAAACCCTTAACCCCAAATCCTGAACCCTAAACCCTAGGGGTCCGGGTACCTGAGTGAGTAGGTGAATTCTTGGGCCTGAAAATACTTGCCTTCTTGGAACTTTGGGGTCCGAGTCTAAACTAGACCCTTAGGGTTTAGAGTTTAGGGTGTTAACTCGTTCTTGGGCGAGTGCGATTCGCTCCGCAAAGCAGAGCAGGTGTTGAATATTTCTACTGTAAATAATGAGACCCCCGAATGCTCTCGCAACCCCCCCCCCCCTCCCTTCAGAATGGGTTTGGGGTTTAGGGTGCTTCAACAAAACATCAACTTGCTTGACTGAAGGGGCGCGCAATGATTTGCAAATACTTGGTGAAAAAACGTGGGCCGCCCCTGCCACTTTTCGGAGCATGTGGGGTCACTGCTTATGCGCAGATCAGGCCGGACAAAGAAGGATTTCAGCTACCATAAGCAGTCCTTCTTACAAGGACATACATACGCTCTGCCATCGCTGCACGTGCTTCAAGACCACTAATTGCTTAAGAACCCCCAAAAAACCAAAACATATTCTTCCTTACAAGGGCTAGATTTTGGGAATATAATGAATATAACCTTTTTGGTTTTGGGTACATAATGAAGATGATCTGTTAGTTTTTGGGGGAGTGCTTAAGCAAATAGTAGAAGACTCGCTTCTACAAGCGCCATTGCACGCTGCATTTCTTGCCAGAAACCCGGCGGCTTGACCGACCAGGGCTAACTTTGCAGCCTTGGGTGTCTTATTCTAGGGTTTAGGGTTTAGGGTTTAGGGACCCAAGAGTAACCTAGGAATACAAAGGGTGCCCTGTTTGGCTTAAAGGGCCGTGTAAGGGAACCTGAACCCTACAAAAGGGGAGTGAGGGCCTAGTCTGGGTCCTAAGTGCCCCTAGACCTTGGGGACAACATGAACCCTAAAATTGGGGTTTAGGGTTTAGGGTTTAGGGTTTAGGGTTTAGGGTTTAGGGTTTACTTGGATTCCTACTGAGATATATTGAACCCTAAACCCGTTAACCCTTTTAGGGTTCATTTGGTCCCCAAGGTCGTCTCGTGATGAAGGAAGGGAAACAATCCCGAGAAGCCTATGATTCGAAAGGGAACTCCTTTTTTATTGCTTAAGCTGGAGTGCTACCCACTCGGGGTCCTAGTCGGAGACGACCGAGCTCACACTATGGGACAACACCTAGACCAAAAGTAGCTTTCGGAATAAAGAGGGTGCCCTTTTTGGTTTAAAGGGGCTTACAAGGGAACCTACACCCTAAAACCAGGGAATAAGGGCCTACTCTGGGCCGAAGCCATGCCAAAGCCATGTGAAAAAAAATCTCCCAACGCCAGCCGAGCTACTCGTCCTGCATGCCAACAACGAGACCAGAGCCGATGGTGCTGACCACTATGGCGAGGATGTGATTTGAAATTAGACAGGCTGCACACTCCCTTGCCTAGGCCCCAGAAGCCCTCTGAAAGCACTTGGTAAATCATGATCCTCTCTAACTCCATAAGGGGAAAAGAACAAGTATCCCAAGGGCCTACCAGTTGCTGATAGGCAGAAGAGACCCGGCACCTGGTCCATGCGAAGGTTAACCGACGGGTCAAGGGGGTCTGAGGATGTCGTGGCAAAAGCCTGCACGCACATGCCCGGTTGGGAGAGCCTCCTGAAGACCTCCACCAGGGCACGCATGGTCCAGCCCGCGGGTTCGTCGTCACCGCGCGCCTTCCGCAACAGGCGCATGCCGACGGCCGCCAGCAACTCGGTCAACATCATTGCAGCTCCGGCACAAATCCCCACGACATAGCTGGCTGGCCGAAAGAGGTAGTGACATGTGGGTGCTGCCTGTTGGCAGCGCATCTGCTCATAGGCCACGAGCGTGATGAGGGCATAGACCGCGCAGCACATGAATGTTATGGCCCACGCCACAACTCCAGCTGTGTGTGAGGCGCGAAGAAAGAGATCCCTTCTCGCCCCGACTTCATGGATTTCTGGCACGCGCCAGCCAAATCTTCGTGCCGCGCCCCGGTAAATTAAGAGGCCGACTGTGTTGATGACATTGAACCGCGCCAGTAGAACAAATACAGCATGGGTCGCTATGGAATTGGCGGCTCGGCGCACTACCTGGTATTGCGTACCCACACCGGTGAAGACTGTGAGGATAAGACCCCCGTAGTACCTTTCAGGGACCCCCGAGCAGAACGCTGTAACTTGGTTGGCCTCTTAATATACTTACATGGGAGTCTTCCAGAATAGAAGATTTTGACATAGATCTAGTAGGATCTCCTTATAAAAGGGACCTCACTAACGTAGCACTACTTTCGGAAACCAACCAAAGAAACCCTCTGACAAATGTTCCTAGATACGATCCTCTGTAACGGAAGGTACAGGACATGCAAGGCGCTAGTCATGCCTCGAGCAAAGTTCCTCGCCAATTTTAGGGTTTAGGGTTTAGGGTTTAGGGTTCAGGGTTCAGGGTTCAGGGTTTAGGGGCACCAGCCCTCCGCGGAGACCGTGACAGTGAATGTGGCTGAGGTGACCCAGAGGGCGGAACAGTCTCGTCGCCCTGGAAGCTTGTTCCTTGAGGACCAGTGTGTTTAGGGGTTAGGGTTTAGGCTTTAGGGTTTCGGGTTTAGGGTCTAGGGTTTGGGGTTTGGGGTTTAGGGTTTAGGCTTCATATACGGTACATAGGAAATCTAGTAGTGCAGGGTATACGACCCCAAACTGTTGGGCTCGGTCCACCAAGGTTCCAAATCAAATGTACCATGTTACTCGTCACGGACTTGTAGATGAACGCTGTGAAGGGCCAAAACATATCCTGGAGCGTTTCCGAAGGGAACTGCAGCAGAACGAAGTAGTTGCCCATGAGTATACTCAAGACGGCGATCGCCCGCACGCTCAACACTGACACCATGCCAAAGAATCTTCTGTCCCCACCGAAGGGAGCAAACACCACCTGTACTCCCTTAGAACCTTAATAAACATATTATGTTTAATATCCTCTTGGGATTGATATTAACAATCGAAAATAATTCTCAAGGAGGATATAGCCACGACGGCTGTCACGGAAGCGAAGAACAGCGAGTATCCTCGGTACAGCCCAAGATAGTACTTCTCGAGAAAGAAGGCAACCCAGTTCACCAAAAGGTCAACTAGGACCGCAGAAGTGGACACCTGGGTAGCCCAGTAGCCATCTTTCAATAAGGGTTTAGGGTTTAGGGTTTAGGGTTTAGGGTTTAGGGTTTAGGGTTGAGGGTACCGTGTTTTTGTGGTTGGTTACTGTATAAGGGGACCCAGAACCAAAAACAAGTCTAGTAGGGTTTTGGGGGTTTCTTATAGTACAATTACAAAGGGACCCTAAGGGAATATCAGTACTTCTTCCGACCCCCCTATACTAAAGTACCACTTGGCTACCAAGGCGCACTTCCGATTGCAAGCTTGCTCATCTGCCAACCTGTTTGCCAACCGGCGGTGCAAAACACTGTGGCAAGGCAGACGGCTGCTGGCACGCGCCAGCCAAGCCACAGAGAAAGGCGATAAAACCCGCCAACGGCAAAAAACATGACCTTGGTAGTTCAGCAGCCCGATTACAATCAGGGCACCCTGTTTGGGGCTGTTTATTTTTTTAGGAATCTTGACCCGCAAAGGCGAAAAGGGCGCCACTGGGATACCCAAGTCACTTGGTTCATCCAGAACTTCATTCCCAAACCCGTGTAAAACAGATCCTCCGGGCTAAATGTCAACTCAATGGGGAAGTACTTGTCTGGCTTGAGTTTCGCATCGCTCAAGTCTGCATTGGCTTCAACTAGATGTCCTGACAGGGTCCCAGCACATGCAAACATACCCAAAACCCCAACTCCCAAACCCCCGAAAGTGAATCACATGAGTATACTCTGATTTGGAGTGTGCTTTGGAACATCTTTCCAAAATGGGGATTTCCGAAGATGGGGGTACCCATTTTGGGGGCCCCTTTAAGGGGAATCTTTGCTATTTGGGGTATAACGGGGTAGGCCTGAGCCTGCCCCAAAGGCACCCTGTGTTGAAACCTGTCCGAATCCCCCTAAACCCTAAACCCTAAACCATAAACCCTAAACCCTAAACCCCAAACCCCAAACCCCAAACCCTAAACCCAAACCCTAAACCCTCAGGAGTCCTACAGCTGCGCTGGTCTCAGGGCAGGCCGGCTCAAGGGAAATCGTCACCTGCTGTGCCTGTGCTTTGGTCTATACGGCTTAGTGGCACGCTCTAAGACTTGAAGCCGAAACCCTTCTTCTGAGTTTGGAAAGCTTGGAGGGTTTAGGGTTTAGGGTTTAGGGCTTAGGGTTTAGGGTTTAGGGTTTAGGGTTTAGGGTTTAGGGTTTAGGGTTTAGGGGTGCGCTGTGTAGTTCACAGTCGCAGGAGCTTTAGGCTGGGAACCGAGCCCGAACAGAAAGAGAACAAGGGACTTCAAGGTCCAGGCATTCCCTGTACATGGGCCCTGAAGGAAGAACCAACCATGAGCAGCCCAGCTTCTTGAACCTCAGCAGCGTCGATTCTGCCTGGCTCGGGCTCCTCAACAACGTCTCCAGGAAGCCCCGCGGCATCGATATGCTCCGGCGGTAGCTTGTCCGAAGGTTTGCTGCAGCTGCATGCGAGGCTCACGCCGCTTGCAAGACAGCCCGACATGGCCAGTGCTCTGTTGGGGGTTAGGGTCCGGGCTTGGGCATCGGGCTCGGGTGGGGCTCTTTTTCGGCGCCCGTATGTTGAGTAAGGCGCTAGACATTCACAAGAGAACTGACCTAAGCTGGGTATGTTGAGCCAACATCTGCGTGCCTGAGCAACCATAAAGATTGAAGCCCTAACCCCTAACCCTGAGGGTCCATCTAAACAGGGAACACTTGGGCCTTAAAGTACTTCCTATATAGGAACTTTGGGGCCCAAATATACAACAATAAGGTACATGGACCCCCATAGGGTAAGCTGTTTGTTAGGGACCCTGAACTGTATAACCCGAAACTTGGATAGCTTGGGGGGCCCTGTAAAAATTAAATGTTTATGGCTTCTTAAGGGGTATACAAGGGATTCAGGCTAGCAAAAACAGAAATAAGTTCAAACCTCCCCTGGAGATGACTAAAGGTTGCCCGAAACCCAAAAGCCCTACACCGTAAACGGAAGAAAAAAAAAACACATTCCAGGCCGGCGGACAAGTAAAGAGTCGACTTCCGGTAGGAAACGCCGAACTCAGCTTGGTAGCGCCGTACCACTCGGATGCCTCTTCACAGGGCTTGGGTTTAGGGTTTAGGGTTTAGGGTTTAGGGTTTAGGGTTTAGGGTTTAGGGTTTAGGGTCTAGGGTTAGGGTTTAGGCTTTAGGGTTGAGGGTTTAGGGTTGAGGGTTTAGGGTCTAGGGTTAGGGTTTAGGCTTTAGGGTTGAGGGTTTAGGGTTGAGGGTTTAGGGTTTTAGGGTTTAGGAGGGTTTAGGGTTTAGGGTTTAGGGTATCCCTGAGCCGTAAATCCTGACAACCTTGCACCCTCGAGCCAACCCACTGCTAAAGCCCCGGAATGCGAGCTGGAGCAATCAACCGCAACCCTAAAACCATGTGCAGTCCCTGAAGCGTTGGGGTTTTAGCGTGCTTAGAGCTTCACCCAAAGCCCTAACCCTGAACCCCAGAGCCCCTAAGCCCAAAGCCCCAGACCCTGAACCCAAAACCCCCAAACCCCTGAACCCAAAACGTGAACCCACAACGCAAAACCCTTAGACCTAAACCCCTCTCTGCTTTAGAACCTCCCCGAACATAATATACTGATCCCTATAAGAATCTCTTTAACCTTTTGAGGATTCTTGAATAATTCCCTAAACCCAAAACCCTACATCCTAATCCCCTAAACTTCAAACCCTGAACCCTAAGCTCTAAACCCTAAACCCTGAACCCAAACCCTGAACCCTAAACCCAAAAGCCATGTGTCCAAATCCGGTGAAAGTGTGACGCCTCGCGCCAGTCTCAGGAGCTTCAGCAGCCTCCGCACACGAACCATTTAGGGTTTATTTAGGGTTTAGGGTTTAGGGTTTGCTGTATCTTGGCGCAGATGCTGTGAAGGTTAGGACGCAGACGGGCCGGAAGGCTTCCTTAGGTGCGCAGAGCAGGTCTGGCCGCACTTGTGGAGGGCCATCGAACACCTTTCTTCCCACCCCATGCTGTCCAACCCTAAACCCTAAACCCTAACCCCCAAACCCTAAACCCTCATTCCTTGTAGGGCTTAGGCCGCCTTAGGCCTAAACTCAAGTCCTCTTCCGTTACCGATGTTATGTCAAAGGGTTCAGAGCCCGCAGGCCAATTCGTTTCCAGGAGGTTTCGGGGACCCAGGCCCACAAGCTCCAGGAAGTGCTTGAGGGGTCGAGAAGGTGCACGGAAGGTGTTGGCCCACAAGGGGGGGGGGGGGGTCCCTGGAAGGTCCAAAGGCCGTCCAGAGGGCCCGTGCTTGCTGGGACTGGGGTCTTGGGTTACCCCGCCGAAGGGCTGTGGGTTTAGGGTTTAGGGTCTAGGGTTGGGTTTAAGGTATTTATTTTATTAAGGGACCTGTTCCGGTTCCGAGGAGAACGGGCTCCGGTACCGGGCCCACCGTGGGTGCTTGCGCCATGGTGGCCGACTGTAGCGGGGCGGCCTACGCCTTAGGGAACCTTCGTCCTAAGACCCCAAACCCCAAACCCCTAAACCCCTAAACCCCTAAGCCCCTAAAACCCTAAACCCCTAAACCCCTAAAACCCCAAAACCCCAAAACCCCAACACCCCTAAACCCCTAAACCGAAAGGGATTTGTCTGACTGATGCCCGCTTCCAAGGTTTCAACTTTCATACGGAGCCTCATGTTGTCTAGGGTTTAGGCTAGGACTGAGGAATCTGAATCTAAGGGCCTTAGGATGCAAGAATAGCATCAAGGGGTCTAAGGCCGGAAGCCCGAAAACTCCAAACCCTCATGCCTTACACAAGAAGAACGCCTGATGATCCACTCTGCAAAAAGCCATGAACCCCAAACCCGAAACACCACAAAACAATTAACAAACAAATCGGTGTAAGCGCCGACTACCAAAGACGAACCGAGAAGAGGCCTCAAACCTAAACCCTCTTTCACCAAGCCCTAAACCCTAAACCCTAAACCCTAAACCCGGAACCCTGAGGGCCTGAGCAGCCGGATGGTCCGGAGCAGGCCCAGGCCAGTGCCCGGGGACAGATAGTCCAAGGGCAAAGTGCTCATCCTTGGGTTGAGGGTTTAGGGTTTAGGGCTAGGGTTTAGGGTTTAGGGTTCAGGGTTCAAGGTTCAGGGTTTACCACCACCCAAAAAAGGCCGAAGTAGTTCAGTCAGACAAGCTGCACAGACCCATTAAAAAAGAACCAAACTGTGTACGTGAGGCTATATATACATAATACATATGTATGTATGTATATATGCATGCGCCACCAGTATAAAGAAAGTATATATATATATATATATGTATATATATATATGTATATATATATGTATATATATATATACGTATAGATGTTATAATATGTTACTGTGCACGGCAATCAGCAGTCCCAAAAGCGGCTTGGTCTGTTATCGGTCGAGGGAGTCCGGCCCCTTGGAACGCCCCGTGGTATAGGGTTTAGGATTTAGGGTTTAGGGTTTAGGGTTTAGGGTGTAGCTTTTAGGGTTTAGGGTTTACCCAGATCTTCCAAAAGCCCTCAATTAAGGAATATACCCTAATTCAGAATGATGATCTTTAGCAGAAATTCGGAATATATTCCTTCAGTAAGGGCGTTTTGGAAGGTCTGGGTAGGATCAGACGCGGCACAAGTCGATCAAGAACCAGCCACGAAGATAGCGCAGCGCGATCATTTTTTTGATCCTCGCAGTCTGCAGAACATGAAGTAGGCATGTGATATAATCATGGCACCTGTCGATCAACATACCTGTTCCCCGAAATTTCCCCATATTCCCTCGTAAACCCAGAGGAACATAAGGACCTTAAGCTCAAGCCCCATCTCTCTATTTATACATCTATTTTCTATCTGTTGCTCTGCAACCTCGCGAAGGGTAGTTACACGGTCTCTTAGTATGGGCCCATAAATGGGAGACCTTATATACAACTTATATATACCCTACAAAGATCAGGGGCCCATACTTCAGAACCGTTTAAGGAAGGTAAGGGGCGGTATTAAGGGACCATGTTTTCTCCTTAGAACCCCAAGACATCCCAAGCCCTAAGCACCCCGCCCCCCCCCCACGCCCCAAAGTGACCCGAAGCCCTATACCTTGGACCCTGGTTTAGGGTTTCGGTGAGGACCATGCGGGTTTCGGTAAGGACAACGTCAGGGAAGCGTTTGCCAACTGTGGGTACGCTTGGGGTGGAGGGTTTAGGGTTTTGGGTTTAGGCGTCAGGGCCGAAGAGCTTCGGGTTTGGCGGTTTAGCGCCGTGGTTGCGGTTTTAAGGGCTTGTAGGGTTACCCTATAAACCCTAAACCCGAAACCCTAGACCCTCCCTAAAGGGTTGAGGGTTTAGGGTTGAGGGCTGAAGGCCAAAAGTCCTGCCAAATAGTATAGAGCAATCGACCTGACTAGACGCTGGCCCATTGGGGTTTAGGGTTCAGGAACCCAAAACCCTAAAACCCAAAACCCCAAAGCCTAAACCCTAAACCCCAAACCCTAAACCCCAAACCCTAAACCCCAAACCCTGAACCCTAAACCCTTAGTTGTCTGTCCGTTGAGAGCTTACACAGGGACATCGAAGATACCCTTCCGACCCAGGAGGAACAGCGTTGATTGATGCGTTGCTCCACCTTCTGATGTGCATCAACAGTGGCAAAACCCTATAACAGGGTTTAGGGTTTAGGGCTTAGGGCTTAGGGCTTAGGGCCTAGGGTTTAGGGTTTAGGGTTTAGGGTTTCGGGTTTAGGGTTTAGGGGTTAGGGTTCAGGGTTTAGGGTTTAGGGTTTAGGGGTTTAGGGTTTACGGTTTAGGGTCTATAGGGCTTGGGGTCGCCTATCACTTCTGCTTGTCCTAAAAGCCGTCAGACCGACGCGCAGGCGAGCAGCTGCACCCACCGCGGCCCATATCGTGTCTCGATGGGATAGGCAATAAAGAACTGGAGAACCATGTCTGCGAAAAAGAAGGCCTGACTTGAGCGCCAAACGGTTTGGGGTTTAGGGTTTAGGGTCTAGGGTTTAGGGTTTAGGGTTTAGGGTTCAGGGTTTAGGGTTTAGGGTTTAGGGTTTAGGGTTTTAGGGTTTAGGGTGTAGGGTTGAGGGTTCAGGGTTTAGGGTTTTGGGTTTAGGGGCCTCAACAAGTAGCGTGTTCAGGTTGGTTTTCCTTTCAGGTTTTTGGGCTTAGGTCTAAAGGTAAGTTCCCCTAAACTTCCCTAAACCCTAAACCCTAAACCCTAAATAAACCCTAAACCCCAAACCGTGCCAAGAAACGACGGCTTACAAGGTAGGGATGTTGCCTGTTATTCTGGCAGTCCTTAATAGGTATTACAGTAGGGGGTACTGGAATCCCTACTAAGGACCGTTAGTATAAGGGGGAACATCCTAGCCTTGAAGGAACAAAGCGACCACCCCCCCCCCCCCCAAAAAAAAAAAAAAAAAAGTGTCCTAAACCGCCTGAACTCTAAAAACCAGACATGCACGACAGAGCATGTTGAGTGTTTAGGGCTCGCTCCGTAAAACTGGCTTAGGGATGTTTAGGCTTTAGGGCCCCGGCTAGGATGAACCATAAGCATGGGGCAGTTCTCTGAATCTGGGTCCCTTTTTAAAAAAATAGGGTGCTGGTACTATGAGAAACAAGACCCCAGAAAAGGCCCCTCATTTAGAGGACTGCTCATGGAAGAGCTTCGCTGAGGCTTCAGGTACCCAGGCCGCATCTCTGGATGCGGATTAAATTCCGCCAGGACGCATTCGTGAGGATGTTGAAAACCTTGGCAAAGGATCCTCAACCCTATAAGGCCCTACACATGATTACACCTTCCCCAGAGCCATGATGAGCCATGTCTTCAAGATTGCATGGGGTAGCTTCAGCAACTCCACAATAAATTCTGCATAACTCGTTCCCGTGCAAGGCTGATGTGAAGAACGTCCTGAATCAAGCTTACTTTAGCAGCAAGCAGTCTTGCAGACTGGATGACATGTAGTAAAGAGCTTTTGGGCTGAGGGTTGAGGGTTTAGGGTGGTTTCGGGAACAGGAGGCAGGGACTCGACGGTAAATATGCACAACGGCTGCGCCGAAAGATTTTGCATAAGCCAAACGGACGAGCAGCCCCGATGGGAGAAACCAGGTCTCCTTCAAGGAAGCCAGCTTCAAACGGCGTTAGCACGGCCACAAGAACCTGATCAATGACTTGGAGAGGGTGTGGGGTTTAGGGTTTAGGGCTCTAAGCAGGACCCTAAACCCTGAACCCTAAGCAACAAGGCTCCTGATAAAACGAAGACCGTTAACCCTAAAGCCATCTATTGACGGAGGTCACGGCAACCCTCAAACCAAAGCCACCCATCCAATTTTTGGGAACCCTCCCCCCTCCCGCCCCCCGTTTAGGGTTTAGGGTTTCGGGGTTTAGGGTTGAGAGTCCAAAACAAAACTTAGTTCCCAGTGTGCGGTACCTTGCCTAAGGCTTTTATGAGGGTAGAGGAGGGCTGTAAGGGTTGTACATTATCGGTGAAACTGCCCTTAGGATTTGGGTCAAGGGTTTAGGGCTTAGGGTTACCCATCCAAAATGGGCCTGAGACCTCAGCTCATGCCCTTGACCTTAAAGCCCTGCAAACCCTAAACCCTAAACCCTGAACACTCAGTTGAAGAATCGTCTGCTGCCCAGGTGCCAGTAGAACGGCACACACCTTGGATGTCAGTCGAAGTTGGGGTGCTTCCGGGCATCGGTAAGGGCAGAACTATGTCATTTTTGCTGGCTCTTATTCTTCCTAGACTTTGATGCGGCATGGCTGTTTTGTGGCGGTTTTTGCTGCGAAGTGAGTTTGATTGGGGTAGTTCTAGGAGTTGCAGAATTCATGATCTTCGTGAGGGTTTAGGTTTTAGCAAGGAGGTCTGGGTATCTTTGGGATCCTCACAAAAGACCTAGGTTTAAAGGAGGGAGGCTTAGGGTAGTTTTGTGGAGTTGCAGAAGTAATGGTCTTCAGAAAGCCAAGATGCAGAGATGATGATCTTCAAGACGCCAAGTTGCGGAAGCAGTCTTTTACTTTGTTGCAAGGGACTACGAGCGCATCATCAATCGCAAGCTGTGTTCTGAGGCACGCACCGTGTCCCATTTCCACAGGGGGCGGCTGCGTTCCTTGCTGAAAGCCCCTAAGCCTTGAGGCCTCAATGCCTGAGTCCTCAAAACCGAAAACTCCTAAACCCTAATTAAACCCTAAACCCTAAACCGTAAACTCTTCAACCCTAAACCCTAAACCCTAAACCCTGGTCTTTACGGCTTAGGGGGTCCCAAATCCCCAATTATGATACCGCGCTCAGAGGTTTCGGGTTGACTTCAGGATGGTAAGCCCTGCGGTTTAGGGTCTTAGGATTCATTGTTTAGGCTTCAGGGTCTAGGGTTTAGGCTTCAGGGTTTAGGGTTTAGGGTTTGAGGGTTTGAGGGGTTTCAGGGGTTTGAGGGGTTTGAGGGGTTTGAGGGGTTTGAGGGTTTGAGGGTTTGAGGGTTTGAGGGTTTGAGGGTTTGAGGGGTTTGAGGGTTTGAGGGTTTGAGGGTTTGAGGGTTGGAGGGTTTGAGGGTTTGAGGGTTTGAGGGTTTGAGGGTTTGAGGGTTTGAGGGTTTGAGGGTTTGAGGGTTGAGCCCTGCCTGTGAACCCAACCTCTACAAGTTAGAGGGTGGAGCGATTTAGGAGTTTTTGGGTTCTGGGGTTTTGGGGGTTTAGGGTTTTGGGGTTTAGGGTCTTAGGGTCTAGGGATAGGGTTTAGGGTTCAGGGTCTAGGGTCTGGAGACAGGGGGCTTGGGCACCTAGGCCCAGCAAAATACAGGACTTAGGGTTTAGGGTAGTTCCTGAGGGTCCATGCACCTCATTATTAAACGTGGGCCCCAAAGCACCTGTATTTTATAGCATTCCAAGGCCCAAGTATTCCGTATTTAGGTACAAGGGCCATGAGAAAGTTGGCAAGTTGGACTTAGGTTTGATGCATCGGAGCGTTGTGACGACGGTGGGCTTGCGACCCGAGCTTTTCCGGCTCAGGCGCTAAGAGCTCCCTGTAGCCTGTACCCTAAACCCTAAACCCTAAACTTGGCTGAACTCAGGAGGGTAGCTAAAAAATAAGTTTTTAGCTGCCTTCTTAAGAAACCCAATAAACCCAAAAAGGCTAAAGATGTAAAGTTACAGTAGAGCACCACAAAGTAAACCCTAAACCCTAAACCCTCAACCCTACGCCGCAGGCCAGTGTCCGGAAGGATGACGCAGCGGTCCTTCTGCAAATTGCCTGAGCATGAGGCTTGGTAACCAGTGACCATACTATGATAAGGGTTCTTACTAGGCATTGTAATAGGGGGAACTATAATCCTGTTCAGGACTATACTAAGGGTTCTTAATAGGCTTTAGGGTTTAGGGTTAGTCCCTATTCAAGAAGTGGCTTTGGCTCATGGCACTCAAACCAACATGCCCATAAACACAAAGTAAGAATAGGGCTTATAGGCTTATAGTATATAGGGTTTCGGATTTAATCAGCTGGAATTCCGATCATGGCTCCTTAACAAACACCAAGGCCTGCTCGGAGCAAACAGTATTATGCCCCCTACAAAACGCATCAAAACGCAGGCCTACCAACAACTGCTCTGTGTATATGTGAAACGCATTTGGAAGGGCATGTCTCCCAATTGTAGTCTCTTTTCGGGTTCGCTTTACAATATGGGGCCATGATGTAAGAAACTACCCATATGCAGATAGTATAGTAAGGAAGTCTCCATATGAAGTGACAAAGTCCCAAAATGTCCCAAACCCTAAGCCGTATATCTAAACCCGACAGCCTAAGCACTACAATCCCCCCCCCAAATGTTTTAAAAAATGCGCAGCACAAGAAGCTGACCGAAGACAGCGATGTCCTTTTGGACTGCTCTCGCTGCGATCGCGGCGTTCTCGTTTCCACGCCTTAAGTGCAGCTCATTTTGGCCTGCGCATGTAAAAGTATTTGCTGCTTCTTGGCGCTTTGCAAAAGTTGGCATACATTAACTGGCACTAGCAAAAGTTGTCCTTATTTTGTGTACACTTTGGCGGTCCAGGTAAGCAAGACGCACATACACACCACAGGCACAGGCACGCACATAGACGCAGACACAGACGCAGACGCAGACGCGGACGAAGACACAGACACAGACACAGACGCAGACAAACACGCAGACACACACACGCGCGGGCACGCACACACACACACACACACACACACATACACACACACACACACACACACACACACACACACACACACACACACACACACACACACACACACACACACACACACACACACACACACACGCAGAGACAAAGACAGAGGCAGAGACAGAGGCAGAGACAGAGACAGAGACACACACACACACACTCTCTCTCGCGAAGTGCAACTCAACAGTCAAGTTGCCCATGGCATGACCTACAGCCAGCCGATGGCCATGAGAACTGCGCAGCACTATAGTCTTTATAGGGATTAAGGCTTTGGAGGTTATTAGGGTTTGAGGGGTTTGAGGGGTTTAAGGCTTGTTTTTTGGGGTGGGTTTAGGGGTTTAGTGAGCTTTGCGGCTCCAAGGTCATGATTAGGGTTTAGGGTTTAGGGTTGAAGGTTCCTTTTTCATGGCGCTCTCCAAAGCCCACAGCCCTAAACCCTAAACCCTAAACACTAGGAGTGCTACGGGGGGTTCAAGGCAAGAAGGTTACCGAGGCGACGGTCGTCGCCCAAGCTCCTTCCCCGCCCTTGTGAAATGGAGAGTTTTGTGGTTGGGGTTTGGGGTTTGGGGTTTGGGGTTTGGGGTTTGGGGTTTGGGGTTTGGGGTTTAGGGTTTAGGGTTTAGGGTTTAGGGTTTCGGGCTAGCGAAGCCTAGAGTTCGTGGGCTTGCAAAGCTACCAAGGCTTCCATCTTCGGCCTACCCGCTGACCTTGCAAGGACTCTTGAAGGTTTCTGGGCCCCAAAGACATGACTCTGAAGGCTTTGGGGGCTATTCTGGAGCCTAAGGGCTATACGAGCCCAAAGCCCTTGTCTTAGGGTGCTGAAAGCCAGAAAGTCGCCGCGGCCGCTCTGGGTCTCCGTGGTTTTAGGGTTTAGGGTTTATTATGGGGTTTAGGGTTTAGGGTTGAGAGGGTTTAGGGATTTGAGGGTTATGGGTTTAGGGGATAGGGGTTAGGGTTGACAGGGTTTAGGGATTTGAGGGTTGAGGGTATAGGGGCTTCAGGGTTTGTCTTAGATCCGACATACAAGTAGAGGCCAAACCCTAAACTTAACGGTTCTGATTCCGAGTATAGGGGTTTGGGACCGAGGGAAATGAGATAAAGTTGTCAGCCACGCAATCCTTGGCACCCACGGGAAGCAGATTGAAATGCTTTCTGGGAGGGGGGGGGGAGGGGGCTGTTAGGGTTTAGGGTTGAGGTTTAGGGTCGCGGGTGTAAACCCTAAACCCTCAACCCCAGGCGCTTAAACCTAAGGCCTGAACCCTGAGCCTCATAAGCGTTCTTGGATTGTGGATTCAGAGTTCAGGGCTGAGGGGCCCTAAGCCGTAAACTCCCAATTGCTCAAGAACCCCCCCCCCAAAAAAAAAAACAAAACATATTCTTCCTTATAAGGGAAAAAAGTGATTATCTCTTTTTTATTTTGTTTTTTTTTTTTTTTTTTTTGGGGGGGGGGGGGGGTATTAAGCAAATCAGTAGTAGTAAATGATTTAGGGTTTAGTAGCCCATGCCACCTCCTCTAAAGCTAGGGTTTTAGGGTTTAGGGTTTAGGGTTTAGGGTTTAGGGCTACGCTGCTCCCACACACTGCTCCCTGCTTTCTGGTTCTTAGAACCAGGGGGCTTGGTACCCGAAACTCAAAACGCCACTTCAAGAGGATCCCTGCGGCTTCCAAATTCCGGTAAGATAGAAGCGGCTTACTATTTGGACCGAAGAAGGATCAGGGTTTAGGGTTTAGGGTTTAGGGTTTAGGGCTTAGGGTTATGTAAATTTCAAGGGGCCTTCTGTTCCCTTATCAATGCTGCTAATTCTCAAATCACACCGAGCCTCTACGAGCTGAAGGGTTCTATTCCGAAAGTATCTTTGGGTGTTCCGCGAAAAAGGATCATACTATGTTGGGGTACAATGAGGGGAACCCTAAACCCTAAACCCTAACCTTTAATTATTCCCTCAACACTACACCCTAAACCCTATTTTGGCCTAAACCAAACTCGAAACCCTAAACCCTAAACCGCTCATATGGTTGTGGGGGGAGCGGCTCTCTGGGTTTAGTCTTCGCAGTCATTCAGGGTTTAGGGCTTAGAGGCTCGGCCGCAGAGTTGACGTTTAGGGTTTAGGGTTTATATAGGGTTTAGGGTTTAGGGTTTAGGGTCTAGGGTTTCCGGGTTTAGGGTTCGGGGTTCAGGGTTCAGGGTTAGGTCACGCAGCTGCAAGTAGTTGCGGACTGGTGGCGTTGGCCTTAGCTCCCCGGGCCTCAAAACAACAAGCCACCCCCTACAACTCCCTAAGCCCTTGACTTGAGGCAAGTGCCCTAAACCCTAAACCCTAAACCCTACACCCTAAACCCTAAACCCTAAACCCTAAACCCTAAACCCTAAACCCTAAACCCTGAACCCTAAACCCTAAACCCTAAACCGCCAGCAGCCACTCGGCCTGGCGAAGGACGTACTCGTCGTGCATGGTCCCATTCACGAGCAGATCTGGAGCCTTAGCAGGGGTGATGCGGTTTAGGGTTTAGGGTTTAGGGTTTAGGGTTAGGGTTTAGGGTTTAGGGTTTAGGGTTTAGGGTTTAGGGTTTAGGGTTTAGGGCGGTTGAGGGCTTTTTAGGGTTTCGGTGCTCTATGGGGTTTAGAGGGCTCGGGGCTTGGCGGTATTTAGCCCGAAGGGTCCATGTACCTTCTGTTGTTCAGGGTAGGGCTTAGGGCATGGGGTTTAGGGTCTCCTTCAAGATTGAGTGAAAGAGAGAAAGAGAGAAAGAGAGAAAGAGAGACAGAGAGACAGAGAGAAAGAGAGAGAGAGAGAGAAAAAAAAAGATAAAGAGAGAAAGAGAGAAAGCGAGAGAGAGAGCCGGGTTGAAGGGTTTAGGCTACAGGATTTATGGTTCAGGGTTTAGGGAATGCTTGCTGCATGTCTTGGCCGCCGACTGAAGGGAAATTTCTGAGGGAGCCTGCCTCCTCAAACCCCGAGAGTACTAAACACCATTCTGGGTTCTGAACCCCTATTTCAGCATCTGGTCATAGCATGTGATGCCAGGAAACCTTATGGTGGTGTCTGCAGCCTGGCGTTTGTTGTTTGGTGCTGGGGACTCGCTGGTCTTGAGCATGGGGCATGTTTATGGGCATTTCGTGTCCGTTTGGTGCTTGGTGTTGGGTGTTTGCTGCTTGGTGTCGATGGTTGGTGTGGGTGTTTGGTGCTGGTGGGTGGCGTCGGCGCTTGGTGCTTGGTGTGACTAAACTCTAAACTCTAAACCCTACACCCTGCACCCTAACCCCTAAACCCTAAAGCTTAAAGCCTACAGGCTAAAGACTGAAGCCTCAAGCCTACAGCCCCAACCCTGTCTGTTTGGGGTGTCTTGTTTCTTAAGGGGCTCAAGGCCCAGGCCATTTGGAAGTCTCGCATGCACATGAAGCGCGTGGCCACGTACCTCGGGGATCCGAGCTTACTGGCTTCCGAGGCTGCAGCCAAGGAGTTGTTTTGGGGTTGTTAGGGCTTTTAGGGCCCCTAAGCCCTGAACCCTAAAACCTAAACCCTAAACTTGTCATCCTCTGGTACACTAGCTGCTCGCTAGACCTGCAGGCCTATACCCTCAACGCTATGGGAGAGTCTCTGAGTCTCTGTCCTGTTTGACGGATGTCCCTCTGGTTCTTAGTAGGGAATGTGGGAATGAGGTACCCTGCAGAACCAATCCCTTAAAAAGGTATATATAAGGGGATGTAGGGTCCGGGTCCCTCATTCTCTGATTCCTTATACCAAGATCCAGCCAGATGTAAGCTTTGTGCGCACTCAGATGGCTTGGAGGAGTTGCCGGGTTTTGGGTTTTGGGTTTTGGGGCATGGAGCTGTTACCTTGAACCCTAAACCCCTGAACCCCTAAAACTACACTCACCAGGAGATTGGGCGATGCTTTCGAGGTCAGGCGTGGAAACTTAAGGCCTTTTTTCGAATTTAGGGCGCTTAGGGTTTTGCAGGGTTTATGGGGCTTCTAGGGCGAAAAGCTTTCAGGAGATTTAAGGTCCTGAACCCCAAAACCCCTCACATCTGAGCTCCTGTTTTGGCCCAAAACCCTCAACAACAAAAACCCCGAACCCTCAACCTTAATCCCAAACCTCAAGGCCATCTAGGGTTTAGGCTTGAGGGTTTAGGGTCTCATTCACTGTCACAGACAACTATTCGGCTGACCCCGGCTTACCTTACCCCTCATGGGAGTGGCGCACGCGCGGGACAGGATGGTGATCGGATGGGTGCTGACGTTCACGACGCCCACCATCGCCTGTCTCAATGGGAGTGAGGATCCTGGTTCAAAGCTTAGGGTCCAGTAAGTTATAAGGTCTAGAGTTTTGTTGGGGTTCTAGGATTTTGGGGTCGATTTAGGGCTGGAGGGGGAGGGTTTAAGGTTTTAAGAAGAATTTCAAGAGTTTGAGGTTGTGTTGCGTATGGTGTTTGGGATCTTGATTGTTAGGGCTTTATGGGTTTAGGGCTTCATGTGCTTCGTGTGTAAGCCTCGTAATAGGCCTGAGGCTTTGCCAAATCCTTCACCAAACCTTCCCGCCGCCCCAAACCCTAAACCCTAAACCCTAAACCCTAAACCCTAAACCCTAAAACCCTAAAACCCTGAAACCCTGAAACCCTGAAACCCTAAACCCTAAACCCTAAACCCTAAACCCTAACCCAAACCCAAACCCTAAACCCGAAACCCTAAACCCTGAACCCAAAACCCTAAACGGCCGATGGCCTCGCCATCGCTGTTAACAGTCTTGTTGGCATTCAGCGCCTGCACCTAAGTCCACCAGCTTAGATTTAGGGTTTAGGGTTTAGGGTTGAGGTTTAGGGTTCGGGTTTAGGGTTTCGGCTTCCAGTTTTTAGGGTTCAGTCCTATATCCCGGTACTGCTTGGCTTCTGCCGTACAAGGGTCCATGTACCTAAACAGGGACTCCCTTGGGCCTTAAATTTGGTTGCTACATAGGGTCATTCACTAAACCCTAAACCCTAAACCCCAAACCCCAAACCCTAAACACCAAATTGCAATAATGAGCTCCATGGAGCCTCAGGTTATAGGGTTCGGGGTCCAGCTCTTAATGTCCCCGGGGATTTGGGGTTTAGATTACACCCTAACCCTAAACCCTAAACCCTGATCCCTAGACCCAAATCCCTAAACCCTAAACCCTAAACCCTAAACCCTAAACCCTAAACCCTAAACCCTTACTTGCAGGCGTAGGGCATGGGAGATCATCAAGCGCAATGTGAGCCGGTTGGTGAAGAACTCGTCCAGCGAACGCTCGATGTCCTGACTTGCGAGAACCCTAAACCCTAAACCCTCTTTTTTACATTATACCCCCTTGTAGCTACTATGAAAAACCTTCTCGAGCCTCTAAGCGAATGCCAAGGTTTTACGCCTCGACGCCCCCCCCCCCCCCCCCCCCCCCGTGCCTGTAAAGCACGGACGGATGTTGCAATCCAGACGTCCCAAGACCAGGCAGAACTAGACAGTTACCCTAAACCCCAAACCCCAAACCATAAGCCCTAAACCCTTTCGCCACTTTGCAGACGTAGCCGCACGAGCATGTGGAGTCAAGCAGAACCATGGTGAAGACATTTATGGCGACAGTAGCGCCCCCAAAGGCTCCATGTAGCTAAACAGGGCATACTTGGGCCTTAAAGTGCTTCTTGCTTAAACGCTTCTTCCCTATAAGGGCAATATAGGTCTTACTATCTGTTAGTTTTTGAGGTTCTTAAGCAAACGCTAGGTGAAGTGCTTTCTCTATAGGAAGTTTGGGGCCCAAGAATATAATGATGAGATACATGGACCTGAGGGAAGCTTATTTGAGGGCTTCCAACGCAGAACCCGTCAGGCGGGTATCGATTTAAAGAACTTCACATGGGGACCCTTTCCTAAACCCTAAACCCTAAACCCTAAACTGCCCTAAAGGTTTTAAGAGTTTAGGGGCACACAAAACTCGACAGCTCCGAGCGCCTGGATGAGATCGAGATGGCGCAACTCCGCCAGCTCGAGGTCAGGGCCAAAGAGCTTATTCAAGTCCTGCGTTAAAGGGTTTAGGGTTTAGGGATCTTAAAAGGGAGGCTTCAAGGGGGTAGATAACCCAAGGTTCCCTAATACTCCCTACTACTCCCTAAGGCTCCTTAAGCTTCCCTAAGGTTCCCTAGCTACTTGTTCAAGTCCTGCGCTTCAGGACGTTGGCATTTGGGATCCCTCACCTCGAGACCGCATATCATAAACCCCAAAGCCCTCAACCCCACACCCTAAACTCTAACAGGCTTCAGACTCGTACCTCTCAGGTTGTACCCTGAAAGGTTTCCCTTAATCTACTCCAAAAATGGCCCCTGTAAATTGCCTTGAAAATCTTCAAAAAAGGATCCCCAAACCCAAGGGCACCAGCGCCCGGATTCGGAAAGGGCTGGCTGTCCTGAGGAGAGCCGAAACCCATGCATCGAGCCCTGCAAACCGTAAGATCTCGACCCTGCCCCTAAAGCCGTGATTTGCAGCACATGCCCTAAACCTAAATCCCTAAACACTAAACCCTGAACCCTATGCCCGAAGCCCTAAACCCTAAACCCTGAACGTTAACCCCGAAAGCCCTCAATCCTGCACATCCAAAATCATAGACGCCAGCCCGCAGAGCCCCACGCCTAAACGGTTTAGGGTTTAGGATTTAGGGTTTTAGGGGTTAACGTTTGAAGCAAGAAGAACACGACTAGAAATCCCGTGCACTGAAATCACAAACTTCAAAACCTATCTCGAGCTCTCTCTGGTCGACCGCCAGGGGCTTCATAAGGTTTGCGACCCGGTTTGCCTCCAAGACGGCCTTCTGGTGGCGCTCCAAGTGGTCCTCCAAGGTCAATATGGGAAGGCCTCTCACCTCCTTCTGGCTCAAAGCGATCTCCCTCTGGACTGTGCGGCTGTGGTGAGGGGGCTTCGGCATCGCCTTCTGCTTTGGCTTCTTCGGCATTGCCTTGGTGCGAACCTTCCGAGGCATTGCTTTGACCTTTGGCCCGCTGCTGGCACTGGCCTCTCCGCGGGCTTTCAGCAAGCGTCGCAGACGCACAGCTTCCGCCTTTGGCCTCATGAATCTGGCAGGTTCTCGGCAGCCGGGCCGTAAACCCTGCAATCCCGAGCCCAACTAATTAAACTACTAAAGCCTGCAACCCTGAAACAAAGCCAAGACAAAATGCCAACTGCCAACCCTCAGCACCCCTTGAAAGGTCTTGAGAACCCTAAACCCTAAACCCTAAACCCTAAACGCCCGCTGAAATAAAGCCTAAGGGTCCATGTACCTGAATAGCTTGGGCCTTAAAGTACTTGCTATGTGGGCACTTGGGGGGGATCAAGTATATAATCGTGAGGTACATGGACCCTTGTAGGGATTTAAGCAACGCTTTCTAAGTCAATTCAGGCCCAAACTCCCTCTAAACCCTAAACCCTAAACCCTAAACCCTAAACCCTAAACCCTAAACCCTGAACCCTGAACCCTAAACCCTAAACCCTAAGCCCTAAACCCCAAAACGACCTCGTTGAACTCGAAGACGCCCTTGGCCACATCCAGCCTGAGTTTAGGGTTTAGGGTTTAGGGTTTAGGGTTCAGGGTTCAGGGTTTAGGGTTTAGGGTTTAGGGTTTAGAGTTAAGGATTAGGGTTTTCGGTTTAGGGTTGAGGGTTTAGGGTTTAGGGTTAGGGTTCAGGGTTTAGGATTTAGGTTTAGGGTTTAGGGTTCAGGGTGGTTTGTCCGGGTTTAGGATTCGGGGGTTTCGGGTTTTGGGTGGCGGAGGGCTTTCCGAGGTGTGCAGGGTTTTGGGGTTTAAGGGCCTGGGCAGGCGCTTGTACAAGAATTCACACCGAAAAGATATTTAAGGATACTGCCGCGTCTTAACTTGAGGAGGCTGAGGGTTTGGGGATTCGGGCTTGGGCAGTTAGAAGTCAGGGGTTAGGAAATCATTACGGGAAGCTGTCCACGTGGACAGTGCTACACCCTAGGGCCTTAACCCTGCAAACCCTAAACCCCGCCGACCCGAAAGACCCTAAACCCCTATAACCCCTATAAACTCTATAAACCCTATAAACCCTATAAACCCGATAAACCCTATAAACCCTATGAACCCTGTAAAACCCAATAAACACTGTAAACCTTGAGCCCTGCAAACCCTAAAACCCCAAGCCCTTTAAGCCCTAAGCCCTAAACCCTTAGATGAAGTCAGCTCAGGAGCATCGTGCCCCTGTGCTGGTTGAAGATTCCGTTCGTCAACGCATGGTACTCCTGAATGGGTTTAGGGTTTAGGGTTTAGGGTTGAGGGTTTAGGGTTTAGGGTTTAGGGTTTAGGGTTAAGGGCTCTGCTGCTCCATGTTGCTCTCAGGAAACGGATTAGGCTTTCAGGTGCTCAAAGAGCTCTATAAACCCTGAACCCTAAACCCCTGTGGGCATTTTCGGGTTTAGGGCTTTAAGGTTTTACAAAATAGTCTCTGCACCCCATGGCAGTGTCGGAGCCTTGCTTTTCTAGATTTTTTCATGGACCCCAGAACCCTAAACCCTAAACCCTAAACCCTAAACCCTAAACCGTGGCTGTAAACCGCAGAGTTTCAGGAGGCTTTAGGGTGTAGGCTTTGGGGTTTAGGGTTCAAGGTTGGGGGGGGGGGGGGCCCAAGGGTTCGAGAGGTTCATGGCCTTTCCGCTTCAGGTAGGGTTGAATTAGGGTTTGGCGTGCAGGATCGCTGCGCGGTGGATGCAGAACAACACGTGACGGTAGGGTTTAGGGTTTACGTTCACGGCTTCTAAGACATGATTGGCAAGTCGGCCAATGGATCAAGGGATTGACAGACAAGAAAGTCGTCCGAAAACGCATGAACTTCGCATCCCCCACGCTATGCCCTGACCCTCCAAACTCGAAACCGCAGACCTCCGAAGCACCTAAACTCCGGCCCAACAAAGCCCCAAGCCCTCACTGCCACAAACTCCGTGAAACACCTCACCCCCCCCCCCCACAAGCAAAAAAACAAACATTAAACAAAAAAACTATAATAGTAACAATAACAATAATAATAGTAAAAGTAATAATAATAATAATAATAATAATAACAATATATAATATATAAAACAGGCACCTCTGAAGAGAGGCCGCCGAAGCCATGTTTGTCTTCGAAGTCCAACACCTGCAACACAGAATCCCCGAAATCCTGGCCCTAGGCCATGAGTCCCCAAACCCTAAACCCTAAACCCTAAACCCTAAACCCTAAACTCTAAACCCTAAACCCTAAACCCTAAACCCTAAACCCAAAACCCTAAACCCTAAACCCTAAGACCCCAACAGCTCCAATTCCCATAGACTCTTAAACCGTGACCCCTACACCCACAAAACCCTGATCCCAAAACCCTAAACCTTGACCCCTTACAGTAAACTCCATAAAGTTGGAACATGGTTAGTGCTGGGATTCCCTTTAGTAACCCTCTTGGGGTATGAGGAGAATGGTGTTCCAACTTTTGGGAGGTTACCGTACACCCTGAACCCTGAACCTAAACCCTAAACCCTCAACCCTAAACCCTGAACCTCAGGGCCCTCAAAAAAAACACCCCAGCCCGACGGGTTTAGGGTTTAGAGTTCTACAGTGCCACATCTTCCCAGACCAGGTTGGCCCCTTTAGGGTTTAGGGTGCGTATAGGGCTTAGGGTTTAGGGTTAGGTTTAGGGTTTAGGGTTTAGGGTTTAGGGTTTAGGGTTTAGGGTTTAGGGTTTAGGGTTTAGGGTTTAGGGTTTAGGGTTTAGGGTTTAGGGTTTAGGGTTACCTAATCAGTTCAGAGTCTTGGGTTTGCCTCGCCATCAACCATTTCTTGAATTAGGTTGCCCAAGCGGAAAATCCCAAATTTCCCACTTTCCTACCTAATTAGGGCGTGGGAGGCCACCGCAACGCCCGCCTGCTTGAAGTTTTGGACGTACCTTTCGCGTAGTTTCAGGCGTGAGAGAAATGAGGTATCCTATGGAAGGGTGTATCTATCTATCTATACATATATATATACATATATATAGATGCATATACATATACATATACAAAATATATATACATATATATATATATAGATCCGAAGCATGTGAGGTACGAAATTTCTTATTGCGAGCCAGTAGGCTATGAGAGCTTGTTTGGGGGGGACGGGGAAGTGGTAGGGTTTAGAGTTTAGGGGTTAGGGCTTATGAAGGGCTCTTTTGGGGCATCCAGTAAGGTTTTGTCTACATAGCACGAATCAAAGGTGCCAAACAGACACCGTGAGCAGATTGCCGCTCTCCATGTCCTTCGAGTTTTAGGGTTTTGTTGGGCTTATCCTACTGGTTCTTAGTAGGGAATGAAGGAAACAGGCGCCTTATGCGTCCTTAAACCCGGTAAGGGATTGTATAGGGCGCGCACATGCGCTCATTCCCTACTAGGAACCAGTAAGTCACGCATTGTGGCGATCAAGAGAATCACAGTGGAAGGTTAAGTAACAAAGCCAACTTCTACATCCGAAACTCTAAACCCACCTAAACCCTAAAACCCGAACTTCTAAAATGCTAAAAGTCGAAACCCGTTGCTCAAGGACGACTTCCCGCCACGTCCACTGTCACCACGAGGTGACCCAGTCACCAAAGAAAAACAGGGTTTAGGGGGCAAGGTTAGGGTTTAGGGCTTGGGGTATAGGCTTTAGGGGGTAAGGTTTAGGGTCTAGGGCTTAGGGTTTAGGGCTTCGGGTTTAGGGCTTATGGTATAGGGTTTAGGGCTTAGGGTGTAGGGGTTTAGCGCTTAGGGTATTTAAGGTTCAAAGGCTTAGGGTTTAGTACAGGGTTCAGGGGTGTAAGGGACTGTGCTTGAGCGCGAAACTGCCAGTACGTAAATCCCATGTCAGGCACAAACTGCAACACCCCCTTCACCACACAACTCTCTAAACCCCAAGTCCCAAACCCTGCACCCTAATCCCCAGAACCCTAAACCCGAAACAGTTAAGCCTAAACCCTATAAACCCTACAAACCCTGAACCCTGAATCCTAAACCCTAAACCCTAAACCCTAAACCCTAGAAGCCCTAAACCCTAAACCCTAGAAACCCCTAAACCCTGAACCAGTGTTTTCCAGCAGCGACGCTCGGACCTTCGAAAGCAGGGGGAGCGCAGCTCTTGCGCTCCACGGGCTTTGCGTGCTTTGCCCTGCTACCGAGGGTTTAGGGTTTAGGGCTTGGGTCAAGGGGCCTCAGGTCCCTAGGGTTTAGGGTTTAGGGTTTAGGGTTTAGGGTTTAGGGTTTGGGGTTTAGGGTTTAGGGTCCGCGCAGTTCAGAGTTCGCGGCAGAACCTCCGCTTCTCATCCAGGATCCTCTGCGTCACATCCTTCCTCGGCACAGGGACAGACTGGTCTCCAAAGATCAAGGGAGTCATACTCGGACCCCAAGGTTGTACCTCTAAGAGCTTCCCTTAACGCCGAATATGGCCCTTATCTTCCCTAGAGGATCTTGAAACAGGGTCCCTCAGCGCGGGTACAAATCTAGGGGCAGAAGGCTATAGAAATTTGGAAGGAGGAGCCCTATAGAATCCTTTAAAGGGTTGGGAATGAGGAACCCTATAGAATCCCTTGAAGGGTGAACAAACGGAGATCGTCATTCCCTGCGCCCCTACTGAACATTAACAAGGTTAACTCTGCAGATGCTGATGAGGATAGCTTCGCTTTTGTCCCTACAATAATGCTTCTGAATCCCCCCCCCCATAGACTCTGAACCCTAAACGCTAAACCCTAAACTCGAAACCCTAAACCCTAAACCCTGAACCCTGAGCCCTGACCCTCAGCTTAACACGGTTTCAGGACTTCGACTTTAGGCTTCTCATCTGGGTTCCTGTGAAGGCGCTGACTTTAAAGTAACACAAAAAGGGGCTATGTAATAGATAGGGTAGTGCTCTTATAGCGGTTGCTTAGTTGTAGTTCCTCAACTAAAACCCAGATAATCTCCTCCCTTAACCCCCCCGGCCTCCCAACGTTAAAAACTCGCATTATCGTTGTATTCGAGTGGGGTTTACGAGAATAGGGGACCCCAAAAACAAACCCCAATAGTAGGATTCCTTCATAATAATAAGGACCCCAATGATGTACGCTAATCTCGGAAACCACCCTAAACCCTAAACCCTAATTAAACCCTAATCCTAAACCCTAAACCCTGAACCCTGACCCCTAAACCCTAAACCCTAAACTTTTACACCCTAAACCCTAAACCCTAAACCCTAAACCCTAAACCCTAAACCCTAAACCCTAAACCCTAAACCCTAAACCCTAAACCCTAAACCCTAACCTCCCGGCCAGAGCGCACGCGGCTCAGGAGCAGCGGCCGCTCCGCAGGCGTGAAGCGAGCCACTGCCGGGCTCCACTTGTCCGGGTGCCAGCGAAGGACCTCGGGGTGGGGTTTATAGGGTTTAGGGTTTAGGGTTTAGGGTTTAGGGTTTAGGGTTTGGGGCTTAGGGTTTAGGGTTATGGGCTCTGAGCGCGGAGGGCTACAGGAGGCTTTCCAAGCGTTCTGACGCGAGGGATTATCAGGAGAGGTCAAGGTTCCGGTTAGTACTCTGTTGGCCTATGAAGGGTTTACGGTTTAGGGTTTTGGGGTTCAAGGTTTAGGCTGTAGCGTTTAGGGTTGAGGGATCATCAGGAAATTAGGTAGGCTTTTGCTACAGCCGATGTATACGCTCACCAATATCTAGAAGGAAGCCTGCATACACTCAAGCCCTAAACCTGATTCACCAACAGCTTAGTACAAACCCTACTTCAATATGAGATCAGTACGGCTGGAGTGAACTGTTGAGTTCAGACGTTTTCGGGATACAGGCGGGCGGGGGATGTTCTAAACTTCTAAACAGGGATCCCTGGTGAAATGAAAAGGAACACCAACAAGGGACAACCAAAACCCTAAAACCCTAAACTCTAAACCCGTACCAACCCTTACCGACTTCTGAACAAACCCACTCTAGGTTGGCCAGCACCTTTTTTTTGCTTAGCGGGTTTTAAAAGGGAACCTGAACCCTAAGCCCTAAGACATAAACCCCTGGGGCGCATCCTAGCCCTTCATCAAACCTCAAGGATGTCTCCAGCAGTCTGTCTCCCCACCCACCCACCCCCCCACCCAAAGAATGAAGTGCAGCATTCCTGGGGCCTCAGCCCTATGCCCTAAGCCCCAAAAAGCCCCAAAAAGCCCCAAAAAGCCCTAAGAAGCCCTATACCCTAAGCCCTAAAAAGCCCTAAGAAGCCCTAAGAAGCCCTATACCCTAAGCCCTAAAAAGCCCTAAGAAGCCCTAAGAAGCCCTAAGAAGCCCTAAGAAGCCCTATACCCTAAGCCCCCAAAAAGCCCGAAGAAGCCCTAAGGCCTAAGCCCTGCAGCGGCCTGAGCCGGCTCGAATTTGGGGTTTCAGCTTTCGGGCCTGGCCTTGAGGCCTAATTATACAAGGGCCGTAAATACTTTTGATTGTTCTTGTTTATTGGGGGGGGAGGGGGAGTCTTATAGTATATTCTCAGGACATGTTGGTACTTATTCCGGCCCCCACATTCAGTGGAGGTAGGGTTGGTGGCTTGGGAGTTTTTTGGGGTGTCGGCCTTGGGGGTGTTGAGGGGCTAGGCGTTTAGGGCTTGAGAAGGGTTGGCGGGCGGAGGCTTGTTAAGCGTCACGTGCAACCCTAACCCCCTAAACCCTAAACCCTAAACCCTAAACCCTAAACCCCTAACCCCTAAACAACCACTTTCGGCCCAGCCACTGCTGCGCGCAACTTTCGCTTCTTCACGTCCGGCGGGTCCTGCAGAAGAGCGTTTAGGGTTCAGGATTTAGGGTCTAGGGTGCTGGACGATCGCAAGACCCCGACTCCCAAAGAGCCGAATCCCCCTTAATTAAGGCATACTAGTTGCCTTCAACCATATTCAGGATCCCTTTACACATGAAGGTATATTCCTTAAGTAACGTATCGGGCTTTTTGAGCAAGGGTGTGGGGTTGGGGTTTCGGGCTTGGAGTTTGGACAAGGGCACTGCAGCTTCAAACCCTCAACCCCAATCCCTAAACCCTAAACCCTAAACCCTAAACCCTAAACCCTAAACCCTAAACCCTAAACCCTAAACCTACTCCGCACTAAAGATGCCTCACACCTGCTTCTGAGGGCGACGCGAGAGACGGCAGATGGAAAGAACCCTAAACCCTCATCCCAAACCCAGAGCAGGTGCTCATGACTGGGAGCCGCGCACTCGAGGATATGCCTGACCTCAGGGTTTAGGGTTTAGGGTTGCCATTCATGTAGCCAGGCAGTTCAGGGCAAAGGGTTTCGGGCTTAAGGTTTAAGGATAGATCAGCAATGCGCCCGTTGCCTGAAGCTAATGCGCGCGTCAAGCTGTCAAAGGCAGGCGGAACTCTGCTACGCACAGGCAAGCATCCTTGGATCCTTATATAGGGCCTTGATAATTACACTAGGGTTATTGTTATTATTACTATTATTATTACCTTAATTGCCATTGCTATTGTTAATTTATGATATATATTTTTTTTTTGGGGGGGGGGGGGTAGTATAGTACAATTAGAAAGGGACAATCTGGGAATACCATTTTGTAGTTATTCCGACCCCTATAGTAATCTTCTGACATCACTTGCCGGGCCTCCTCCCGCACGTGGGCAAAAGACACAACCGCAAGACAGCCCCGATGTTCGGGCCACAGCAAACCCTAAACCCTAAACCCTAAACCCTAAACCCTACTACAGCCCCCAACCTTGAACCTCAACCTTACACCCCTAAGCCTACGCCCTAAACCCCAAACCCTCAACCCTGGGCCCCTAAACTTGAATCCCCCGCCCTGAAAGCTGGTTTGCCGGAGGGAAACCGCACCCGGAGCCCCACCCCAACGAGGTACCCAAACCACTCAGGGAAAACAAAAAAACATGGCCCCCGTAAACCCAAACACCCCAGCAACCGAACACTTACACCATCAAATACGCAGACTGCCAATTTCCCCGCAACATTGAACCCCCTAAACCCTCAACCCCAAGCCGCACACACCTTGACGTCGGGTACTTGGGGGGCTGAAGGGAGCTTGGACTCTAAACAACAACGTGCAATGGGGTGGGCTTGGGAGCCCTTAACGCAATTTCAACTCCTCTACTCTTCCACAGGGTTACCACAGGTGATTTCGGGCCCACAGAACTAGGGTTTAGGGTTTAGGGTTTAGGGTTTAGGGTTTAGGCGCCGAGCTCTACTCCCCACTTCGCCCCCCCCCCCCCCCCCCCCCCTAAGGCCCTTGCACGGTGGCGGGCGGCGCCGGAGGCCAAGGCACATCTGCCAGGCACAGCTCGGCACCCTGGGTCAGGAATAGGGTTTATGGTTTAGGGTTTAGGGTTTAGGGTTCAGGGTTCAGGGTTTAGGGTCTAGGGTTTAGGGTTTAGGGTTTAGGGTTTAGGGTTTAGGGTTTAGGGTTTAGGGTTTAGGGTTTAGGGTTTAGGTTTAGGGTTTAGGGTTTAGTTTTAGGGGTTTAGGGTTTAGGGTTTAGGGTTTAGGGTTTAGGGTTTAGGGTTTAGGGTTTAGGGTTTAGGGTTTAGGGTTTAGGGTTTAGGGTTTAGGGTGGAGGGGGTGTCGGGTTTAGGGCTGAGGGTTGAAGGTTTACGGGCTGCAGGGGTTGAGGGTTGAGGGTTTAGGCGTGAGGCTTCAGGGTTGAGGGGTGTAGGGTTTAGGGATGGGCTGAGGGTTCAGGGTTCAGGGTTTAGGGGGGTTAGGGTTTAGGGTTGAGGGTTTAGGCTTGAGGGGGTTTAGGATTGAGGGTTTAGGATTGAGAGCTTAGGGTTGCGGATCCCAGCCACCATATCCCCTGTTAGGGTTGAGCATTTGGGGCTTCGGAATGGGGTTTAGGGGTTTACGGTTTAGGGTTCAGGGTTTCTCGACCCTAACAGAAACCCTAGAGACCTCTAAACACTATGGAACCCTACCCTGCCCGAGCCCCGGAATCCCGTAAAGCTGTTCAAAACCCCATGACCCTCGCCACGTACCTCTTAAACCCACTGAACGCAAAACCCTCACCCCTAAGGGTCCATGTACCTCAACAGACTTGGGCCCCAAAGCCCCTGTATAACAAACGCCCATGTGTTCCCTAACACCCTAAACACCAAACCCAGTACGCCCTCTTTGGGTACACGGACCCTTCATTGGGGAACCCTAAATTTGCTGCTGCCCTCTCTTGAATCTTAAAAGCCTCCACGTGTCTGGCCTCTTGAATTCGCGCCTCGAAGTCCTTCCAGCCTAGCGGTTTTGGGCGTAGGGTTTAGGGTACCCACGCTGGGGGTCCCTTTAAGGAAACTCTTAACACCAACTCGAAGAACGAAGAACTGGATCTAACGGCTTTTAATTTTTCTGGGATTACAGTACGCATTGAGAAGGTTCGGGTTTCTACGTAGGGTTGTTTAGGTCTCGCAGGGCCTTTAGGTTTGGGGTAGGTCGCGCGATAACCCGGAGCCCCCTGTGGAACATTATACGGATACTGGGAGGTTCATGGTACTCATCAGCCAATATTCACTGTACTTATAACCATACTAGGGCACTCAAGGGGCTTACAAGTGAGTTATGAGTACAGCTATAATTGGTTCATAAGTACCGTGAACCTCCAAGTATTTCAGGCGGACCAAAAGTGAGCTGCCCAACACATGTCGGCTTACAAACCCGAGTCTGATGAGGGGTTTGCTTCGGGCAGCCCTCAACCCTAAACCCTAAACCCTAGGTTGTGGGCTTAGGGGTTCAGGGGCAAGGCTTTAACTTGTTTTGCGGAAGTTAGGGGGGCACTGCGAAAGTTCGTTTTAAAAGATTAGGGGTTCAGGGCTTGGAGGCTCATGGGTCGAGAAGTTTGGGGGGCTTAGCAGAAGGCTTTGTCTGGTGTCTAGCGCTTAGTCCACAACACTATGGGTCGCTAGACCCAGGAGTAACCTAGGAATAAAAAGCGGTGCACTTTCTGGTTTTAAGGGGATTATGAGGGAACCCCAACCCTAAAAAAAGGACAACAGGGCCTACTCCCGGTCCTAGGTCGCAATGGACTGTCGCACCTTTTATGTTGAAGGCACCCAAAGTGATGACTTTGCCATCAATGTCTTTGCAGATCTCCCCATACTTCCTCTTGTGCAGGAAACAGGGTAGTACTCGTCTCCTCTCCCTCTTCGCGGAGCTTAAAACACTTGTTCTTCAACTGTTTCAGCTGGGATCTTTGCGAAAGCTGCCTTGTAGTCCACTGTAAGTGGACCCGAGCCCGCACTTTCCGTCGTAGTTGTCCAGGATGGCTTTCAGAGAGTTAAGAAAAGCCAAGGCCCTAAATTCGTGTAACTCGGGCCCTGAACTCCTGAACCCTCAACCCCCAAGACCCTAAACCCTAGACCCCGCATGAAACACTTAAACCCTACAACCCCAAAACCCCAAAAGCCCGAAACCCTAAGACCAGAAACCCTAAACTCTAAACCCTAAACCCTAAACCCTAAACTGGCCCTAAACCCTACAGTTGGGTTCTTAAACGACCCCCACAAGGCCTGGCACCTTGGGCTCGGCTGGGGGCGCCTGCTGCCAGGACTCACACTTGCCCCTAAGGGTCCAAGCACCCAAGAAAAAGGGTTTAGGGTTTAGGGTTTAGGGTTTAGGGCTTGCACCTAATTATTACATGCTTGGGCCCCAAAGTCCTTGTGTAGGAAGTATTTAGCTACGTGGACCCTTAGGGTGCTATCTGGAGCTTCGGGCTTCGGACATTTACAGTTTCGTAAGGGTTTAGGGGTCAGGGTATAGTAAGGGTTGAGGGTTTGGCGGTTTAGGCTTTTAAGATTTATAGGGTAACCATCGCTAACTGTGAGGGTTTATAGGGTCTAAAGCTTGCAGGGTATCGCTAGCTGCGGGGTTTTGGCTTTGGCTAAGGGTATTGTCAGGGACTGAGGCTTCTGATTCAGGCAGCACCTCAAGCCTTAAAGTCCTAGGCCCTAAACCCCTCAACCTGCGGTTTTAGGTAGTACTTGACGCGAACAATTCCAACCTCGATTTTCGAGACTCTTGTGTTTAACCCTCCCTCCTCTGGACATAACCGCACCTTTTCCTGAAGCGGCTAAGCTGCACGTAGCAACTGCACGATGGCCGTCTGGCCTTGCCTTGTTGCGCAGTCCAATGCACTTTCGCCCAGGCTGTTGACCAAATCTTTGTTGGCCTTGGCCTGCAAAAGCAACCGTACGATGTCCAGCCTGCCAGCATATGAGGCTTGAATGAGTGCCGTCTGGCCCGTCTTGTTGCACAAGAGGAGGGTTTTTCGGGTGCTTGCCACATCCATCGCAGCTCCCGCTGACAGGAGATCGCCCACAATTTCGGTCTGGCCCCTGCTGGATGCAAACATTAGCGCCGTGGCCCCAGAGCTGTCCGTGGCATCCTTGTCGGCTTTGGCCTTTAAGAGTAAGCGTGCTATGTCTGTGTGGCCCTCAGTCGATGCACGAATGAGCGGTGTCTCGCTGCTGTCATAGTTGCTCCTGCCGTCGGTGTCGGCACCAAAACCGAGCAGCAACTGTACGACTGCGACATGCCCGTGCTGCACTGCGAACAGCAGAGCTGTTCCGTGAGCCTTGCGGATGCGGACCTCTGTGTCAGCCCGGGCCTCTAGGAGCAAGCGCACGAGGCCGGCATGGCCTTCCGCGGATGCATGTGTGAGGGGTGTCCAATGTACACTCATCAGGTTCGGGTCCGCCCCGGCCTCCAGCAGCAAGCGCGAAATCTCCGCGTGGCCGCGCCGCGTTGCGGCAAGGAGGGGCGTCTCCCCCGTGGCTTCGCTGGTCAAATCGGGATCCTGGGGTCGCAGAAGAATGCTCTCAACCTCCTTGGTAGCCCAGGAACTATACTGTCATAAGGGCAACCCTTGTTTGTGTTGGGTTTACTGAATTAAGGGAACCCATAACCAAAAAGGAAAGTGTAAAGGCTACCACTCAACTACCAAGCCTCAGAGGCTCGGCCAAAAGCAGCCGCATTTGTAAGGTCGTCCCTCTGCCTGCCGGACACAGAGGCAAAACTCAGCAAAACGAGCTGAAGATCCGTAGGAAGCCTTTGGCTGAGAAGCTTGTTTTCATCCTCCAGGGGTGTGTCCTCATGGAGCAGTCGCTGCCTGAAGCGCGGCAGCCCGCACAGGCCTTGCAAATGCCGCTTAAGCGACCGCACGTCCTGCAGCTTTTGCGTTGCCTCTTTTTGAGGAATGGCGGCCAGCAGGCTTCCCGAAGTCTGCCAAACGCGCAGCACATCTTCGGAAAGTTCAGAGGCGGTCTCCATCTCACAAGCGTGCTGCAAAAAAGCAGTTACTACAGAATCGGAAGAGACACAACTGGGACAGGCACCTTGGTGCAAAGTTCGATACTGGGGTACAACACTCACGTACAGTCCGTCCGGCTGACAAGAACCTCGTATAATAATTAGCTACTTTGACCGCTGAGTCGCTCAATGTCGCTGCCAAACCATAGGGTCTTCGAGCCCAAAGCTGTAAGCCGCCAAAGCACTTACAAGAGGTTTCCGGGTTCAGGGGTAGAGGGGTCAGGAACAAGGGATGCTGGGACACTCATGGAGGCCTGTGTACCCAACCACTCCTGAGGGTTTTGCAGTCGGATATCCTTTGGTTTTGAAATTTTGGGGTTTGGACTATTGGAGTTTTGGGTTGCCCTTAAGGACTTAAGATGTGGGGCAGTCTTGCTTGTCTTGACCTTGCCAGACCTGCGCACCCGTAGGTTTAGGGCTTCGTCGTCGTGTGTCTTGACTTCGGGTTAGGTTTCGGGTTTAGGGCCTCGGGTTTAGGATTTAGGGGCAGAGAATTGGGGAGATGGCTTCTGTACATATTAAACCCCATAAAAGGTGTCAAGGCGAGTCCACAGATAGAATCGCTAATTTCGCAATCAGTCCCCACGTGGATGCTCCGAGACCGTCCGAGTGACTGTTTGCACACACCCCAAACCCTAAACCCAAACCCTAAACCCAAACCCTAAGCCCCAAACCCTAAACCCTAAACCCTAAACCCTAAACCCTAAACCCCAAACCCTAAACCCTAAACCCTAAACCCCAAACCCTAAACCCTAAATCCCTAAATCCCTTTTTTCTGGGCCTGAGTTCGGGTAGGCTCCGGTGCTGGTGGGCTCGACCTGGGGCTTAGCGTTTCGGTTGGCTTTGGGCTCCCTAGACGGCTTTACGCTTGAGGCCGTAAACCCTAAACCCTAAACCCTAAACCCTAAACCCTAAACCCTAAACCCTAAACCCTAAACCCTAAACCGATGGGATATAGGCTTCAGGGCAAAGGTTCTTCTGTTCGGCACAGGGCTCCTTGCTGCATGAAGCAGGATCGAGGGCCCGGAGGGTCTGCAGGGGCTTAGGTCGATTGGATCCTGTCTAAGTTTAGGGTTTGGGGTTTGGGGTTTAGGGTTTAGGGTTTAGGTAGGGTTTGGGGTTTAGCAAGGAGGTGTCAAACGAGGCTCCACTTGTGTCAAAGTGGAGATGCGGCTTAGAGTTGTTATTACCATGTGACTTCCATTACTTACCCAAGCTTTAGTTTCGGGTTCGAGGGTTTAACCCAAACCCTATACATTAGACTCACGGTGGGAAAGGCATTAATCGTAACACGGCAAAAAGAGTACTGTAATGACTTGTGTGATCATATTCTTTTAAGGCTTACTGGCCCCCCACATTCAGCTCCTCTAAGGCAGATTCAGATTCAGAGATCCGGGGTTCGCTCGTTGGGCCGCCCAGATGATGCATTTAGTGCAGTCGGATTAGAAAATTCCCAGGTGTTCCTTGCACTTGAATTGCAAATCCCTAGGGGTCCATGTACCTTATTATATTCATATACTTGAGCCCCAAGCTCGCTATATAGGAAGTACTCGAAGGCCCAAGGAAGCCCTATTTAGGTACATGGACCCTTAGGTTATGCCCTCTTGGTTGCCCTAAACCCTAAACCCTAAACGCCTAAAACCCTAAAACCCTAAAACCCTAAAACCCTAAACCCTAAACCCTAAACCCTAAACCCTAAACCCTAACCCTCCAGCTTACAGAGTCGGTGCTGAGACCCCTGCGTCGCTTGTGCGCCCTTGGGCGCACTCGGGCCTTCGCCAGGGCGGAAGCCTCAAGCTTCGCAGTTGAAGGTTTAGGGTTTAGGGTTTAGGGTTTAGGGTTTAGGGTTTAGGGTTTAGGGTTTAGGGCTTAGGGGGCTTCAAGCTTTAGGGCAGGGAAGTGCCTTGCATTTTATACAGTATATGTATATATGTATATATTTATATATGCATACATACTCATTTATATAAGGGTTTTTTAAAAGACCTGAAAGTTTTGGAGGGTTCTGAAGCGGCTTCAACGTTAGGGGCTTTGACTTTTCCCCAAGGGCCCACGTACCTAGATAGGGAATACTTGGGCCCCAAAGTCCCTACATAGAGAATACTTTACGGCCCAAGTATTCCCTACTTAGGTACATGAATCCTCAGGGTTTCGTCTCAGAGGAGAAGAGCTGAGGGTCTTGGGGTCTTGGGGTTCACGGCTTTCGTTTTGCATGGGCTGTGTGGGCTTGGAGTGTCTTAGGGAGCCGTCCGTAAGAGCTCGAGGGTCCAGGCCAGGAGGTTTGAGGTGTTTGGGTTTCAGGGTTTTGGGTTTAGGGCTTCGGGTTCAGGGTTTCGGGTTAAGCTTTGTTTAGGACTTAGGGTTCAGGCATAGGGCTTCACAAGGCTTCAGAAAGGTGTCGGTAGTTAAGCGAGTCCGTCAGCATATAGAGCCCAAATTTTGCTTGCACGGAGTAGAATCCGAACAAAAAAAAAGCTACACCACGAACCATAGCCACTGCGTTCAGGTTTGACAGGGCTTCGGGTAGGGAAGTAAGCAAGGCTTCGGAGATTAGGGTTTAGGGCTTTGCGTTTGCGACCATTAGTGCCCATGGGAAAAGTTGTGTCATACTGAAAAACTGCCCGAAATAACCCGCGCACTGATGAAAAAACCGCGCAAGTGCAGACAAGCACATCCTTTGTTGCCCATCAAGCGATCTCCTAGCTACGATGAAGAGCTGAACACGCCATTTGCAAGTAGCGATATGGGCGCAAGAATGCTTCCAAACCCTCCCTAGACCCTCAACCATCTAAACCCAAACACATGGTCAGTTCTCTGAATCCCTAAACTCTAAACCCTAAACCCTAAACCCTAAACCCTAAACCCTAAACCCTAAACCCTAAACCCTAAACCCTAAACTCAACCTCATACATATACGGGGCGGGGCATTCTAACCAGGAATCCCGGAGAAGGCAATTGACAGCCGAGAGTGAAAGGTACCAAGTACCCAGAGCGCTCGGCACACCTGAAGTTCATTCGTGACAAAGACCCGGTATAGGGTTTAGGGTTAGGGTTTAGGGTTCTTGGGGGGGGGGGGGGAGTTTACGAAAATAGGGAACCACCCCCCCCCCAATATAGATAGAGCCCAAAATAATAGGATTCCCTTATGACAAGCACCACAATAAGGTACCCCTATTTTCGGAAACCCCCCCCCCCCCCCCCCCCCCCCCATCAAGTTTACGGTATGTTCTATGTGCAGTGCCTGGCTTCCTTTGAAATTTCGGTTCCAACCCTACCTAGGCGCTGAAAGCCTGAACAATATTTTTTCTTGGGATACGGGTCAGGATACGAGAACTAAGAAAATCGGTACTCCTCAAATTGGGTTGGGCTAGAAGCCTGTCGGTAAACTTCTAAGTTGTAACAACGGTTCGACAGGCAACGACAAGGAAACTTCTTCAACCCTAAAACCTACTTCAGGGAAGAGGAGGGAGTGGGGCTTGAAGGGGCTTATTTTGGGGGTTGGTGTGGCTGAGGGGGTGGTGGAAAATCCAGCAACTCAGATGTCAACTCAAAACCTAGAAGTTCAGAAACCCTGACTCGGAAGCATCCGTCGTCTGCGTGCCCCATACCAGCTCTCAAGGCAGTGGCGACAGCTCTACAGACGCACATGGGAAGGCGTATGCCGGTTGTTCCACCCACCAACTACCCCTAATAGGGTGATGGGAGGATATCCCCCTACATATCCTTTAAGGGACTATACTATATATACATTTCCTTAAGGGACTATACTCTATATATATATAGACACACCTACATACCCTTTAAGGATTATAACCGCCACGGCGGACGACCATCCCTGTGCAGGCCCTGAACCCCTAATGGCCGCTTCAAAGAATCGCGCAGCCATTGGGGAGCTGGTTGCCGCGCCCCCTCAACTTGTGCATGGGATCTCCTAGACTGAAAGGGTTGAGGATTTGGGGGTTCAGGGTTTAGGGTTTAGGGTTCTGAGTGTAGGGTTAAACATGAAAACCCTCTAAACTGAAAGGGTTGAGGATGTGGGGGTTCAGGGTTTCGGGCTTAGGGCTTAAGGTTTAGCATTTGGGGTCCAAACTCCATGACCCTAACCCTGGGGTTGAGGGTTTAGGGTTTAGGGGCTAAAAGCCTGAAAACCCCTAAAACCACCTCAAGCCTAACAGTGACAGGTAAGGAGCTTCTGTTTGTAGAAGCCTCTTTTGAACAGCATAAGGTTCGTATTAGCAGCCTTCTCATAAGGGAAACTACCCCCCCTGAAACCCTCAACCCTAAACCCTAAGCCCAAAATCCTGAAGTGAAAGAACTGCTCATTCCAACTCATATTCGCCCAAACATGTCAGCGTCATTCTATGGAAGTTGGTCTGAGCCCTCAGCCGAAAGTGTAGGGTTTGCCTCAATAGTCGGTATAGCCAAATGTTGAGCTACTCTCATAAGCTAGCATTATGAAGAAAAAGTTGGGCTAGAGGTCCAACATTTCGCAGCAGGCAAGCAGCCTCGGATGTTTCGAAATATGATAGGCCTTAACATTAGGATTTTAGCGGTCTGGTCTTCCCTAAACCCTAAACACTAAACTCTGTATCCCGAATCCACCAAAGTTTCGGCTTAAAGTTTAGTGACCCCTCAACCCTAAACCCTAAACCCTAAACCCTAGACCCTAGACCCTAAAACCTAGACCCTGAACCCTAAACCCTAAACCCTAAACCCTAAACCCTAAACCCTAAACAACCCTAAACCAACCTAAACACCCTAAACCCTCAGGGTTTCCCTGCCAAGCTGCTGGGCCGCGTGCTTGCCACTGGGCCAAACAAGAGAGGAGAATGGCAACTGTGACACTTGGCACCCCTGGATTGGGTGTAAGTAGGGTTTAGGGTTTAGGGTTTAGGGTTTAAGGTTTAGGGTTTGGGGTTTAGGCCAAACCAGTAGCCCTTGTGCACATAGCTCGCTAGGTCTAGGGACAAACGCCAGAGTCCTCGTGTCCCTGAAACGCGAACCCCAAAGCCCCAGACCGTAAGTCCTGTACAACCAAGAACCTAAAGCACCTGCAGAGCCAGAAACGCTACAAGCCCTAGACCCTGGCCCCTGAGCCCTAAACAATAAACCTTAATCCCAACCCTAAACGCAGAAATCTGCGTTGGGTCGCAACCACCAGAGCCGTGTTTACGGTTTATATGGTGTAGGGCTCAGGGTGTAGAGTTTAGGGTGTGGGGTTTAGAATTCAAGTTGTTAAGAGATTTCGGGACTCCTTTCGCTAAAAGGGTCCATGACAGGCTGCCGGCTTAGGATAGCGCTTTGCAGCCTGCCTCGCGAGTGAATTGGCAATCCAACGTACGCCGAGGGCGCTGCGCACGGAAGAATCCGAGGGCAAGCTGCAAGCCTATTCATGGGTTTAGGGTTGGGATGTTCCCCTTATACTAACGGTCCTTGATAGGGATCACTGTACCCCCAATTATAGTCCCAATTCAGGGCTGTTAGTGTATAACATCCCAAGTTTAGGGTTTGGTAAGGGGCAGGGTTAAAAGGGCTGTGGGTTTGAGGGCAGGCGTACATGGTTTACCTACGTACATGCTTGCATACATACTTAGGTAGCTACGTACGTGCGTAAGTTGACATGCATGGTTCTGGGACTCTATGCCGTATGGGTCCATGCACCTCATTATTCTGTAATTGGACCCCTGGACCCTTAGAGCCCTAAACCCTAAAACCAAAACCCTAAAGCCTAAGCCCTAAACCCTAAGGCCTAAACCCTAATAACAAGGAAGCACCCCTTCCAAAATTCACGATGTGCCGGCCGCTGCGAACCCCCAGCGATTGCTGGTCGATCCCCTCAAAGTCAGCGAGGCGCGGTTTGGTAGGTTCCTTCTCTTGGCTGCACCCTGTAGGGGTGTTCACCCTACATCCTAAACCCTAAAACCCTAAACCCTAGACCCAAACCCTAAACCCCGAACAACGCGGCTTCTTACATTCTTGCCGGTACCTTGTGTCATAGTTTGTATTGTTAATACATGCACTCATGCAGTTACTAGAAGTTCAAAGTAATTGGGTAGCTCTCGAAATTAGGATCCCTTTTGGGGTCCTTCTTTTATGCCTGATACATAGGGATACATAGGGACCCAAATCTAGAGGAAGCCCTAAACTGGGCTTTTGGGATTTCGGGTTGAATGCAGATCTTTGGGTTTGCTGCTGCCAGGGCGAACTAACTACTGTAATTCATAAGCAACAGGGCCGCAGCGCAATCCAAGAACAAAGTCACTTGCTGCCAATACCGCACACTAGCAACTAAGGCTATTTTGAGGTTGTCCCTCTCATCTGGCACATACTACTAATTGCTGAAGAAGCCTTTAAAGAACCCAACATGTTCTTCCTGGTTCTTAACCAAAATTGTAGCATGTGAGAGATTATCGCGGAGAAGCGCGTGCCAAGGGAAGGTGCGACTCCTGTGCGTGTGTACAGTGTCGCGGCCAGGCAACCAGAGTGCACAGTGCACAAGCGGCACGAACCCTAAACTCTATACACCAAGCCATGAATCCAAACCCTAAACCCTAAACCCTAAACCCTAAACCCTAAACCCTAAACCCTAAACCCTAAACCCTAAACCCTAAACCTCCAAACTTTTCGTGAACCTTCCATCGTTGCTGGAACGACCTGGGACTGCCTGAGCCGCTGCATTAGGGGTCTCCTTGACTCGTTGTTCTTTCTGTTGAGAGGGCTTAAGGTTACACCCCAAACCCTAAACCCGATAAACCCTGTAAACCCTATAAACTCTATAAACCCTAAACCCTGACAAAGCTTTTGCCGCAAAGGGAGACCCCACAGTCACCGAGGTTTCATGACAGGAAAAAGGCTCCCTCAGGTTCCATGTACCTAGATAGGGCATACTTGGGCCTTAAAGTACGTCCTCTCTAGGGACTTTGGGGCCCAAGTATATAATAATGAGGTACCCTAAACCCTAAACCTGAAATGGGGTTCATGGACCCCTTAGGGGCTCACACGACAACCGGCAGTGGCTGGTCAGTGCAGAAGCCGCTGTGAGCACAGCGGATGCAGCCCGTGAGATTCTTGCAGTCCTGGTCCTCCAGGGAAAGTGCGGCAAACCCAAAACTCTCACACTTTAAAGGGGGAACCCTAAACCGAAACCCCAAAACCCCAAAACTCTCACACCCTTTAAGAACCCTAACCCCTAAACCCCCACCCTGCAAGGGGACGATATTTGGGCACGCCAGGGCCCATCTTGGTAGGGGGTTGGGTTTCACCTCCCACGCTTTCAAAGGCTCAAGGGTCTTTCGGATCTGTCTGTTGGCTACGTTTGAGGAAGCCTTTACACGCAGTCAGGGTGTAGGGTTTAGGGCATCCTCAAGTATATTTCAAGGACCTATGTCTTTGCCATTCCTGCCGAACTCACTTCATTTGCCTACTCTTCAGCCTGCATGCTGACAAAGGAAAGAACTCGCTTCGCCAAGTAATCCATGATCCTCAGCACAAAGCCCTGAATCTCCAAACGCCGTTCAAGCATCGCGCAGGAGATGCTCGGAGCGGGTCCCCAGTAAACGTCACTCAAAAGGGCCCTCAATTAATAATTCAGAACGCGCCCCTCTCCCACACCCGTTTTCGTACATAATATATATATATATATGTATATAAGCACACTATATATTGCAGGGGGCGACCATATGTATCTATAAATATACATACATACATACATACATACATACATACATACATACATACATACATACATACATACATACATACATACATACATACATATATAGTTTTATATACATAATTACATGTATATTGATCTACATTCATATTCAACACTATATAGAGATTTATTTATACAGCCATCTTGTAAAAGGGCTGAAGCTACAAAGGGCAACGCCGCCCAGCCAAGTGCTCAGGTTGCGCCCTGCTACCCCGTCCTTCTTACACGAGGGCCCACGCACGCCAACCTGCCAGATAGGGGTTGGGGTTCAGGGGTTGGGGTTTAGGGTTTAGGGTTTGGGGTGTGGGGTGTGGGGTTTGGGGTTTGGGGTTTGGGGTTTGGGGTTTGGGGTTTGGGGTTTGGGGTTGGGTTTTGGGGTTTGGGGGTTTAGGGTGTGGGGGTTTTAGGGTGTGGGGATCCCAAAGGTTGGTTGAGGGTGTAGGGCATCTGGTTTAGGATCTCTATGTTATGGTCCCTTCTTGGGGTACCCTGAGAAAATCCTTCCCTTCTTGGGGTACCCTCAGAAAATCCTCACAACAAAGTGGCCCTAACGTTGTTTAACTTCGGGAACTGGCCAAGCGGTCGTATGCATTTAGGTTAGTTTGCCTTAGGATTTAGGGCTTAGGGTTTGGGATGTTTGGGGTTTAGGGTCCAAACCTTCCCCAACGTATAGGTGCCGAGTAGACTTAAGGCTCAGGGTTTTTGTAGTCTTGGCCTGCGGCTTCAGCTCAGGGATTCAGGGCTTCGGCTTCCAAAAGCCAAACAAGTCAAGGGTAGGGGCGAGGAGCAATACTACAGGAACCTTAGGGTTTAGGATTCAGGCGGTTGCGGGTTTAGGGCCTAGAGTCTGAATACTTACCAATATCATCCAAGTATGTCGGTGTCGGGTTTCGGGTTCCTCATGTCATAACCCCGCATAGGAATGCATCAAGTACACGGAATGCCCAACTAGGTCCATTGGCTGTCACCGCGCAAAAAAAGCAGTTGACCGGGACACAGTTAAGGGACAAATTTGGGTTTAGGGGTTGAGGGCTTGGGTCTCAGGTGTAGAGTTTAGGCCTTAGGGGCTTAGCCATAAACCCTAGCCCCACAACTGCTGAACCTGTTAGGGCTTGGAAAACTCCAAGCCGAGAAACCCGTTTACAGGCTGGCCAGGAGCCCCAAAACACTGTGCAGGATCCTTGGCCGCAAACTGGGAATCCAAAACCTTGTCCCTCTCATGCCCAAATACCTTAATGACTTGGGATGTTCCCCTTGTACTAACAGTCCTTTATCGGGAATATACTATGGGGGACCATCATCCCTATTCAGAACTGTTAGTACAAGAGGGCACATCCCAATTAATGACGCCTAAACTCAAAAGCAAGATTGAACATTGAATACCACTTACAAAGCCAAGCGCTAAACAATCCAAGCACCCCCGTGAGCTCTTGACCTCCAACCCTTCCATGTACCAATATGGTCGGTACTCTAGGATCAGGGTTCAGGGCAGGGGACCCATGTAGTTTCTACGTCAGAAGCCTGGCAAAAACCCAAAAGACCCTACACGACAAAGACTAACACTAGAAGCCCTACCATCCAGAAACCCGGAACAAAATTGGTAACACCGTAACAAGATAAACTTCAGATTGCGAGCAACCCCAGACAGGAAGAGCAAACAACGAAAACAACACTCGATCGAACACCTAATTAAAATCCCTCAAGACCCATTTTTTGAAAAACCCTATCGAACACACACCTAAAATCCCTAAAGACCCATGCTTTACAACACCCTATCGAACACCAAGGGAAACCCTGCGATCCTTGCAAGATGACACCGGCGCAGGCGGCGTGGGAGGAGCCGGGCCCGGGCCAGGGGGCGACGGGCCCGAACTGGCGCAAGAGTTCACGTGAAGCTCATGGGGTAGGTAGGGTTTAGGGTTTAGGTTTTAGGGTTTAGGGTTTTACGGTTTGGAGGCTCAGGGTTTAGGGTGTTCGGGTTTTAGGGTTTAGGGCTATTTCTAGTGTTTAGGGTTAGTATAGGATTTTAGGGCTTACAGGGTTTAGGGTTTTTAAGGCTTTGAGGTTAGTAGGGTTTCTTAGGGTTTTAGGGCTTAGGGTTTTAGGGTTCATGGATTTGGGGTACTGATTTTGCTTACTCTAGGGATTAGGTTTTCAGTTTATTCTATTAGGGTTACACTTTTCGTTGAGGGTTTGGGACGCTATAGTGTTAGGGCAGGAATGTTTTGTTCAAGGGTTTTTAGGGTAACTCCTTGAAACCTGAGTTCAAAAAAGCCCATGCCCCAAAACCTCGAAACTGTATCACTTCAAAACCCTAAAGCCTAACCCCTAAACCCTAAACCGTAAACCGGGTTCTAGGGCTTGGTAGGTTTTGGAGGTATCGGGCTTCAGGGTTTAGGCCTCCCTGTTGAACCTCGAGAATTGGAGCTGACCGGTTGAGGGTAATGGGGCCTGAGGACTTCCCGCAAGGACGAAATGCCCGAAATCCAAGACCCCAAACATCCCTTGTAACCTTTATGACTTTATTCTGTGACCCTAAACCCTAAACCAAAAACCCTGAACTCTGTGCACTCCGAAGAGATTCGGATGGCCAGGACAAACGACAGCAGCAGCGCTGGAACTTGCGGTGCTGCTCCTTGCTGAATTGCTCCGGCTCTCTATGATGACTTGTCTCACGGCTTTCGTTTGCTCCTCGAGCTTGTGGATCTCCATGCCTTTCTTGGCTTGTGCGAGTGGATCGGTGATGCTCGGCAGCTTCAGCTGCCAGCGAAGCCTGAACTTCGACAACGCCCTAAGCCAGGTGCTGCGAAAATGTCTTTCAGTTCTGTCTCGCAGCCATGATGTGAGCAGTGACAACATGAGTTTACCACATACCTCGTGCTGCTGTGGCGGCCTTTCTAAACCCAAAAGCCTAAACCCTAAACCTTCTCCACCCCTCATAGCTATGACCCCAGCACCCCAGACCATAAACGCCAGCAAGCATCGTAATGTAACCCCTCCCCCCCACTCTCACACATATCCACTCCCTCAGCTTGCTTGTGGAGATGTTATGGCTTCTTATTTCACCTTAGGGGTTAGCGCTTGCGGTCCATGGGTTTGTAACGGGTTGCATTCAACGTCTATCCCTAGCCCGGCAACCCTGCGCACTCAACGCCCTCCTGGAGCATGTGGAATCGAAGTTCTTCACTGCTGAGAGCTTCCAAACCTGAGGCACGACAACACCCTAAACCGTGAATCTTAGCGTAGTTGCATGGTCCCTTAAGAATCGCCCGTAATTGAGGAATCTTGTAGTATATATCCCTCCTATATACCCTGCCATCGGCCCATACTTCGAGATCCCACCTGTCGGGGCAGTTTGTCCCTCAAAAGTCTGTGGGAGTGCTTAGGAACAGGGATCTCTTGTGGTTTCCGTAGTAAACCCTCGAGTTTTGTAGGGTTTGTAGGGTTTAGGGTTTGGGGTTTAGAGTTGTAGGGTTTAGAGATAGGTTTTGTGTTTTTGTTGCTATTACTTCGTATCTTTTCGATTGGACTCCTGGCGTTTTTTCCCTTTCTCAATAATTTTCCTTTTTGTTTTTGGAATTGCCGTGAACCCCCATTGTAGGGTTTAGGGTTTGTGGGCCAGATGTGCTTCATCTCGTGGCTGCTCCCTAAAACCCGAAGCCACATCATCATGTTTCTGATTATTGTGACAGTTATTATTGCTGGGGATGTTCCCCCTTATGCTAACAGTCCTAAATAGGGATTCTAGTACCCCTAGTATAACCCCGATCAAGGACTGTAAGCATAAGGGGGAGCATCCCAAAACCTAAACCCTAAACCCTAAACCCTAAACCCTAAACCCTAAAGCCTAAAGCCTAAAGCCTAAACCCTTTAAACCCTAAACCCTAACCCTAAACCCTAAACCCTACAGGACTTTGACGATCCTGGGTGCGGTCTGGGCGGCGTAATTGCCGGTACTGTCTGGTACAGCGCAGGCGGACAGAAGGATCTGGCCGTGCTCCGCATCAATCCTCAGCCACCGCTTAGAATGGTTTAGGGTTTAGGGTTTAGGGTTTGGGGTTTGGGGTTTGGGGTTTGGGGTTTGGGGTTTGGGGTTTGGGGTTTGGGGTTTGGGGTTTGGGGTTTGGGGTTTGGGGTTTAGGGTGGTTTGGGGTTTAGGGTTTAGGGTTTAGGGACACCCCTCTTTCTTGAAACGGCACTCGTTTAGGGTTTAGGGCTAAGGCTTCGGGTTCAGGCCGACATTGCCAGCAAGAGTCTCAAAGACAGAGAAGTTCGCCTGCTCGAGCGCGCTCACAGCATCCTCAGCCGGGCGGGACTTGATGTCATACGGAGGGACACTGCGCGCCCCACAATCCTGAACCCCAAAACCCTTAGCTCTATCCTGTAGGGCTTAGGGATTTATCCACCAGAAGCCTGTAAACCCCAGACCCTAAACATTATCTTTTATATAGGGTAAACAAAGTAGTTTAGGTCCCAGAAACCAAACCCTTGACCCTATCCTTTAGGGTTCAAGACCCGAAGCCCCATATAGTCCCTACCCCGTCGGCTTAAGCGGGGAAGGGCTTAGGGTATTGAATCTAGAGCTAGGATACCTCCAAACATGTTGTGAGCAACCCTTTGCAAGGAGGTTTGGGGGACCACGAATAGCCTAAACCCTAAACCCTAAACCCTAAACCCTAAACCCTAAACCCTAAACCCTAAACCCCAAACCCCACAGCTCATGTTTCCCGACGAGGAGCGTGGATGTTGTGGCTCACATTCAGCCGTGCCTGCATCACTTCCAGGGGCTCCTGCAGCTGACTGTTAGGGTTTTAGGGTTTAGGGTTTAGGGTTTAGGGTTTTAGGGTTTAGGGTTTAGGGTTTAGGGTTTAGGGTTTAGGGATCAGGGTGCAGGGTCTAAGGGGTCCTTGTACCTAAATCGTGCATACTTGGTTCTTTTTAAAAAGTTCTTGCCATGGGGGCAGGGGTACATGGACCATTCGGGCGTCGTTTATGAGGGGGTGAAAGGTTTAGGGCCGAAGGGGGATCCAACTTTGTTGTCCATCTGGAGAAAGTCCAGAAACTCCAGACAAGGCCCTAAACCCTAAACTCTAAACCCCGAACCCTAAGGCACTGTGCTGTAGGGGTCTAGGCCCTTAAGGGCTTCTGGGCTCAAGGAGATTCAGGCCCGCAGGGTTTAGGGTTCAGGGTTTAGGGTTTAGGGTTTAGGGTTTAGGGTTTAGGGTTCAGGGTTTAAGGGTCTAAGGGCTTCTTCGGGGCTAGGGCTTAAGGCTTGGGGGTTCAGCTGTCGCAGCTGTGTCGCTGAGCAGGTGTAGAAAACTGTATGTATCAGACAGCAACCTCCTTGCTCAACTCTAGCCCAAACAAGCCAAAAATCAAAATCTCCACAAACTTGCTCTTTGAAAGCCTGTCAAAGCCCTGTAAAGATTCCATTTTGGGAGTACGGACTTCTTAAGCCCAATAAGGGAAAACAGAAATGTCCCAACAGCCTACCTAGTCCACTGAAGCAATTCTGGAAGGCACGTGCACCTGGAGACGCCCCCAGCCCGGTAAACCCAAAAAACAGGGCTTAGGGCCGCTCAGGGTTTAGGGTTTAGGGTTTAGGGTTTAGGGTTTAGGGATTAGGGTTTCGGGTTTAGGGTTTAGGGTCGATCCTTTGACAGGTTGCAAATTTGCTGGAAGTAGTTCTGGGCCGTGACCGCGCCAGCACCTGGGATGTCTCATCCCGGGCTTGGGCAAACTTCGCTTCCATCCAGGCCTTGAGCCCTTGCACCCACTCACCAAAATCCCAAAACCCCCTTACACCCTAAAACCCCCCAAACCCCTAAACATTAAAGCCACAAACCCCCTAAACCCTAGAACCCGAAACCCTGAAACCCCTAAACCCTGAAACCCACAACCCTGAAACCCTTAACCTTTAACCCATGTAGCTAAGTCTACATCCAAGGGGCAGGATCCGTGCTTGTCCCACTCGTGGTCCACGAACCTCCGCCCGCTCTTCTCTCAAGGCTTAGGATTTAGGGCTTGGCGTTTGGGGTTTCGGGCTTGGGGTTTAGGGTTTAGGGTTTAGGGTTTAGGGTGTAGGGTTTAGGGTGTAGGGTTTAGGGGACCCTCCAGCTCGCAGGCGCTTGATGAGAACCACAGTATGTATGTGTGCATATATGTATTTAATGTGTAATATCGATGTGTACGTGTATATATATATATATATATATACACATAGAGTCTGTGGTTTGGGGTTTCGGGTTATGTTTGTTTCTTTCTGGGAATTCGTAGTCCGCCTAATGAACCCCTGAGCCCTTGAAACTCCACATGAACAGCATCTCGGGTTGTCATCCCCCTAGACCTTAAACCCTAAACCCTAAACCCTCAACCCTAAAACACACCCCCTCCCCGCAATTTATACACTCAGCAAGAACATACTCGAAGGAGCCCTCACTCACCAAAGCATTTTGGCGTCAACCCTACTGATCGCATTGATGAGGCAAGCTTCTCCTCTGGGTCGTAGTATCCCTAAACCCTAACCCCTCAACCCTAAACCCTAAACTTCTACCAGCACCTCTCTCTGAGGCCCAGACTCCTGCTCATGCTTGGGATCCTTGGTCGCCTCCTCGCTGGCATGGTGGGTGAGGAGTTGGTTTAGGGTTTAGGGTTGAAGGTTTAGAGTTTAGGGTTTGGGGTTTGGGGTTTGGGGTTTTGGTTTTGGGGCGCGACTTGGGTGCCTCGGGCCTCGAGCTTGCTGGGTTTGTTTATTTTGGGTTGAGGGTGTTAGGGTGTTAGAGATTAGGGCGATTTAGGGTGTTTGGGTGTTAGGGATTATGGTTTAGGGCGTTTCGGTGTTTAGGGTGTTGGGGATTAGGGTTTCTCTGGCTTGCATTGGAACGCCCTTTTGTCGGCTGAGTCTGCGAATGGAGGCATTCAGAGAAGGTACGGTGCACCCAAGACTAAACCCTAGACCCTTACGCTTTAAGTGCAAGCATGAAACCATGAACCCTAAACCCCGAAACCCTAACCTCTAATGCTTCATATTCCTAAACCCCTAAACAATAAACCCAAACATCAACTCCTCAACCCATCCTATTCTGCCCAGATGCGCACAGCAATCACCCTGGCCTGCGTCTTGTAGCACGACGGGAGATGGGCTGGCACAACCTTCTTTTGGCTTCTTGTCGAGGAACTTGGCTTAAATTAAGACACGATAGGCAGTCCCAAAAAGAAAGTTTCCATAGTTGCGTAGCTCTAAATACATTAGGGTCACCACTACGGTAGCTTGAGCTAAGGAACCCTGAGGGTCCATGTATGTAAACAGGAAATACTTGGGCCTGGAGGTACTTGCTATGCCGAGACTTTGGGGCCCAAGTATATAACAATGAGGCACATGGACCCTTCTACTCCCACAGCTTAAGGCCCATGGCAAACTCTAAAGCCGGAAGCCTGCACTCTGAAACCTGAACCCTATTAGGTTTAGGGTTTAGGGTTTAGGGTTGAGGGTTTAGGGTTTAGGGTTTAGGGTACGGCCCTACAGGCAACCCATGGCCAGACCCCCTTAACCCTGAATCCGAAACCCCAAAACCCGTCTATAAACCCTACATCCCTAAGCCCTAAACCCCTAAACCCTTTTAAACCCTAAACCCCGATACCCCGAAACCCCCTGAACTCCTACACCCTAAACCCCAAACCCTAAAACCCTAACTCCCAAACCCGAAACCATGAACCCTAAACCCCGAAACCCTAACCTCTGATCCTTAAATCCTAAACCCCTAAACCCTAAACCCCTAAACCCCAACACCCTGAACGCCTGACACCCTGAACCCTAAACCCCTAACCCCTGAACCCTAACCCTATGAGGATGTCAGGGGCTGAGGAAGCTTCTCGAGGAATGAGCCTCCCCTGGGATGGCCCTTCAGAGGTTTAGGGTTTAGGGTTTAGGGATTGGGTTTAGGGTTCAGGGTTCAGGGTTCAGGGTTTATGTTTAGGGTTTTAGGGGCTTTAGGAGCTTTAGGGGTCTTTAGGGGTTTCAGGGTGCAGCCTACGACCTAAAGCAGTCGAGAATCCTTCAACCTCATGGGGCTCTACCTTGGACCCTGAACCCTGAACCCTAAACCCTAAACCCTAAACCCTAAACCCTAAACCCTACCTTGGACCCTGAGGTTGAACCCTTGGGCTTGGGTACCATCTTTAACCGTCCTCTGAGGGAATGCGTTCCTAGGGGTACGAGTCTCAATCACCTGAACACCCTAAACCCTAAATCCTAAACCCTAAACCCTAAACCCTAAATCCTAAACCCTGAACCAGCAAGCCCTGGCACCCTAAAACCCAAAGCCCTGAAACCCTGAACCCCAGACCCGAAAACCAAACCCTAAGCCTGAACACCTGAATCCGAAAACCTAAACCTCAAACCCTAAACCCCAAACCCGAAACCCCAACCCAAAACCCAAAACCCCAAACCCCAAACCCTTAACCCAAAACCCCAAACCCTAAACGCCAAACCCAAAACCCCAAGCCCTAAACCCCAAACCCTGAACCCCAAACCCGAAACCCCAAACCCCAAAACCCAAAACCCCAAACCCTCATCTTCGGCCGCGGCGTGGGATCGCGGCGGGATGCACTTGGCGGTTCCGTAGGGCGGCCTTGGTCTTCATCCCAGATGGGTTCACTTGTAGAAACATGGCGGGGGCGGCAGGGGGGGGGGGGGGGGGGGGGGGGCGTGGGGGTGTGGGGGTTAGGGTTTAGGGTTTAGGGTTTAGGGCATAGGGCTTATCTATGGTTTTAATGTGCTCTGTAGCAAAGAAGTCTGAACGCCAAATCGTGTTCGTGGACTAACGCCGTAATAGTACCGCGCGAGGACCCTTGGCTCAAGCGCTTACAGGGAACAACGCTCTAAACCCTCGCCGCGCTGGTTCTTTTGGTCTGATGTTTGGGACTCAGGGTCTTTAGGGCTTAGGGCTTACGAATTAGGATTGAGGTGTAGAAGGGTTTAGAGATTATTTTCCTACTTAGGGATTGGTTTAGCATTGAAGGTTTGGGGGTTTACGGCTGAAGGGTTTCATTCTTGGCTGTAGGCTGTAGAGCTCATAATTAGTAGTTAGATGTAATGGGGCTTGGGAGTTTGCTTAGGCGTATTTAAGTGAGCTGGGTCTTGTGACCCCAAGTAAACCCTAGACCCTAAGCCCTAAACCCTTAACCCTACACCCCAAGCCTGAAACCTGCAACCTCACATCCCAAACCCGCAGCCACCCGAGGCGCAAACCCCGGCACCTAAATCCCGAAAGCCTCTATAACCTTCGGTCCAACAACCTTGAACAACAGTTCTAACTGCAACCCGACAAAAAAACTGGGGTTTAGGGTTTAGGCTTTGGGGATTAGGGTCTAGAGAGTGAGTTTCTGTATGTCTGTGGGTTCTTCCAGGCGGACATTCCGTAGGATTGCTAGACCTTCTACTGCGAGACCTGACTCGCGCAGATCCGGCTTGGCAAAGGCATGTTTTCAGCCACCCCTTCACGTTCTCCAAAACGAACTAGGACGGCTCGCTCTTGGCCATGCGGTGTATGGAAATGTTAAAGGTGCTCACGGAGATGTCTCGGGCAGTGTAGGGTCTTTGGAAACGCGACCCGGGTTCTGGTGGGAGTTGCTCTTGCAGACGAAGCCCGCCATGAACAGGGAACGGGGCTCTCTCGGAACAGAGCACTTCTTGCTGTGTTGGAGACACAGCGCAGTCGGCGAGGATGACGTCTGGGCAACGTCCTTGAACAGGTGTTCTGGCTTGAACTTTGAAATCGTAGGGAGAAATCGTCCAGAACATCTTGGGAAATCCCTTTTGGCGGACGAGGCCCAACAGCACAGAGTGGATAGCGCGCCAATACACCGGCGCGAAGGAATACTCTTTCATGAGCACCCACGCTGAGAAATAAAACTAACCCCCCACCCCCCCCCCCCCAAAAAAAAAAAAAAAAGAAACAAACCCTAAAACACTCAAACCCCTACAATCCTGAAAGCCCTAGATCCAAAACCCTTTAACAATGTCTATGAGGATTCAAAAACCCTTAAAGACAACCCTTAAACCCCTAAAGCACTTGGAGCCCTGAGCCAAGCATCACCTGGGACAAAGCCCCTAAAAGCACTGCACATCAGGGTTTAGGGTTTGGGGTTTAGGGTTCGGGGTAGCAACCCTTGAATCACCTTCAAGGAAACCCTAAAAAAGCCCTGACAGCCCTAAACAAACACCAAGAAACTTCAGAAATTAATCAACGAGACTTCTGGAGACCAAAAACCTGTTTGGACCTTAGGGCAGGCTAAGGGCTTAGGGGAAATCCTTTCAAAGCCCTAAACCCTAAATGCCTAAACCATCCCTAAACCCTAAACCCCTAAAAACTCTACACCTCTAAACCCTAAAGTACCTTAACCCCCCAAAACCCCGAAACCGCTGAAACCCCTAAACCCCTAAACCAAACCCCCAAACCCTAAACCCTAAACCCCTAAACCCCGAAGCCCTAAACCCCCAAACCCCAAAACCCCTAAACCCCCAAACCCCTAAACCCCTACACCCTAAAACCCAAAACCCCTAAACACTAGAACCCTAAATCCCTAAACCCTAAAAACTCTAAACCCTAAACCCCTAAACCCCAAACCCCTAAACCCCTAAACCCCTGACCCCTTCACCCTAAGCCCCAAGCCCTAATCCCTAAACCCCTAAACCCTAAACCCCTAAGCCCCATACCCTAAACCCTAAACCCTAAACCCCTAAACCCCTAAACCCCTGAACCCCTAAAGCCTAAACCCCTAAACCCCTAAACCCTAAACCCTAAACCCTACACCCCACACCCTAAACTACCCCTAAACTACCCCTAAACCCTAAACCGACACCCTACACCCTACACCCTAAACCCTAAACCCCTAACCCCTAAACCCTAAACCCTAATGAGACGCTGCCGAGAATCACCTGAGGCCAGAGTCCATGGACGGTGGCATCCTTGTGCGCGTAGAGGCCGGGGCCCAACCCCGATTCCTGCAAGGGTCTAGAAGGTGGGGTCTAGGGTTTGGGTTTACAGGGTTTAGGGTTTAGGGTTTAGGATTTAGGGTTTAGGGTTTGGGGTTTGGGGTTGGGATTTAGGGTTTAGGTTTACAGGGTTTGGGGGTTGGGGCTTAGGGTTTAGGGTTTAGGGGTTTAGGGTTTAGGGTTTCGGGTTGGGGTTTGCGGTTTGGGGTTGGGAAGAGTGCCTAGGTCGACAACAAGTGCAGCGAGCTCCTGGATCCCCCTCATCACCCTGCCCTCAATGGGGAGTGGAAAGAGTCCGTATAAAAAATTGGGGGAAACCTGGTAGGCCCAAAGTCCGAAGCCCTGCACCCTAAGCCCTAAACCCTGAAAAACCCGAGGCCTTAAACCCTAAACCTAAAGCCCAAAACCCCGGGGTCCAGAGCCAACACGCCGCAGAGCGCAGCGCTTCCGCAGGACATGAAGGAAGAAGCTCTCGTCCTTGCCGCTGTGGCCCGAAGACATGCGCAGAAAACTTGATAAGAGTTTAGGGTTTAGGGTTTAGGGTTTAGGGTTTAGGGTTTAGGGCCCCCCAAACCTTGTAACACCTCAACTCCGAGCCCCAAGCCCCAAAACCCTCAACCCCACACCATCCTAAGCCCGAAGACCGAAATCAGCCTAAACCCGAAGCCTGAACCCTCCACCCTAAACCGTAAACCCTAAATCCCAAACCCTAAACCCTCAACAACTACAAGCCGGAAAGCCCACATCCTGAGGCCTTCGACGAAGCCCCCAAACCCTAAACCCTCTGAACCCCCCAAATCCCAAAAGCCCTATACAGCGTCCAGTTTAAAACCAATATGCCCCATGAATCCTTCGCCGGGTGCAAGGCCCGTAGGGTTCGGACGGAGCTGATACACCCTACGCGTAAACCCCCAAACCCGAAACTCCAAAAGACCTTCACGGTTTCCATTTAAGCCCTAAAACCGAAACCCTTTAGGGCTTAGGAACCCTCGACCTCAACCCAACTCGGCGGCAGTCCTGAAAAGGAGGAGGTCAATAGGCGAACGGTGGCCTGGACTTGCACGGCATGGAGGACAATTGCAAACGCTGGCCGTTGTGGAAGCACCAAAGCATCCTGTACTGATAATTCATGATAGCCTTCAATCCACACCAACATAAGGGCACATGGCACCCCTGTTATCGGAATGTAATCTGCGTCCAAGTAGCTGCGCTTAGGAATTTAGCTGGTTGTGAGCTCCTGAAGCCAAACAAACTCTTGAAACCCTAAGTCCTAAACTACTGGTGCTTCGTAAGGAACGAGGCGATGAGGTACCTTATAAGGCCCTTCAAGGGCTTCTACACGGCACCTGATTCCCAGGAAGCTGATCTAACTTAGGGCACCCGAAACCGTTGGAGCCCCCCCCCCCCCCCTGGGCTTAGGGTTTAGGGTTTAAGGGGTTTAGGGTTGAGGGTTCGGGTAGGGTAGGGCTCAACTGGCTGAGTTTTTCCAGGGAGAAACAGTTTCTAATTCTGCCTCATAGCAGCCCAATAAGTCTGGCTTCAAGGTCAGCAAAACCCGAAAACCTAGGGACCTTACCACTCTCGCAGTCCCCACACTATAAACCTTGAACCTAAAACCCCAAAGATCCCCTCCCCCCTCCTTTCAGGTCTTACGGTTAGTCGCCCCCCCCCACCCCCCCTTTCACTGCATGTTTTGGCAAGGAGCTGGGCTCAGCTGCGCTTCCCTGCTGGCCGTGCCAGCAGACCACCTTAGGCGTTTTAGAGTTTACCACCATCGCCAAGTATTTACGTTTAGGGCTCTAGAGTCTGTAGGGTATAGGGCTTGTGGGTTTTCGGTTCCAGCCATTATTCCCAAAACATGAAGGACCAAGGTCCAGGGGAGATTAGGAAATTCAACCCTGAACCCTACCCTAAACCCTAAACCCTAACCCCTAAACCCCAAACCCTAGACCCTAAACTCGGGCGTAGGGGCAGAAGGCTTCGGAGGGTGCGGAGGTTGAAGGCTCCGTGGGGCGTAGGAGCTTGTGTTATGCCTCCGAAACCCTAAGCCCTAAACCCTAAACCCCAAATCCTAAGCCCTAAGCCCTCAACCCAAAATTCAGGGTTTTGGGTTCAGCAACTCGTGCCGGACGTCTTCAGTCAATTCGTTGGTGTCGACGCAGACAACACCCCACGCGCACCAAAGAAGCCCGCAACCCCCAAAAAACTCAGTAAACCCCCAGCCCACAATTAGGGCTCAGGGGGGTAAGGTTCCGAGCAAACCCCAAAAAAGCTCAATAAGCCCTCAACCCTAAACCCTAAACGCCCTAAACCTTAAACTCCAAGCCCTAAACCCACAACCCTCTCCAAGCCCCCGGCCGCAAGCAGGGTGGCCAAGCAGAGGGCCCCGGCCAAGTAGCCGCGTATCCTGGAAGATAGTTATGGTTTAGGGTTTGGGGTTGGGGTTTTGGTTTGGGGTTTAGGGGTTTAGGGGTTTGGGGGTTAGGGCTTTAGGGTTTGGGTTTAGGGTATGGGTTCATGGGTTGACAATTTGGAGGGCGAGGGGTTTGGGGTTCAGGGGCTCAGGAATTGCCAAGTTTAGGGTTTCTGGGTTTAGGTTTTCGGGATTACGGTTGAGGACGTTTTCTTCAGGTTTCGGGTCAAGCCGATAAGGCTTCGCGCACTTGGGGTCTTGTGTGGTTTAGTAGGTTTTTGCCTTTCCCATGCGCTTCCATCTGCTGCTTGTTCCGTGCCGCCAGCTCACCACACGCCTGTTTAGCCCAGAAACCCTAAACCCTAAGCCATTGCACATTCCGGCTAATGCAGGGGTCGGAATAATTACTGCTCCCTTTATGACCCCCAAGACCCCATAGCATGCGAAGCTTGTCTGCCCTTCTGGCTGGTCCATTGACTGCCAGGGGGCCCCCTAAGCCGGAAATCCACTTCTTTCTCGGGTGTGTATAGGGCTGAGGGGTGATAGGTGGCTGCAATTGTGCAGGTCGCTGGGTGAAACCCGCGCTCAGAAAGGCTCAGAAGGCCCAAACGTGGCTCTTGAGCCCTAAACCCTAAACCCTAAACCCCAAAACCTTGCACCCCTACACGCATCAATCCTAAACCCTTGACAACCCCTCAACAACCCCTAAACCCTCAACCCTTGATCCCTAAGCCTTTCGACCCCTGCACCCTTACACTCAGAAAGCCTTAACCCTACACCTCTAAGCCCTGCACCCGTACCCCGAAACTCTGAAAACCCTTGGTGCCCGGCACCCCAAAAATGCTGAAACCAGTAGACCACAGACTAGGCCCCAGTGTCTGTGGCCTGTTGGCTTGATAAGCTTCATAAGGGAAACTGACCCAATCGGAATAAAGGCCCACTCTGGCCCTAGCTCAACTCCTCAACCGCTAAATCACTCTAAGCAGCCCGAAATCAACCCTAAAACCTGCAGCCTAAACCCTCAGCCCGAAATCCCAAACCCCAAAACCTAACCCCTAAAGCCTAAGTCCCCCAAACCCTACACCCTAAAACCTAAACCCCAACCCCTAAACCCTAAACCCCCAAAACCTATAAGCCCTATACAATCCTAAGCAAACCCTACATACACCAAAAAACACCTAACAGATCCCCGAAACCCCCCAAACCCGACATAAAGCCTAAGCCCGACCAACAAATCCTAAGAAAATTCTGCATAAGCAAGCCCCCCAAACCCTATTAACCTAAACATCAAAAAACTTAAACACTCTTAAAAAAAAAAAAAAAAAAAAAAAAAAAAAAAAAACAGAACAAACATCACACTTTAAACGAAGAAACCTAAACCCTAAATTTAAACCCTAACCCTGAACCCTGAACCCTAAACCCTAAACCCTACAAAGGAGTCCAAACTTCCCTCAGCTCCGGCGGCCTCTGGGGCGCCCTGGTGGAGGCACCCGATGCTGCGGTCTCCTCCATGAGCTCCTTTTGGGGGGTTTCGGGGGGTTTAGGGTTTAGAGTTTAGGGGTTTAGGGTTTAGGGCTTTAGGGTTTAGGGTTTAGGGTTTAGGGATTGGGGCTAAAGGGTTTAGGGGTTTAGGGGTTTAGGGGTTAGGGTTTAGGGGTTTAGGGGTTTAGGGGTTTAGGGTTTAGGGGTTTAGGGGTTTATGGGTTTAGGGGTTTAGGGGTTTAGGGGTTTAGGGGTTTAGGGGTTTAGGGGTTTAGGGGTTTAGGGGTTTAGGGGTTTAGGGGTTTAGGGGTTTAGGGGTTTAGGGGTTTAGGGGTTTAGGGGTTTAGGGCTGCAGGCTTACGGCGTATACACAGCATTGCAGATTGTGACGTTCATGGCAGCCAAATTGCTACATCTTGGAAGTGTAGTGATATTGTTTCAGCTGTAGGCGTTCGGGTTATTGTGTCCCTTTCTGTATATTTATATAAGGACCACAAGGGAATACCATTGTTAATTATTCCTACCTCTAGAATAAAGTGCTCGGCATACGTCATGCGAACATCTTGTGGTGATTGATCCCAACTGCTTGCTGCTGTACGCGCAGAACCCTAAACCCTGAAACCCGAAACCCTGAACCCTCTCACCCGGGCAGAAAGGATAATATTTGGAGGGAAGGGGGTTGTGGATGGAATGTACCCTACACTGCTCTGTTGTCAAACCCAAAACCCTACACCTTGCACTTGTCTTGCTAAACCCCACTCCTTGAACCGAAGCCTTAAAGCCTAAACCCTGCACTTTCTTTTGATATCCCCTAAGACCCCCCTAAACCCTTCACTTTCTGCTGAACCCTGCACTTGTCTTGCTAAACCCAATCCTTGAACCCAAGCCCTGCAGCCTAAACCCTGACATCCAGCCTCTGCAGCCAAGCAGCTCTAAAACGCTGCGATCTTCACAGCGCGAAGTATGTGCACAAGTCAAAGCGCTGGGGGCCGAACACCGCGGAACAAAAGAAGATTTTCTGGGTTTTAGGGGTTTTAGGGGGTTTAGGGGTTTTAGGGGTTTTAGGGGTTCAGGGTTTAGGGGCTAAGGTTTTTGTGGTGGTTCAATGGGGGGGGGGGGGGGGGGGGGGGGCTGTTTACGCTTAGGGTGCTCAGGGACCTTGTGTGTGTGTGTGTGTGTGATTGTGTGATAGGGTTCAGGGGCGAAGGGTTTGTGGGTTTGAGGATTCAGGAGATCAGGTTTGAGGGCTTGGGGGGTTTGGAGCATCAGGTTTATAGTTAGGGGTTTAGGTGCAGGGGCCCTGGGATGAATATAGGGTTTAGGGTTTAGGGTTTAGTGAGTTTAGTGTTTCGGGCTTGGAGTCTAGGGTATCCTTTCGGGGGTTCCTGTTCTCAGGATTGCAGTATGTCCTAAGCCCTAAACCCAGACAACCCTAAACCCTAAACCCTAAACCCTAAACCCAGATAACCCTAAACCCTAAACCCTAAACAGCATGTTTGGGCTATGTTCAGGGCACCCTCCATGACGGCATCGAACTGCCGAGCTCGAAGGCATCGGACATCGGAATCTGCAGACTTCTCCTCGTTGCAGGAGCTCTAAAGGCCTTCAAAACCTAAACCCTAAACCCAAAACCGTATAGACCTCTCGGTTTAGGGTTTAGGGTTTAGGGTTTAGGGTTTAGGGTTAAAATGCCCTAAACGGACAGCACACCCTCAACCTCAAGTCACACCCTAAGGCTCCCGCGAGCGTTCGTGGCCGCCTGGCGCTCCCGTCTCGCCTCTCGCCTGAGGCGTTTAGGCAGAACGGAAACATGTTCATGGTTTAGGGTTTTTAGGGTTTAGGGTTTAGGGTTTAGGGTTTAGGGTTTAGGGTTTAGGGTTTAGGGTTTAGGGTTTAGGGTTTAGGGTTTAGGGTTTAGGGTTTAGGGTTTAGGGTTTAGGGTTTAGGGTTTAGGGTTTAACTCCATATAAGAACAATGGCCAAACTTCAACCTACCGCTCAAAACAATTACAGTACCCTTAAAGCTACCCACTCCAATTTAACCCAAACTCTAAACCCTCACACCCTAAAACCCCTAAAACCCCAATACCCCGAACTCTTAAACCCTTCCGTGGGGGCGATGCCGCGCCTGCGCGCCTCGCGCTCCTCACGTCTCGCAGCGGAGCCTCAGAGATCTTACAATAGTTGAAGCCTCTTTCTTAGGGCTTAAAGGGCTTTGCAGGAGTAATAAAATTTCAAGCTTCTTATTCCTTGATGGTTAGAGAAGTAACGCCCATAGCCTTTCAGGAGTTTCAAGGCGTTCGAGCTTGAGCCGCACATGGGGTCTGAAGTGTCTATAGGGTTTAGGGCATGTAAAGCGTTCAGGGTTATCGGCCCTCAACGAACTCGAGCCCAAAGCCTACAGTAAACAGCCTTGAAACACTAACACTACGTGGCCCTACACAGTAAGCTCAGTTTAACCCTCACCACTTACCTAGCCCACGCCAAAAGAGCTTACAAGCCATAAGCCCCTAATTCCCTAAACCCCCCAAGAACCGTAAACCCTAAACCTTATCGTGGCGCCGTGGCCCCTGAGACCCCAGCGTCGGGCGGCTTCGTCCATCATGGCATCCATGTCTGCCCATAGGGTGAAGGAAGGTTTTTGGATTTAGGGTTTAGGGTTTAGGGTTTAGAGTTTAGGGTTACGCTGACTATCAGATCATGAAGACGCCACGGCCAGAGGTAGTGCAGCTTTTGACTTTGGAAGGCTGACTGATGAACGTAATGCCCAACATTTGTTGTGGACGCCAACAGCATTGTTATTGTTGTTGTTTTACAAATTAGCGAAAGTTTACTTGGTTTCGTGTGTAAGTGTGTGTGTGGGCCTTCTAGCCAGTCGTCTGTCCAGGGCAATGAATCCGAAGCAATACGGGCATGTTCTTCCTACCCCGAAACTTCAAAATCCCATGATCCTTACTAAAAAGATCCAGAAAGATCAGTCTCCTCATGCCAGGTGCCAGACCTAGCGAAAAGGGACTGCGCTTTTTGTCCGGTGTGAATTTCGAGGGGTTTTGGGGGGGGTCCCTTTAAGGGGATTCTATTCTATTTGGGATATAAAAAGGGTACCCCTGTTTTGGGAAATGCCCATTTAGAATTGAGCACTTGCACACTCTGGGCACAGAGCATGAGCGGGGCTCTGCGGGTAAACGGTTTGCAGGCATCAGTCGGAGGTTTCGGGTTTAGGGTTTAGGATTGCATGCCGATGCGGAGTGCTGTCTGGAAGAGAGTGACACCAGCAGCAAGAAGAAGAGGACGATTGCTTTGCAGGCACCTTCACAACGAGGTTTGCTGTTGCAGCCTTTTTGGGCCCAAAACCACAAAAGACCCTAAACCCTATAGACCCTAAACCGCAACTTTGGTTGAGTAGCGGAGGGGCGTCTCAAGAAGGCTTAGAGGCCGAATAGCAGAATGAGTATGTTCGAGAAGAGAGCTTCGACGCCGAGACAGGATGAAGGACATCTTTGGCAACAGGACATGAGCTGAGGAATGCAACGCGTCGAGTGCAGCCCTCAGCCCCTACTTAAACACGGACCCCAAATCAAGCCCCATAGAAATATGGCTAACTGACTTAACGCCCTAACTTCAGCCCTACAAGCTCCTAATTGAGCTGTGAGCCCCCAACCCACTACGAACACTAAAACATATATATTTTCAAACTCTAAACCCTCAAGCCTACACCCTAAACCCTAATTATTGAGCCCCTGAACCCTAAACATTGAGCCCCTGAACCCTAAACACTAAACCCTAAACCCTAGACCCTAAACCCTAAAGCCCAAACCCTAAACCCCAAACCTATCACCCGCCTTCCATGGCCGCGCGCGTGGCGTCGATGCGCCGCTGCTCGGCGTCGCTGGCCACACGAGCGACCGCCTTTGCAGTTCCAGGGCAACTTAGGGGTTTTGGGGGTTTGGGGTTTAGGGTTTTTAGCCTCTTCTGTTTAGGGTTTAGGGTGTCGGGGATATAGGGGTGACAAGGGTTTAAGGGGCTTCGGGGTTTATAGGGTTGAGGAGTTCCAGGGCCTTAAGGCTTGTAAAGCTTGGTGTTCGGGGGCTTGGGGGTTTAGTGCGTAGCGCTTAGAGTCTTCTAGGCTTAAGGGGCCTAGGGTCTAGGTGTCTAGGTTTAAGGGTTTTAGGCTTGGGCTTCGTGGGGCTTAGGGGTTTGATGTGCTTGATGGGTTCGGCGGGCTTGGCGGCGCTAATGAGTTTAGTAGGTTTTGGGCTCTTTTTGAAATGGAGGGACAGGGTTTAGGGTTTCGGGGTATGGGGCTGAAGGATGAGAGTTCTATGGGCTTAAGTTTGCAGGCTCTTGTAGATAAACGTTGGTTCAGGGAATGTTGATAGCGCTTGCCCAGACAGGAAAACCCCAACCACTTCGACCCCGACGTCGATGAAAACTGTGTCCACGCCTGTACTCTGAACTGCAATGCACAGCAGCCCAAGTCTTAAACAACTGGCGTTGATTGCATCCTAAACTTTTCAACCGCAAGCCCTACACCATGTTGCAATACCCCAAACCTTACACATCTAAGCCCACAGACCCCTGAACGCTAAACATCTAAACCCTAAAACCTATAGACCATAAGCCCTAACTGTAGTTCATTAAATTCGGGTTCGGTTCTCTGTGCTGTCAGTCTTTTAAGGGTGCCGTGAGGTTTCACGTCTCAGGTTCGGGGTTGATATAAACATATGCTCGAGGCTCGACATCTGTCTTAAGAACTCAGACCCTCACCGTTTTGTGCGTAGGCTTGAGGATCAGGGCTTCGGGCTGAATGGGGTTAATAAGGACCAGGGATTCCTAGGTAACCTAAACGTTGTCGTTTTGAGGTTCTGCAAGGTAGATGCATGGTGCCGGAGCCCGAAGCCCTAAAGTCTAAGCCCTAGCCCACGGCCCGACAGCACCTGATTCTGACGCGACTCCTCTTCAGCGGCGCAGCGTCGAGATTCATGCCACCTCAGGCCCAGCAGCACACTGGAGGGTTTCGGACTTGTAGGGCCCATTCTCCCCGACCTAGGCAAGTGGAGGTGTTGAAGGGCGCAAACGCCGAAATACGGTGTTCACTTGGAATCCCAGGCTTTCGGCGGCTTGAGGGTAGCACTTCCGGTTGGAGTCCTAGGATTAAAGCTGGTGCTCTACGGGGTGCAGAAGTTTGCGCTTGCGGTTACAACAATCCTCGTAGGCTTTAGGGTTTAGGGTTGCGGGTTTAGGCCCTGAAACCCTAAACCCTGAGCCCATATGTTTATTTTCTAAATATAGAGGGTTTAGGGTTTAGGGTTTAGGGTTTAGGGTTTAGGGTTTAGGTACCTCTTTCCCTCATTCCAAGCGAAGAACCAGCAAGTCTTCGGGGCCGGGTCCGTGCTTGGATGTCAGGCCTCACAGCCCTAAACCCTAAACCCTAAACCCTAAACCCTAAACCCTAAACCCTAAACCCTAGACCCTAGACCCTAGACCCTAAGCCCCAGTATTGAACACGCAGAGCTGCTCTAACTCCGACCTCGAAAGGAAGCTGACACCCACCCGAAATGCTCTCAGACGTTTTGAACAAAGGTTTAGTCGGGGGTTAGGGTTTAAGGTGTAGGGTTTAGGGTAGCCATCTCGAAGGAATGTTGAAAGACTGGTCCAAAACTGAGCATCTCGAGACAAGCGGCGCAACAAAGTAAGCAGCATGCCGCAACTGTGAAACCTTGCCATCCGCCGCACATCACGTGTGCACTGCACAAGGTGGGCATGATGATTCCTGTACCAGAACAGATGTGGGGGTGAAACAGAGACATGATGGCACTTGCCGCATAGAAGGGAACTGGTGCCAGGACGAAGACAGTGGAAGAGCGCTCTTCGCGCGAAATTACCTGCTGTAACGCAGAGGTCGCGAGTCGTCTTTCACTTGTTGAGCTCTGCATCTTGAAACATCTTGAAGGCTTTCCGGTCCTTTGAAGTTAGGGTCTTCTCTAAGAAGTACACGTGATGGTACACAGGAGCCAAGGCCTCAAACACCTCCTTACTGACACGGAAGTAGCCAGCATCAGCCCACTGGCCGCCCCATGAGTTCTTCAAGAACCAATGTTTCGGCTTCCTGAGTGGCCCAGTAACCATATGATAATAAGGGTACCCTTTCTTGGTTCTAAACCCTAAACCCTAAACTCAGACCCTAAGCCGCCCCCCTACGTTGGGGGGCGGCGATTAAGCCCTTGACCTCGATGGCACAAGCCGACCCAGGTCGCTCGCCCGCCTCCCACAGCATGGGGGGCCCGGTACCCGAACACGTTCTTGTCAGGACCAGTTCTGAAAGTGAATGCCCTTCTTGACGCTGGCCTTTTTGGGGGGTACCCCCCTAGGCCAGGAGGACCCGGACCCCTCGCCGCAGCGTGCTCATCAGGGAATAGGGGGGTCTCAGGCCGACCCAGGCAGGCTGAGGCCCTCGACCCCCTCACCTCCCAATTCTTTACTGGCCCCCCTCCCCCCTGACCTTCCTGGCCCGCTGACCTTCCTGACTGGCCCCTGACCCTGCCTCTTTGCTCATTGACCCTCCTCTGACCCCCCCCGCCATGTTGGCCTGCTGGTGGCCCCTCCTTGGCCTGCCTGCCCTGGGCTGGCAGCCTGTCCTCTTTACCCGCCACGCCGCCTTCCGAGCCTCTGTACCTTCGAGACCTTGCTGGCACCCTTGACTCTCGGATTCAACCAACATCAAAGTTTTGCAAAGTGGACTGCTGTCTGAGTTTAGGCCTAAACCCTAAAAGGAATAGGTTTAGGTGGCTTTGCCGCCTTGGACGGCGTGGGGTGGGAGAAAAGTGTTAGATGGCCCTCCACACTCGGGCCAAAGCTGCTCTTCAGCACCTCACGAAGCTTTCGAGCTTGTTCCGAAACCTAACCTTCACAGCATCTACGCCCTATCACAGCAAACCCTAAACCCTAAACCCTAAAATCTAAAATCTAAACCCGAAACCCAGCACCAACAAAAGGGTAAAGGGTACCACTGGGCAACCAAGCCTCTGTCCGACGATGACCACCGCATGACCAGTCTTAATGCCTTGGTAGCCCAGTAACCAGATGATACTAAGGGCACCCAGAACAAAAAAGGCAAAGGGTAAAGGGAAGGAGACTTTATAAGGGTTTAACCACATTATACTAAGGGCACACAGAAAAAAAAAAAAACAAGTTTTTTGATTGGCTACTAATTACTTTATAAGGGAACCCAGAACAAAAAAAGGGTAAAGGGTACCCCCTGGGCCACCAAGATGCTCTTGTCCATGGGAGGCAGGGTGTCAAGGACTTTGCTGGGATTCGTCGCGAAGAATGACGAGAAGAACTGCCATCCAGCGTCTGTCAGAAAGAAGCTCGCTAAAACAGCGTGCCCCTGATCGACAGCTGCTTCCGCGCCAGCCTGGGCTACCTGCTCGTGCGAAAGACGGCGGCAGGGGCATTCGTCATTCAATACCCGAATTGGGAAGCCACCGTCGCTGCCATACTTGTCGATAATGCGTGTGACCAAACTGTCATGGTCTTCGGGACAGCGGCCTATGATGCGACTCTCTGCGGCACGAAGGACTGTGGCGGAAGCATGCGCGTAGCAGGTGCCTCCTGTCTGTTTGCGTGCGCAGCGCGATGCATCGACCACTTGCCACGAGTAGGTGGTCTGAGAGGTGGCTTGCAAAAACACCGGGGGAGACGATGGCATGTCGGTCGGCTTGGGCAGGCCTTTGCAAATGTCGTTGCACTTGTGGAAATGAAAGAAAGCGTGCATGCCTTCACAGCCAAAATCGGTCGGCCCGGACCCTCCTTCTTTCGTGTGCAACGCAGGGTCCGTAAGCAACCAGCTGCCATCGTCTTGCATCACGCCTTGCAGATCACAAACAAGCTTCTCGCCCTTCGTCGCAGCCTTGGTCGCCTAGTAACCATATTATAGTAAGGGCACCTTTTTTGGGGGTTGGTTACTTTATAAGGGAACCCAGAACACAACAAAAAAAGCAAAGGCTACCACTGGGAACCATATTACAATAAGGGCACCCCTTTTTGGGGTTGGTTATTTTATAAGGGAACCCAGAACCCAAAAAAAGACCTACTTTTTTTTTGGGGGGGGGTTGGTTACTTTAGAAGGGAACCCAATAACCAAAAACCCTAAACCCTAAACCCTAAACCCTAAACCCTAAACCCTAAACCCTAAACCCTGAACCCTAAACCTGGGCTGTCAAGCAGCCCATGTCCAATGCGAAAACGCTTGTCCAATTTGGGCCTCCTCGGAGGCCTTGCCTTGGCTGACTTCAGAGCCCCCTTCTGAAAGATTAACTGTTGGGTTTAGGGTTCAGGGTTCAGGGTTTAGGGTTTAGGGTTTGAACTTTTGGGCTCCTTATTGCAGTTTATACAAAGACCCAAAAGGTTAAAGTCCCAAGAGCCAGCTAGAAGAAAGACAAGTTGCAATGTCCAGAGTTGCTATTCACTTTGATAAAGCGGCCTTCGAGGAAAGGCTCGGCACAAACAAACTCTTGCTCCTTCACTCGAGCTGGCGCTGTGTTCATTCCCACAACTCCGGAAACCAAACTCAGTAGTCCCGAGCCAAGCCAAACAAGTGGGAGTGCTTCTGGAGCGGCGGTTGCTACGAGAAAGCGAAGCCCCACCCCTGCACCCAAACTTGTGGTTGAAGCAAGTACGCTCCGTCTGCCCACATGCTCGGTCGAGCCGGGTTCAACCACCTTAAACAGCATAGCCTTTGCAAAGGTGATCTTACGCTTCACTTTCCCGTCGAACTCTCTGTTGAACAGGTCAGCCAGCTCCTTGCTTTGTGTCAGGGCTGCCAAGTCCTGATTCCACTGGCTAGCCTGATACACATGCTCCTTCTTGAACATCTTCACCACGCAAGGGTAGCGCTTGTGCCCGTCAACAACAATGGGCGTCCAGTCCCCTGCATGTCCAACGGAAATGATCGTCTGCTCAGTTTCTGAGGAGATGATGCGCCCTCGGTACGTCTCACGGCAGCTACCGTGAGCAAAGGGCTCTGCATCGAACTCCAGTCCGATAAAGTCTGCCTGAGGCTTGATTTTCTCACCGGCAAACGAATGCTCAATCGCATCGGCCTTGGACGCAGTTCCTCCCATCGGTAAACAAAAATCCCCCCTCTACAAGCTACCGTGCAGGCTCGAGGATGAAAGTCTGTCAGCACGCAGATCTACACAAGGGATAAACCCCAAACCCTAAACCCTAAACCCCAAACCCTAAACCCCATGCACTGGACTCCTTGATGTGGAAGGTGCCATCCCAAAAGGCCCCGGCCAAACTCGAGGCCGAGCACCTAGAAATGATTATCGCAGTCCCTACTACTTGCTTAAGAACCCCAAAAGAATAAACAATAATAATCCCTGTATTAACCGGAAGAATATTTTTCATATAAACAAGAATCATCCCTATATGAACCTTAATAAGGAAGACTACTTTTTCATTTTTCTGTTCTGGGGGCTTAGGGTTTAGGGTTTAGGGTTTTAGGGTTTAGGGTTTAGGGTTTAGGTGGGGGGGGAGGGTTCTGAAGCAATTCGTAGGCCATAGGCGCTGCTGTGAACACCCTCAAGGCATGCCCAGACCCCAAAGGGCTCGGGTGGGCCTAGGGTTTAGGGTTTAGGGTTTAGGGTTTAGGGTTTAGGGTTTAGGGTTTAGGGTTTAGGGTTTAGGGTTTAGGGCGACAAGGCCACTGCTACTCCAAAGGCATCTGCCCGAAATGCTGAACCCTCGGGCCTCTAAACCCCGATGCCCGAACACTGCCCCCCCCGCCCCCCCCTTACCCCCCATCCCCAAGCCTCCAATGGTTTGGGGTTTAGGCTTAGGGTTTAGGGTTTAGGGTTTAGGGTTTAGGGTTTAGGGTCTAGGGTTTAAGGTTTAAGGACCCCCTAGACACTTCTCATACCGAAGAAAGCCCTACACTCACCCCAAACGCTCAGAGGCCCTTCCAAGCCCTAAATCCTCATTAGGGTTTAGGGTTTAGGGTTTTGGGTTTAGGGTTTACGGCTTAGGGTTTAGGGCATAACCCAAAACCCAAACCCTCTAACCCTCAAACTCTAAACCCTACAAACCCTGCAACATCATCGCTGGGCTCACTTCGCGCTAAACCCTGAGCCCTAAACCCTAGACCCTAACACCCTAAAACCTCGTAGACTCTAAAACTCTAACACCCTAAACCCAGAAACCCTCAACCCCCAGACCCAGAAACCCTCAACCCCTAAACCCCTCAACCTAACCTCAACTTCCACCCTAAATCCTACACCCCCAACCCGAAACACTCAACCCCTAAAACCAGAAACCCTCAAGCCCTAACCCCTCAACCAAAACCTCAACTTCGGCCCGAAATCCTAAAAAAAAACCCTCAACCAAAACCTCAACTTCGACCCTAAACCCTCAACCCCTGAACCCTAAACTCCAAGTTCTTGGGCCCCTGGCGCGGCGGCGTCGCCCGCCCGCACCTTCTCTTCGACCTGGCGGCTTGCAGCTTTTTGGGGCTTCTTGGGGCTTCTGGGGCTTCTTGGGGTTTGGGGTTTAGGGTTTAGGGTTCAGCGTTTCGGGCTTAGGGAAAAGTTGGAATCTCAATAGCCTCAATCCCTAAGAGTAAAGCATAGGGAATCCCAGCACTATTTGTCCTTAAAAGGTTTCCAACTTTTTCAGGGTTCCTGTACAAGGGCCTCAAAGGGATCTCGAGAAATTTCTAGGGTTTAGGAAACCCTAAACCCGAAACCCGAAACCCTAAACCCTAAACCCTGAACCCTGAACCCTAAACTCCAAACCCAAACCCTTGGTGTAGGGTTTGGGGGGGTTTAGATCGAGTTGATGGGGTTTGGGTAGGGATTCAGGTTTAGGGTTTCGGGGGTTCATGGTTTAGGGTGTCTAGGGTTTTGGGGGGGTTCAGGATTTCGGGAGTTCAGGGTTTATGGACTTTGGGGTTCAAGGGGTTTAGGGTTTGGGGGGTTTAGGGTTCCGTGAGGTTAGGCCTTGGGGTGTGCAGGGTTTAGGGTGTTTAGGGTTTACAGTAAGGTTTAGAATTTGGGGGTTTAGAGAGTTTAGGTTTTGTTTTTTTGTGTTTTTTTTGGGGGGGTTCAGGATTTTTATTTAGGGAGTTTATAGTTGTTTGTAGTTTAGGGTCTAGGCTTTCTTGCTTTAGAGTTTAGGGTTTAGGTTTAGGATGGTTTAGGGCTTGGAGTGTTTAGGGTTAGTTCAGGTGGTTTAGGGTGTAGACCTCAGGGGGTTTAGGGTTTGGGGTTTTATGGCTTAGGTGGCCTTGGATTTAGGGGGGTTCGGGTAGCGTCTAAGGGGTTTAGGGTTGAAGGTGTAGGGTTCAAGGCGTAGGGTTTAGGGGTCGAGGGTTTAGGGGGCTTACAATTAAATTGCTTTGTTAGATTGGTTTCTATTGATTGTGCATACTCTGGCCTGTTGATTTTACTTTGTGATCCTATTGATTTTGATGGCATGCGTTCTATTGGCTTTCGTTACTTTTGACTATTTTTCAGAGAGAACAAAACGCTGGAACAAGATTGATTTCGGAAGAGAAAACCAACTTCGACTGAACAAAACACTAGTGATTGTTTTTTTCAATATATCAGATGGTCTGGGATATAAACTGTCCCAAGGTCCTACCTAGCCAACGCCAACGCCAAAAACCTGCCAAGCTCGAACGCCCAAACCCTAAACAAAACAAGAAGGACCCTAAACCCTAAACCCTAAACCCTAAACCCTAAACCCTAAACCCCAAACGCGAGGCTGGGCTCCTGGCAGATCGTGCATAGGCCTCTAGATGGGCTGGGCGACTAGCCCTGAAAAATGGCCAACGAGTGCCTAATCCACAAATGCCCAAAGCCACCTCAAGGACAAAAATGCCCTAAGCTCTGAGGCCCCTAAACCATAAACCCACATGAACCTATGTACGTCATGGAATCCGAGAATTGGATGGGCATTTCGACATGAGGGCTTTTGGCCTCAAAAAAGGCAGGGTTTACGACTTAGGGCTTCGGCTTTACGCTGCACTACTAATTGCTTAAGAACCCCGAACCAATAAACAGAATCTTCCTTATTGAGGGCTATATAGGGCTTATTGTTTTTGTATTCTTTTGGCCAACTTTTGGGGTTCTTACGCAAATGGTGCATGGTTGGGGTTTAGGGTTGGAGCTTGTCCTCTCGGCTGAGGTGTTGCTTCTGCAACTCATTCTCGCGGCTCTGGTGCTGCTGCTGCAAAGCGTCCTCGCGCTCCTCGTGGGCCTGTAGCGTGTGCTGCGATTGCACAAGCTGGCCGACGAGTCGCTCGCCGAGAGCGGCGACCACGTCCAAGCGGTCGGGACCAGTGTCCCATTTTCCTGCTTCGGCACCAGCTGGCCACTTGCACCGCTGCGGCTCCAGGGACCGCCTCCTGCTCCACGTGCCAGCTGTTTTCCTCGCCGCCTGGTACTCCAAGACCAGGCGGTTGCTCCGTAAGGGTTTAAGGTTTAGGGGTTTATAGGGCTGAGCTATTCTGTTTTTCGGGGGTCTCCGTACCCTTTGGAGTTGATGTGGCTTGGAGAGGAGTCTAACACCTAAGCAAGGAAATGCAGGCCCCCTGCGGCTCCTGTGCAGCTGCGGGAAATTACCCCCAAACCCTAAACCCTAAACCCTGATCCCGAAACCTGAACCCGAACCCTGAGCCTAAACCCTAAATACCAAAGTGAGGAGGTTGCAGGGGAGGTAGTCCCGGGTTTGGGGTTTACTTGGAGGTTCTTGGTACCTATTAACCAATTATAATTGTACTTGAAACTGTACTTATAACCATATTAGGGCACTTAGGGGGCTTATAAGTGCGTTATATGTACAGTTATAATTCAAGTGCCATGAACCTCCAAGTACGGGTCTTGGCTAGGCTGTGAGCACTTCTGTAGGCTTTAGGACGTCAGGACTTTTCGCAGCACACATCTCCTCAACCTGGACCTTCAGTCTCAAACCTTTATAGGGTTTAGGGTTTAGGGTTTAGGGTTTAGGGTTTTTTCTCGACAATCTAAGCCCATGACGTGCATCCTGAACATGCCTTCGAAGGTTCCCAGGTTGCAGATTCAATCCCTAAACCCTAAACCCTAAACCCTAAACCCTAAACCCTAAACCCTAAACCCTAAACCCTAAACCCTAAACCCTAAACCCTAAACCCTAAACCCTAAACCCTAAACCCTAAAATCCTAATCAAACCTCAAGGCGCGGAAGCCCCCAAAGCTCTGGAACTCCGAACCCACCGAATGAGGGTTTAGGGTTTAGGGTTTGGGGTTTAGGGCCCTATGTATACCCTTTAAGGGAATATATAGGGGACCTCATTCCCTCATTCCCAACCAGCCAGTAAAGCCCTGACCGCCCCTCACGGTGAACTCAACAGAACCTGAAAGGTCAGTCGGCTAAAAAGGAAAAGTTTCAGGGCGTGGGTGTAGGGTTTGGGGCTTAGGTTTTTTTAGTGGCGTAGGGTAGGGTTTAGGGTTTAGGGTTTAGGGTTTCGGGTTTCGGGTTTCGGGTTTAGGGATTTTGGCCCAGGGAGTAGGGTTTAGGGCTTAGGGCCTGGGCTTTAAGTAGGAAGAGAAAGCCCCCAGCAGCCTCATGTTCAAAGTCTGCAGCAAGGTCTGCCTTGGTCGTTGGAAAGCTTGGAGCTTGTGGTACGGGGTTTAGGGTTTACGGTTTAGGGTTTAGGGTTTAGGGTTAGGGCTTAGGGCTTAGGGTTTAGGGTTTAGGAGGCATACTCTAGGGGCCTGAATAATTAGAATAGGGTTTTGGTGTCTTTCTAGTAAAATTACAAAGGGGACTCTTCGGGAATACGGTTCGGAATTCTTCCGACCCCTCGATTGATGTGATCCCTGCCCCTGATGTCTGCGGCTTAGAATTCAAGTTTAAGGATACCCGTTTCGGGTTTAGGGTTTAGGGTTTCGGGTTGCAGGGTTTAGGGTACCTGGGCCTCTCTTTACCTACAGTTTCGTTTTTCAAGTACCCTTTGATTTGTAGGTCGAGCTAGAAAGCTGCTAGTAAGGTGGAGTCCCAGGCAGGATTTATAGGATGTCGGGTTTGCGATGCATCTTGCACCAGGCGCTGGATAGGGTTTAGGGTTTAGGTTTAGGGTTTAGGGTTTAGGGTTTAGGGTTTAGGTTTAGGGTTTAGGGTTTGGGGTTTGGGGTTTGGGGTTTTAGGGTTTTAGGGTTTTAGGGTTTTAGGGTTTTAGGGTTTTAGGGTTTTAGGGTTTTAGGGTTTTAGGGTTTTCGGGTTTTAGGGTTTTAGGGTTTTAGGGTTTTAGGGTTTTAGGGTTTTAGGGTTTTAGGGTTTTAGGGTTTTAGGGTTTTAGGGTTTTAGGGTTTTAGGGTTTTAGGGTTTTAGGGTTTATGGTTTAGGGCTGCTAAGCTTGGCTGGCTATAGCTTTTGACCCAGCAGCTCCGACTAGCCCGAAGTAGGCAAACTCTAAACACCCTGAAACTTATGCATTCTAAACCCTTTAAACGCCCTAAACCCTAAACACCATAACCCCATGTAAACACTCCAAACCCTGAACGCCCCCTTAACATTTGATCGCCTAAACCCTGCAACTTTTCGGTGCACCATGTGCATTGCGGCAGCCCTAGCTTGAAGATTCTTAAGGTTTAGGGCTTAGGGTTCAGGGTTCAGTTTAGGGTTTAGGGTTTAGGGTTAGGGTTTAGGGTTTAGTTTTAGGGCTTAGGGTTAGTTAGGGTTTAGGGTTTCGGGTGTCGGGTTTGAGGCCTTTAGGGTTTAGTGTCGCTCTGCATGACGAGCGATGGTGAGCCGCGGACGTAGGCGGCAACTCGCGAATGGTGCACCTCTTCATCATGGCTCAGCCTGCTGGCGGTGGCGGGCTTCAAAGCCCCACAAAAATCCACATCCCTGATCCCTGTAACGCTACACGCTGAATCCTAAACCCTATAACCCTAATCCTAAACCCTAAACCTAAACCCTAAACCCTAAAGTCTGTAGCTGGGATTTGGGACTTGACCATAAGCCCTTGGAAAAGTTGGCGAGATGTGGTCCACCGAAAATCAAGCAAAGGAAAAACACGCGTATTATGGTCCAAGGGATGGGGATCCTCAAATGGGGATCCTCAAGCCCTATAAGGCCTAAACCCTAAACCCCTCAAGCCCTAAGCCCTAAACCCTAAACTCCTCAAGCCCTAAACAATAATCCCCGACCCTAAACCCTAAACCCTAAGCCCTAAACCCTAAACTCCTCAAGCCCTAAGCCCTAAACCCTAATCCCGAAACCCTAAACTCCTTAAGCCCTAAACTCCTAAACCCTTGGCTGGCCTCAATGGCTTCAGGGAAGCTCGGGACCTTACTAAACCCTACAACGCCCTGCCCTGTACCCTATACGCTCTATGTAAACCCTAAACCCTAAACCCTAAACCCTAAACCCTAAACCCTAAACCCTAAACCCTAAACCCTAAACCCTAAACCCTAAACCCTAAACCCTAAACCCTAAACCCTAAACCTAAACCCGTCCATAACCGGCCTTGTGAACTCCTTCTCCCAAAGCTTGGCCTCAGAGGGTTGTTGTTCAAGGCTTAGGGATTTTGTTTAGGGTGCATAGGGCTTATGGGACGTGAGTGTCCTGGGCTGGGCTGAGGGGTTAGAGGGTTAGGGGATAAAAAAAATTATTTGGAGCTTTTGTAGGGTTGGCTGAAGTGCCTTAGAGGGTTTAGTGCGTCATGCGTTCATGTCGGAACCCTTGTGCATGACGTGGGCTCCTAGCATCACATGCAACCGCGTGACTCTTACGTGCGACACGTTGCAGACTGAGGACGGCGCGAAAGAGTCCCAAAGGTCGCTCAGGTCGTTGAAGGCGGATTCATCCTCGTTGCCCTCAAGCATCGATGCGCAATAACCCTAAACCCAAGAGCCCGAAACCCAGGGTTTAAGGTTTAGGGTTTCGGGTTGGGGTATAAGATGGCAGCAGGACATACCTCATCCACCTCATGGCCGGCAGAAGATCCATCGGCAACATCCGTGGTCATCGGAGCAGATGCCAGGATGCAACAACATGTAAGGCAACGCGCACTGAACCTTCTAGGGATTTAGGGTTTAGGGTTTGATTAAGGCTTAGGCCTACTTCGCCCCAAGCATCATATGTCTGAAGCCTGCGGACACTAGTCGGCGAAAGGAATGCATCAAAAACGTAAGTAGCGAGACATGGCATGACACCTGCAGGAAGTCCTGACTGAGCTACATCACTGAGAGGCGTTTAGTCCCAAAGCAAACACAAGCACTACACGGCGCGTTGATTGATATTGAAACCACAGTCGAGCATGTGTTCCGAAATGCTGGGGCAAGCACAGTTGAGAGAATGCATAGTTTTCAGATGACCTCCTGATTCGTGCGCATGGAAGGAAAATCTGCCGATGTTTCAGCAGACTTTGGCAGCAGCATGCGGCTGTTTGGTTTTCAACAATTTCAGCAGCTAGTAGCTTACAAACAAACGTGGCCTGCTTCGGTGATTGAGCCTGTTGTGACACAAACAACTCGAGATTGCAATTGCTGTCCAAACCGACGCAACACGTGCAATGTGTTGAACTGCTATGGCAGTTAGAAAGTTAATTCAGCCACGAGCCAGGCTTGGAATCAAAACAAAAGTTAGACCAACATGCAGCCAATCTAATTCGGACTTTGGCGGACAAACAAAATGACATCTGACATGCAAGCAGAACTCTGTACATCTCAAGGTCATCGGGTGTTCCAACGAACCGTCTGAGGCACGACTACCGTCGAGCAAAACTCGTTGCACTGATCTTACAGGTAAAGGACTCTCTGATCAATCTGGAGGCTGCCTGCCGAGAGGCATGCTACTAAGCACACGCGGAAAAGACCTTTTCACAGTCTTTCGCCGCTGTGGGCAGCGCGTGCCAGGTAACACGTGGGTTTGCGCTGATCTGTGCGTAAAGGTAATTGTCTGTGATCTTTCTGGTTCGGCCCGTCTCAACAGGCCAAGTGTCTCTTGGACTCCTTCTGACTCGAGCAACCTTCTGGCATGGGTGGTTTCTTTGCTTGCGATACCACTCCTTCGCTGGTCTTTGCTCCTTCGCTGCTCTTTCTGCTGGTGGTGCCACTCCTTCGCGGGAGCTGCTCAACTGTCTTTGACGTCTTCAACGGCCAGATGGTATGAGCGAGCTGCGTCCTTCGCGGTATCCTCTGAGCCACAGGGCGGCCGCGGACAGCTCTCATGCGGGGGCTGAGATAGGTTTACTGAGATCTTCTGGCCGTATGTATGTCGGCAGCAGGCACAACTTTTTTACGCGTCAGAACATGCTACGCGTCAGAACCTTTTATGCGTCAGCAGCATACCTCCCGGCGTCCGGCGAGAGCTGGGCCTGGGCTCGGTTTAGGGTTTGAGGGGAGGGTGAAAGAAGCGCGTTATACTTTATATCATGTGGGATGTTCCTCTTTATACTAACATCGTAGGTTAGTATCATGTGGCATGTTCCCCGTTATACTAACAGTCCTTAATAGGGATGATACTCGGGGGTACTTTCAAGGACTGCTAGTCGAAGGGGAAATATCCCAAAGTATGGTAGCAAAATCTGCGCTAGGCTTGGGGGCTTATGGGCCGCTCCTTGTGAGGGTTTAGGGTTTGGGGTTTGGGGTTTAGGGTTTAGGGTTTAGGGTTTAGGGTTTAGGGCTTAGGGTTTAGGAAGGCGAGCCTCAGTGCTTGTCGTCCGGCTTCGTGCCCCCGAGGATGTCAAGCATTTAGGGATTTATTGGGTCTCACTTCCCATACTATTCAGACAAACTAGGCAGCCTAAATCCTAAACATCCTAAAGTTCGGATGTCATTACAGTAACCCGCCCCCCCCCCCCCCCCGGTTATAAAACCTATTCAGGACTGCTAACATAAGGGGGAACCCAACCCTAAAGCCTAAACTGCAAAATCGCCGCTGGTGGCCTATCATGCCGAAGATGCTGGAAGGGCACCGCGCTTGTGCCAGAGCTCCAAGATGCGCACTTCCTGGTGATCTCGCCCCAAACCCCAAAGCCCCAAAGACCTAAAGCCCCTCTGATTCAGGCCATCAACTCTACTGTCTGTCCTAAACCGTAGACCCTAAACCCCACATGACACACCACATGAAAAGAATGCTTACTCAAGCCTAAGCCCCGAGGCTCCCAAAAACTCCAAGCTCCTTAAGCCCTGTAGACCCTGAAGCCTCACTCACTCTAAGCCCAAAACCCAGAACCCAAGACCCTTCCCCCTAAACCCTAAATATGACCTTGACCTTTGGCGACTATGGCTCATTGGAAATCAAACTCGGCGCTCCACCCTTTTCTGGGTATCCCAAACCCTAAAACCTTACAAAAAACCCTACGAACCAAAAAACCTACAGCCCTAAAACCCTAAAACCCGAAAGCCCCAAAACGGGTAAAAACCTAAACCCTAAAACCAAAAACCCTAAACCCTTAAACATGAACGGTTTAGATTTCCAGCAAGCTGAGAATCAACAGCAAGGGCATCCCACCCCTAAGAAAGGGAAAACCGGTACTACTGGGGCGACCTAGCAGAATCATCTCCCTCGACCGCTAACCCCCTAAATAGGACCTGGTAGACAGGTCTACTCACGAATTGTTCTCTTTTTGGGTGGGTGGGGGGGGGTGGGGGTGACGAAAGGGGGAGGGAAGGGGTGGGGGAGGGGAGCAGGGGAGGAAGGGGCAGTGTCAGGAGCGGGCGGGGGGAAATTATAAAAGTGGTACCCAACACTCTACGCGGTGACATTTATGGTGCAGGGCTGTTCACACACACCTCTATCTAAGTGCGCTGTGGAGAAGAGATGTGCTCAATAATGTACTCTGTGGGCTCAGAGACTTGGCGTGGGGATGAGGGATTAGGCTTCAGGTACCTAACCCTAGTTGTCCAGTAACCTGGGGGAATTAAAGGTTAACCTTTGGCATTCTAAGGGGATTTTCTACCCCAAAAAGGTTATACTCTACTACTAGGTAACCCGAATATGAACCGGGCCGCGCTGGTGATGACTGCCGAGGTCGGGGAGGTCGGGATATCCGCGAGCTGCTAGGGCTCCGCCTTAACGCTTTAGGGCGTGGGGGTAGGGTTGGAGAGGGGCTTCGGATCATTGTCAAGGCCATTCCAAGGCAACCCACTTTAGAGGCTCTACAACTGGGTTGTAGTTGAGGATCTTCCACGAAGTTGCCATACTTTGACTACCCAGTCTTGGATTCCCGGTAACCTAGTAAGCCAAAGGGCTCACTTTTCAGTTTTGGATAGTTGTAGGAGCAATCGGGGATCCCCAAGAACTGGAACACGGGCCCACAGACCTAGTGGTACATGGTCAGTAAGATTTCCTAGCTGAACCTAAGCTCCAGGCCGCAACCCAAACATTTGGCAGCGTTCAGGATTTTAGTAGGGTTCCGGGTTTTTGTGTTTAGGGGCGTCGGGTTTGAGGCTTGGAGTTTGGGATCTGAGGTTTGGGGCACAGGAGTTTGGGGTTTGGGGTTTGGGGCTTGTAGGCTAGGCTGTTTAGGGTTTACCTACCAGGTGCTGTTTCGGGTAGGTGAGGGCCTGCGTTTCTTTTCAAGGTCGACCCCCTCCAAACACCCTGCTAAGCAGGTCGCTACGCCTCCTAATGTACTGCACAGGTGTAGCTTCTGGGTCTTAGGGACCGAAGCCGGAACTTGGGATCATGCACTACCCCATACTACTACGAAACCTGTTGGGGCGTATATGAAGTAATTAGGGTCTATATTTCTTGTACCCCCAAAAGGACACCAAATATATACACTCACCAATAAAAAAAAGGAACCTTATATACACTCACCAATAACAGTAGTACAGACCCTGCTTCATGTGGACCATAAACCCGTTTAGGGGTCCATTTCCTCGCAAAGAATGGTGCGGCCATGGATCTCTACCCGCTGCTTCTGGTCGACGAACGGCTGGCTCCCTGTCAGGCGGGTGAAGTCTGTCTAAACTTCAAGCTTTTTTGCTTGTATCTGTAGACCTGAAGGCCTATAGCCTATAGCCCTAGAGGTCTAAAACCTGTAGATGTCCTACCCTGGGCTGACATTTGCGGCTGACATTTGCCGACACCGAGGCTGTCAAACCACCGAAGCCGTCAATGCCAGGAGACAGGTACTCGAAGGTGTGCCCTAACCTTACTAGGATTCAGGGTTACAGGGCCCCTGATTCCCTAGCGAGCCAGCAGCCCTAAACGCAATCAACCCTACAAGCTTTCAGGCTTTCAGACAACAACCTACACGGAGACACACACACACACACCAAAAATAGAGAGAGAAAATTCATCAGAAAAGTGTTGAGACTAACAGAAAAGTGTTAAGACTTGAAAGCCCTAAACCCTAAGATGCAGCGCCTCCGGGGAGGATGCCCACCAGAGGCACCTGCTGGGTCGTCGCAGTGGAGCGGGTGGGTGCCTGCTGAAAGAGCTTTGGGATCTTGAGGTTGGGTTTAGGGCTTAGGGTTTAGGGTTTAGGGTTTCAGGGTTTAGGGTTCTATATCGGGCTAAGGGAACTAGATATGATATGTGCAATATACGAGCTTGATTTTTTTTAAGGTCTGGGGACGTTGGGTCTAGGGCGGTTGGGTTCAGGGTTTCGGGAAGCAAACAAGTCTAGGGATCTGGTGCTTACTTGTCTTAGTCCAAACCCGAAACCCTGCCACAAAACTTGGAAAGTTATTAGGGAAGCGCACCAATGCTACGCAGCGAAGAAGTAACAGCACAAAAGCTGTCTCGAGAAAGCCCTGCAGCTGCCTCTTGGCCCCACAAAAATCAAAGCCTTCTGTTGCTTTTACAGGCGGGGGTGTGCAACGAGCCCAAGGCCCTGAAGCCTTGACTCTGACTGAGGGACCCCTAGGAGGCACCCGTAATCTTAATTCCCCTATATGACCCTTCTATAAACCTTAGAAAGTCCCCATATACCCAAGTAACCCCCCAACTCTCCTCTAAATAACCCCTAAGGTCCCTAATAAGGGTCCCCTCCTTTAGTCCCTAAACATCTCTAAGCCCAAATCCCAAACCCTACTTGAAGGTTCATGGTACTTACTAACCACTTGTAACTGTACTTATAACCCTACTTATAATCCCCCTAAAGGGCCTTATAGGGGTTATCCCAATTATAAGTAGGGTTATAAGCCCAGTTATAAGTGGTTAGTAAGTACCACGAACCTTCAAGTACCCCCGGCTCCAGTCTGAGGCTAAGGATCCAGCTCGTAGGGCTGATGGCTTTAGCAAGCCCAACCCTGGTAAGCCCCAAGCCGTATAGTAGAGCCTAGAAACCCGAAACCCCTTCTGCAGATGAACTCTATGTCCTAAACCCTAAACCCTAAACCCTAAACCCTAAACCCTAAGCCCTAAACCCTAAACCCTACTACCTTTCTGCAGGTGGGGTGCCTCAGGACGCCAGGGCCTCCAGAGCAGCCAGGCCATAAGGTGGCGCTGGAACTCCTGCTATGTTGTGCACTGTAGACTTACGGCATCCTTGTAAGGCATTGAGGGCAAAGGGAAGTTCTCCCTAAACCCTAACCCCTAAACCCTAAACCCCAGATCAGAGTGAACATGCGGGAGCATTGGGCAGTACCGGAATAAGGACCTGTATATAGAGATTATGAATATTTTGCGCTTGGCGGAACCAAACAATCCTTGCCATTATCATATGTAGGGTCTAGGGTTTAGGGTATCATAAGGCACCAACCTGTACCTGAAGCCCCTTTGGGGGTTGGTTTGGGTGACCCCTGTGAAGGTGAGAAAGCACGGGCCTATGGGGTTTACGTTTGAGGGTTCAAGGCTCAGGCTTCTTCGGGCTTGGACTTCTGGTTTCTAGGGTTTAGGTTGGAGGTTCCTAGAAGCAGGCTTGGCACTTTTGAGGTTCCTAAAAGAGAAGGCTTGGCACTGGGCACTTAGGGCGTTTGGGGTTTAGGGTTTGGGGTCCTTCAGTTGGCGAGTCGTTGAAGAGAGCCGCGATGGACACAGCAGGAGCTCCTGTCCCGCAGGTGGGCGGCTAGGCTTTGGGTTTAGGGCTTAAAGGGGGCTCGGGGGCTTGGGCTTTCTGTAGGTTTATGTTAGTTTCAGGTTCTGTAGGTTTATGTGAGTTTCAGGGTGGCCACAAACCCTAAACCCAAGTGTTCAACCCCACCAACCGGAGCCTCTTGCAGCTTTCATGAACCCTAAACCCTGCACCCTAAACCCCACCCCAAACCCCAACTCAAGCAGGCTCCCACCTCGTGGTCTGCACGTATTTCAATAGACTGCGAGCTTAGGGAACTTCAAACCCTAAACCCTAAACCCTAAACCCTAAACAGGGTCCAGGGACGATGTGCACCATACATCAGGAAGTCAATTGAGCCCCCAGCCAACCCGGAACTTCAAACCTCCAACGTGCCAACTCCCTGAACCCTAAACCCTAAACCCTAAACCCTAAACCCTAAACCCTAAACCCTAAACCCTAAACCCTAAACCCCAACTCACTGTCCAGAAAGTCGCTGCATCAGCTCGCCGTCAAGAGCCCCCACCCAGGACCTCCGGTGCTAGGTTTAGGTTTAGGGGTTGGGGGTTGGGGGTTTAGGGCTTCGGCCCGAAAGCGCAAGGCTGACCCCGGGGGTGGGGCGGGGTGGGGGGGTAACTTCAACCTGAACCAAGAAGGGCACCCCGAACCCTTGCACCCCTGCTGAGTACAAACTAAAAAATCCCTTTTCTGTACCAAGGCCCCAAAACACTCTGAGTTTTTGTTTGCGGAGAGGTTGCCCTACCCCGAACACACACTTCCAGATCCGGCAATCCTGCTCCAGAAAACTATGCTACCCCCCATCGTCTGCATCCCTACAGCCCTAAAGCCCTAAGGCCTAAACCTTTTAAACCCATAAACCTGCGCCCCTACAGCCTAACCCACCAACCCCAACCCTGAACCCTGAACCCTGAACCCCAAATCCTGAACCCTAAACCCTAAACCCTAAACCCCAAACGTGCCCACACGCCATAAGGCCAAGGGGCAGCAGGGACCAAGTCCAGGTACTGACAAGCTCAGCACAATCGCCTTCCGTCGAGAGGCTTTCGGGGTCTATAAGACCCTATACCCTAAACCCTAAACCCGAAATCTGAAACCCCAAAGTAAACCCTAAGCTGGAGTTTAGGGGTTTCGGGGTTTAAGGATTTGAGGTTCTAAGTGTCTAGAGTTGAGGGCTTCAAGCGTGTCGAGTTTGGGGGTTAAGGGTGGAGTAGGTTTAGGGTATAAGGATAGTGAAAAAGAAGGATTTGGGCTTAGGGCGTTTTAGGGTTTAGGGATTTCTGCGTGTAGGGTTCAAGGGGCTTAGGGCGTTTAGGGTGCTTAGGGTTTAGGGGTTTATGTGATTAGAAGGTTTAGGGGGTGCAGGCCACACCGTGAGTTTTCATAAGAGGCTCCTCCGATTGTATTTGGGTTGCTTGCCTCTCCGAAGGACCATAAAACCTCGCTGAGGGTCTTTAGATGAAAGGTCACGGGCAAGGAATTGGTGCGCTCAATGCCTTTTGGATAGTTTTTTTTGATTTTTTTTGGGGGGGAGCGGGGGGGGGGGGAGGGAGGGGGGGGGAGCGGGGGGGGGGGGGGGGGGGGGGGGGGGGGGGGGGGGGCGGGGGGGGGGGGGGGGGGGGTCCTAGGATTATGCTATGTTGGGGTAAACTAAATTCGGGGTACAATATACCCTAATTAAGCCCTAAACCGTAAACAACTCCACACCCAGAGCCCAGCTGAGTCTTTTAGGGTGGGTTTTTTGGGGTTTAGGGTTTAGGGTGTAGGGCACTTCTCAATAGGGCTTAAGGTTTAGTGTATATTCGATTTCTGAAGCCCCCCTTCGTCTATTCGTTTTAGAGCCGAATGGCCAAAAACATCCTGTGGACTCTGCTGTCGATTTGCCCAATGACCCATACCTCAAAGCCCAAAGACCTAAACCCTAAACCCAGGCCCATCACCTTAAGTTGCCAAGCAAACCCCTAAACCCTGAACTCCGCGCCTAGCTTCTTTTCCACGAAGGTCTGTGGCCTCAAGCGTCCGGGTATGGTGATAGTCATGGTATGTCATGGTGGCTTAAGGTTTGGGGTTTGGGGTTTTAGGGTTTAGGGCTTAGGGTTCCGGGTTTACGGTGCACTTCTGGCCCATTTCGTATGTACTTTTGTTAACACGTACGTTCTTTCCGGGCTTCCTTTGTGGCCCACTTCGAGTGCTATAGCGGCTCACTTGGGGGTTTAAGGCTTTGAGGCTTAGCGTTGCAGATTTCTCAAAGCCCTAAACCCGGGAACCCTCAAACCTACACTCAGAATTTCAACGACCAAGCCTTGGACGTTGGCACCGAAGCGTTCCCTCCCCTGACCCTGCAGCCGAAAGAGTTTTGGGGCCCTACGGGCCATCGAGCCCCCAATAAAACTCTAATTCATCACGGTTTAGGGTTTAGGGTGTAGGGTTTAGGGTTTATATAGGGTTTAGGTTTTAGGGTTTAGGGTTTAGGGTTTAGGGTTTAGGGCCCGGAATGGTGGGCATCAAGGGCCTCATCGTGCGTAGAGGGGCGCCGGGGAAGGGTTCTGGGCTTCAGGGGTGTCTAGAGGGTGCAGGGGTCGAGAATTCAGGGTAAAAATCTTCGTGGCAACGTACACACCCAAGAAAAGAACCACAGAGTCAAGCAACTAAAGCAGGACTTTGTTGAGAACGTCGGGCCCAATACATCCCCTAAACCCTCAACTCCCAACCCCTAAACCCTAAACCCTAAACCCTATAAAACCTACAAACCTCAACTTGAGCCTTTTGTTACAGGCGCTTTCGCTGCGTAGGGGTTTAAGGAGTGAATTCAGGAACCTGCCATGGCAGCCTTTGCCAAAAACGTTGGGGACGAGATGTAAGGGCTCTATATTAGCGTTTAGGGTTTAGGGTTGGTTTTGTTCATGAATGAGAGTACAATGGAGTTCCTTGTAGGGGGGATTCGTACCATTTTGCCTTTGACAGGAGGCCCCGGGAGTCAAAAGCAGCTCCATCCGTATAGGAGGTAACACGAAAGCAAACAGAAGCATTGAGGGCTTAGGCTTTAGGGTCCGTAGTCTCTGAGATTAATGAAGGCTTCCAGGGTTTTGGACCTGAGGAAACTCAGGTTCTGAGCTGAACACCCCTTACCCCTAAACTCATAAGATTTACGTAAGCAAGATGGCGCCCTGTGTCGAGCGGCGCAGTCGCGGACGCACGCTTCTCGAAGTTTATCTTCTCAGCCCTCCTCAGGGGTTATTGTCGGGAGTATTCGGGACTGCTAGGTTACCTATCCCTCCTTTGAGAACATGGGTTCAGGGTTTTGTTCAAGGTCCCTAAACCCTAAACCCTAAACCCTAATTCAGGGTTTAGTTTAGGGCAGAGATGGGCAGGGCTTGAAGGAATTATGTTGACCTAAACGCCAAACCCCAAAATCCTCCCTAATCCCGAACTCTTAGTTCCTAAAATCGGGCTTAGGGTGTAAATTTTGGGCTTTGGGGCTCGGCTGCGGGTTCAGGGTCCGGGGGTTAAGGGTTCAGAGGGTCTAGAGTTTACGGGAGCTCGGGGGGGTGGGGTGCGAGAGGTGCGGTGAAGGTGGAAGTTTTGGGGTTGAGGGTTTGGATGTTACGGCTTTTCATGGTGTTAAAGGGAGGTAGGGACCCTGAAACACTAACCCTGATTTCCAGCATAGCAAGTTTGGGGTGTGAGGATAAGGGCTGTGGGGGTGGTGGCCTTCAGGTTAAGGGTCTAAGGGCCCCTCCAGTTTATTTAGGGTCCCTAAACCTTGGGGACTTCATGGCTTACAGTGAAGTTTAGGGTCTTAAAGCTTGAAGGCTTTGGGGCCTTTGGTGAAGCCTTACACTTCATGATTTTAGGGCTTGGGGCTTTGGTGCCAGGGATCTACGGGATGTGGTTTCAAGCCGTTGGGACCCTAAAGCCGATTTTAGACCCTACAAAGAACCACCACGACACCCCCACCACCACCACCACCACCCCAAACCCACCTTTTTGGAGGTTATTGCAATAAAACCCCTTGTAAGATGTTTGGTGATCCTACACGAAAAAAAATCATCTGGTCGGCCTTTCCTGGAGCAGGTCTTTGCCCGCGGCTGGCCATGGAAGTCACTGCGCAGGGCCCAGTAGACCAGCTCCTGGCGAATCGCTCAGAAGGACGCTGACATCCCGAACCAAAATCATACACCCTACACCCTAACCCTAAGCTCAGAGCCCTTAAAACCCTACAAGCCCCAACCCGAGCTTTGTCGTAAAGTTTGCGGTTTAGGGTCTAGGGTTTGGGCTTTCGCAACCGGAACACATCATGCCCCACTGCACGTTTATAGTCATTCATGGGGCAATGCCAGGACTCCTTCTGGTGGCGCACATCCGAACAACAACAATAAAAAACAGACGGATAAGCAAGCAATGTAAATACAAATGCAGAACTAAATATAAATAGATAGTGGTAAAACAAGAATATACATATACAGCTATGTGTATATATGTATATATGTGTGTATATGTATATTCATAATATTTACAAGTGCAAAGCTTGCATTTGCAACTCTTTGCTCCTTGGCTTCCCAGAAAAGTCATTCGCTTTTCACCATGCAAGCAAACAAGTGCTTGAGCAGTTTAGGGTTTAGGGTTTAGGGTTTAGGGTTTAGGGTTTAGGGTTTAGGGTTTAGGGTTTAGGGTTTAGGGTTTAGGGTTTAGGGTTGAGCAGTTTTATTCCGCTGGAACTTGAGATCTCTGGACACACCATCCCAGACGTGGATCGCCTTGTGACTGTAGCGATTTATAGACAAGGTGCATGCCTTGGCTCGAAAGTCCTTCGGTACTCGCAGTTTTTCAGATTTTCGAGTGGCGTTGCCTCCAGCAGTCCCTAAACCCTAAACCCTAAACCCTAAACCCTAAACCCTAAACCCCAAACCTTTTTCTTGCTAGAAGTCCGGATGGAGCTCCTTCTCACGCTCCTTCAGAATCAGAGCATCTTTGACTCGGACTTGTGGCAATCTCTTGCCATCAAGATGAGTACGTGCTACCTTGGGGGCCTTTATCTACCAAACCCCTAAACACTTCAAACCCCCCACGCCTCGCAGGGTTTACATTTTAGGGTGCACAGAAAAGTTGCCTAAACCCTACGCGAGTTCGCGGGGTGCGCAGACACAGCTTTTAAGCACAGCACAGCAACACAAGAAGAACAAATGATGCCTGCTGGTCTGTCTGACTGTCTCTTCTGTATCGCCAATCTGTACAACGCGATTCTCAAAAACCTACTACTCGATGCGTATCTGTATCATCTGCAGTGAGCCATGCTGAGCTTGGCCATGCAAATCACATTCGAGCAGCAATGGTATCGGCATCGTCTGTAAGAGAGGGCAAAGTTGGGCGATGCAAGCTCGAAGAGCTTAAGGTTCCCCCCCAAACACCCCCAACTTTCATGCCTGACACGGCCTGCCGGCCGTGCCTTGGGGCTGAAGGCTCTGTAGGCGCCGCACCTGGGAAATCACGCTCTCCCCCTGGCTGGATTCCAGCCAATCAGCGGTAGAACAGCTCAGTCCTTCCCTGAAACTGCATCCTCAGGAACGTTCTGCCATCTCTGCCCTCGGTCCAATCATCATCAATGATCTCTTGGGTGCCATCACGATAGACTGCCAAAGTACGTCTGGCCCCGCTCAGCTGCCCCAACTCAATCGGAGTTCGGGTGCCACGCGGTGAGAACATTCTGATTCTAGGCTGGCAATGCCAACGAATCAGAACTCCAGGACGATTGCCTGGGGTGCTCCATTCATCTCGCCTGTAGTACTCGTTGGGAGGCAGCTGGTGGATGGCTGAAGGAACTCCAGCGTGAGCTGATTAGGAGCTGGTGGCCAATCATCTCTCAACCAAAAAGGGTACTGATCAAGGTCTACCAGCCGCACAGCCCCTACCCGGAATAAGGCGTCTGCCTCACGGTGGATAGCATGCGCAACCTCAATTGGAATGCCTTGAGGGCCGTTGTCGTTGTGAACCCCACCCATAGGCCTAGGCGGAACGCCGACGGCATGATGCTGCACTGCGGCTCCCCGTCAGGTTCTTCGACACATACCCTCTGTCCTTGTCTTCGTCTCAAACCCTGCTCTCTCTCTCCCTCCTCTCTCTCAACCCGCGGCCCGCCGCGCAAGCACAGCCACATCATCGACATACTGGAACTGAGCAATCACTTCCCCGAGTTGCTGCGTCTCATCACCTTCGTCAGCGGCCCATATCCCTCTACGAGCATCATGATCATCCTGGTCCCCAGGGTCCCTGACAACGACACCCTCTCGCTCACTGCGCTCAACATGTTCGTCCTCGGCATCCGGCTCACTCCTCTCTGACGGGCTCTGCTCTCCATCAGGCTCAACAGTGACTCTGCTCTCTGCCCCTCGTCTCTCAAGAACACGCCCAAACAAACGCCCACATCCCTTTACGGCTTCCCACATACAGATAGTCGCGCACACAACTAGGAAAAGCAACACACACAACTCCCAAGTCCCAGCGTGCCCGGAGATAGGCTCAGGTTCCTGAGCGTCTGCTGCAGCAATAGCTGCCGCCAAGACTGCCGCCCGAATCTGATTAGCAGACACTTCCATCAGAGCCTTGACCTTAGGTGCTTCAACCTCCGGCCGAGGCCTCTCTAAGAGACCCATTCCTGTCCAAAGCAATGACAGTCTAGGGAGGGGTAAGCATTTAGTTCCAGCATCTGAAACATTCTTTGCGCCCTCTATATGCACCACAGTCAGCGCTCCAGCTGCTCGCGAAGGACATGTGCCCGAATGCGGAGGTGCCTGGACCTCCAGTTGTAGGAGTCCCCATTTACGATTGCGATGCTCGCCATGTTGTCGTTAACCACTGTTAGCTGTGGCTCAGCGCCCAAGAACTCCCAAAGAATGGGCCCGGCCAAAGCAGAACCCCGACATCGTGCTGAGCAACTCCGCCTCAGCAGTGCTAGCTGCCGTAAACGGCTGCCTGGCAGTGATCCACCCAGTAAGGCTACCTTCTGTATACACATACACCGCTTCCTGGGATCGTTCGCACCCGGGTGCGAATGAGCTATCAGTCATGGCTTCAATCACCCCTTTTGAATCTACTGTTGTAGTCGCCTCCGGCTCACCCTGCCTGGCGTGCTCTGCCTTGTATCGGAGACAAAGGTTTTGGGTCGTGACAAGATATCCCACTAGATGCAATGCATACACTTTCACCCTTGCAGGATTTTTCGTGATGAGCTGGGCCAATCTAGACACTGTAAAGATGGCATCTGGTCGCGTGCGGTACGCCACCCAAAGTGCTTCCCCTAGCGCCGCCTGACATGCTACAACGTCTTCAGCAGCATGCTCTGACGTCTCTTCAACTGCTATTCCACCGGGGCTAGCTGGGGTAAACACACGCGGGGCTTCCGGATATCTACTTGCCATATCTCGAATATAGTCTGATTGACTCAACAGCAGGTCGCGCCCGCTCCATCTCAGCTCAAACCCAAAAAACTTCAGCGGAGGGTCGGTGAGCGTTTCGGGGATGTATTCAACCTTCCCGCATTTCCATTTTGACGTGATCATGTTAAGCACTTGTTCTAGAAGCCCCTTTTTCGCAAACGCCAAAACGTCATCGACATAAACCAGCAAACACGCTCGCGGCTCTCTCCACTCATGCTCCTTGCCTGCCTCGGGCAGCGGGCGTAAGAACCACAAGTTTGAATCACACCGGCTCTGCTCAAACTTACAGGCAGTCCCCTGCACACGCAATACCGTACTAGCTATCTCTACGTCCCTGGTGATCCCCCAGTCTCTATCCAGGAGGGCGCTTTGGATATAAGTTGTTTATAACTTGGTTATAACTTAGTTATAAATCCTGTAACTGAGTTATAAGTGAGTTATAAGTATGTCGATTTTTGTTGAACTTATAAATGTTTATAAGTCACTTATAATTACTTGGCCTGTCGGACTTATGCGGACTTATGTGGACTTATAACTACTTACGAACCACCTTTTTTTTGTTGTCTTTGTTGTTGCTTTTCGTGTCATCTTGTTGTGATAAATCGGCTTTCCTTGTAGCTCGACTTGCCATTGCAGCCTCAAGGTTTTGTCCGTTTTCGCACTTGTAGCCGCGCTATGGCAGCCGCACCAGTGCATCATGTTTCCACGCGCCGGGCCACGCAAAAAACTCACTAACATCCTGCTCTACGTTCCGCAGCATCCTTTTGCCACCCTGATAAAATACCGGACAGCGCTGCCAATTGCGAGATCCTCGCTTTTCTCGCCGACGTGCTTGCGGAGCAGTGAGTTGCGGAGAGCTCCCGGGCTATGTCCGCGGGATGTCCGCGGGTGTCCGCGGATGTCCGCGGATGTCCGCGGCCTCCTCGGCCCCAGTATAGGCCTTTGCCTAACAGAGCATGTCCGCGCGGCCAAAACAATGTGTTCTGCTGGGGCTACACATGTAGGGCCAGGTTTTTCACGCCCGGCTCCCTGCTTTGGATCCCTATACCCTCAACCCCAAACCCAGCTACCAGAACCCAAGCCGAGCAGACGGTGGAAACCTTGCAGTGCCACAATTGCCGCTTGAGCAAGGCAGTCTCCCAACGCCGCCAGCACGGGCTACGCTGTCTGCGTCGAACGTGCGAGAGTGTCCAGTTGGCGGTTGCGAAAATGGGATGCGAAAATCACCATTCCTGGCAAACGGACGGCGATCGTACAAAATACAATTTTGTGAAAACCTGTAGGACTTAGGTCTACTTATAAGTTACGTATAAGTTACTTATAACTCACTTATAAATACTCCAACCTAAGTCACTTATAAGTGGGTTATAAGTCCGTAAGTTCAAAGTGTCCTCCTGGTATAGGAGACTGGTCTATGCCATAGACTGCTCTCTGGACCAGCATGAACTGTTGCCGACTAAGGTGGCCACGTCGAGACACAATTCCCGGCACCTTCAGCACGATCACTTCGTCAGGGATCTCTTGGGACAACGGAGGCGGCTTAACACGGGGCTGATGTCTGTCCAGCAACTCTGCGTTTAGAAATGCCGTCTTTATGTCAGTAGCTCCCCCGGCCCATACCCTCTTTGTGGCAATAGACGCAACTTGACGAAGTACCCCTGGGTCGACCCCCCCGGCGTAGAGGCTAGCCCCACCCTTGTTCTTCTCCTGGCCCCCTAGGTGATTCCCACACGCAACCAAGCGAGCCTTCAATCTCCCCCCAGCCTTGCGCGTGCACACAACCTTGCTAGGTATTACCGTCACCATGGTTCCCTGGGCCTGGAGCCTCTCTAACTCAGCTGCGTCAATGACTTTAAGGGCCTTTTTCTCATGAACAAGTGAGTCCACCTCCTCGTGAACTGCATCAGCCCAAAGCTCATAGTGACGCTCAACCTCATCTAGCGGAACAGTATGTGTGGTGAGAACCTCCGCATCAGGCAGAAGGGAGTACTCTATGCAATCCGCCTTACAGCAACACTGCTCCAGACGACTGATGTCCTCCACAACACCTTCTAGATGTTGCAGCTCATTATCGGGATACCCCCCTTTTCCCGCGATCTTACACTCGCGAGCAACCAGCGACTTCAACGCCAACTGCTGGAAATCAGGATCCTGCACAGCGTCAGGCCTCAAGCTCCCCCGGACCTTCCATCACCCTCCAACCTCCACGATCCACCCTGTCACCATCCTGGCCACCTTCACGTGACCCTACAAAAGAATCGCCCCCACGAGCCCCCCACCCAGCGCTGACTGACTGGCCAAGGGGAGCTGGAAGCGATAAACTACCACTCGCATAGGAAAAAACGTCCCTCTCTGCAATCGAACACAAACCAATTGGATCTTTTGCACACGAAGGACACGAAGAATTGTGATACACAGCACAAGTTGACATTGCATCCTCAGCGACCTTGCACTCTACAGCTGGCCCACTCCACCTTACGCGCCTACTTTCTGACGCCTGGCGGGAGCCCCCTTTCCCACACTTCAGAATGCCCCTTTTCCATTCAGGGCCAGCACACTCACCCGGATCCCCACGACCCATATGACACACGAAATGCCCTTGACTCTCAACACCCCGGCACTCTCTCGACCCTCACAGCGCTCTGAATCTCTATGACTCTCACTGCGCTCCAAGTCATGAGCATGTGCGGGCGAAAACTCGAGGACATGACCAGTATGCGACACTTGAGGCGTCGGTTTTTGAACTTTTTGATCTATATGGAGGTCTCCCCCCTGCTGGTCATCACCAGCAGCACATACAACCGGTAGCCGAAACCCCGTACATTGCAAGCCTCGACGATGCTCCGCAGTCGCCCTGCTGATACCTTTTAGGCTATACGCCACGAGCAGCACACGCGAACCCTCTTGCCAACCCTCTGTTGCGTGCCACTTGTGTGGGTCCAAGTAGCATGGTTGAAACGGCGTAAGAGATTGCACTTCCCCTGCCACCCGCATCTTGGGAGTAACCCATCGAGCATCATCCCCCAGCGCCCTCTCGACCCAGATCCCTCCCTCGCACGGCGGAACCCGAAGGGGCAAAAGCAAGTTTGACACCGGCAGATTGTATTTATCCCTGTGCGGTTTGGCGCGGGTTTGATTCAGGATTGTGAGAGTAGTGAACTCATGCTTGGGATCGACAGCAGCAACCATACGAGCTAGCAACTTGGCAAAGCCTGGACATCGCGCCCATTCCCGAGTCACTCCGGTCACCCCCCCCCATGCTGATAGAACCCCAAAACTCTTGCAAAGCCGCCCTCGTCAAGAACTCCCACCCTCGAGCGACCCGACGGAGACTGCAACCAGCTGGTGCCCAACAAGAACTGCGAGGCCCGATCTAAGCAAAAATGCTCACTGGAGGCCAAGCTCCATGCTTGCTCATCTTCAGACAACACATCTTGAATCCTGGCAACATGCTCTCGAGCACTCTCTTCAGAACCCTTGGCGTCGGCCTCAGCTGCTGCTGGCCTAACTCCTAGAGTGGTTTTTCCACGAACCCGAACGTCAGGATTAACTGCTCGCGTGCCTACCTTGGCCTTTTCGGGAGGAATCTCGAAGGAGTCTGGATCTACTGTCTGAAGGTCGGCAAACACACACACGGAGTGTTCAAAAGCTCGCCCGCATCAGTCCTGACAAGATAGCCAGCTGACAAGTCCCTAGAGGGATGCAACAGCCTAGCCCCAACGACCCGCGACACCCACTCTCCTCGCTTATGGATGTGCCAGCTTCTCTGCAACACATGCACCTTCGCACCAAATGGCACGAGCCTTGGCACATTCCAGCCAAGCTTAGAGGCCTCAATGCGAAACCGCTCAGCACACGCGCGCCGAAGGGCGTAGGGCCAATCTGGAATTGGGGTATCCATGTGGTGCATCAGCGTCCGCGCCTGGCCTTTCAAGATCCCAATTAGGTTCTCAGCGAATGGGTTGGCCCGAAACCGGTCCCCCCCCGTGTTGGTCTTGTGGATCCCTCTAGCGCGTGTCCACTCCCGCATCAGCTTGTTGCAAAATTCTCCCCCGGCATCGGTGTGTAGGCGTGCAACATTACACCCCATCGCCACCAATCTAGCCTCAATCCCCTTCACGGCATCAAGGACCTCCCGAGCCCCCTTTGTGCGGAGCATTCCCACAAACGGCAAGTGGACAAGCTCTAACTTTTTCATGGGTTGAGGTTCTTCCTCCTCCGGAGCCTGATCCTGCTCTTGAACTTCTACAGCCTCCTCCTCGGACTCTTGGCAGGTCCCCAACCCCTGCACCTGGAACTTCCTCCGGATCTTCAAAAGGCTCAGCTCCTAGGAACCCGTTGAGCTCAGGAGACCTTGGGACAGAGAACACGGCTGCCAAGAAGTATCTGGCCCTACACCCCTCACTCATCCCCTCCTTGAACGGACCGGCCAAATCAAGGGGCAGTGTGAAGCTCTCTGACACGTGGCTCCTAAAATGCGATGGTCGGCGTATTCTACCTGCCACACACGCATAGCAGTCCCGACGATATGGGATGTGACCTGCCAAGACGTGATCCCGCATAGATTGGTCAATGCGCAACCGTCGAAGCTCCTCCACTTCCCGAACACACACCGCCCTTCTACTACATGAGTTGTCCAACGACTGACGGATAGCTTGACAAAGCCCATGTGACCATTTTGCCCACTCTTCGCTAGAGCCACGTTCTTGCTCATCACTAGCCCATCCCGGCCCCTTTAGATCCATAGCCCAGCTGGGCCAGTACCCAGACACGCATGCGACGGTCGTTGGCTTACGGCACACGTGTCCCAACGGACCCTGATCTAGGGTGATGAGGCTCAGGCCTAAGAGCCTGCGAAGAGCTTCAAACTCAGCAGTGGTCCATAGCGTGGGATACGAGGCATGACACTCACCAAACACTTCTTTGGGGTCTTGGGGGTTCTCAAGTATAAAGTTGAAACACCGCTCCTCTTCGGAATCAAGCGTGGAAAGACCCCATTTGGCCACTACCCCAAGCATGAGCGTACGAATCATGAGCTGATCATCCTCCCAAACCTTCACCTCCTCGCGCGCGGAGATCCCAGCCTTACCCCACCGCCCAGGGCCATCACGATCCCGAACGACTGGTGGACCCTCACCCCGCCCCCTCAATGCCGATCGAGTTCGACACGGAAACCCTGACAGGACTGCTTTCAGCTTCCCTCGGGGAGCAAGGCTTAAAATGTACGAATACGTCGAGGGGTCGTTCAGGTCTTCTTGGCTGTCTACTGCAAGGACAACCATCCCATGCTTGGCTGCAACCTCATCAAATGCTCTTCGTGAAGAGCCACAGCATAAGTGAAGTATCACTCCCTTGGCCATCTCGATGGAACGACGCTTCCTACGATTGAAGGCTCTAGGAGGTTGAGCTCCACTCATGAGCCTCGACACCTCACCCAGCAATTCACGGGGAGCTTCAGGGAACAAGGAAGACCACAGCACACGGTGCCACACACACGCACCCTCTTTGCCTCGTCCCTCAATCCCGACCTTCAACCGACTTGCTGCCCCTTGCCAGACCTTGTCATGTACCCCAAGCTTTTGGACTCGTTCTGTATTCAGACCCTGGACACGAGCAATCTCAACTCTGTCAATCAGCTTCAAGGCGAGTTGACGGGTAACCCTCGGGCATCCACTCCGCACAGACACTGGAACAATGATACCCCGATGGCGAACTTCGAGCAAACGCGGAACCTGACTGAAGACCAGAACCTGGCTTGAAATCGCGACGCTGAGTACCTGACCCGGAGAACCCGAAGACTGCGCCCGTTTCGGACTACTACGGCTACGAGGAGTGGCCTTAGCGACGTTACGCGTTCTCGACTCGATCTCTGGGCTAGTGGCCTGGAAAGGTGACAGAGCTCTAGGGTCAAACGCACTGATCTCTCTCGCTCCCTCTCCCCCTCGTCTCAGTCTCCTTCTTGCGTAACACGCCAGGCATATCGAACTCCCCCAACCTCCGTAAACCCCCCAGCCAAGAACTGTGGAGCAATGGCAGGGCCTTCGGGCACTGGCTGAACGGCTGGCAGGTTAGATGTACTCGGATCCACCACCTGCCCCCTCTCAGCCCGTCTGCTGCCTTCGGCCGCGCTAGCGTCTCCCATCCGGTGTATCGTCGGTTTGGCAATGTCCACCTTGTCTCCACCAGAGTTTCTGGACTGAGCATCCAAGTTCACCGCATCCTGCGATGACAGGTTCAACGTTTCCATCTGGCTTGCTACGTCACCAACAACGCCCTGAGGCGAAGTTGCCGAGCGGCCAGGCTCTTGTTCCAGTCTTTCCAATCTTGAAGCCATTGTCGCCTGTTCAACCATCATTCGGTCCAAGGCAGGCACAACGTGACACTGGATTGTTTGCTGCATCATCGTGCTCATTTGACCAAACATCTCGGCAATCATATCCTGGCCTAGGATCTGAACTTGACTAGGCTGACCAGTCGTAGCACCATCAGAGCTATCGCGGTTCTGTCTGCCTGGCACGCATTCCCCCGTCCGGGATCAACTCATCCTCATCACCACCAGGTCCACGTCCTCGCCCCCTAACATCAGTCTTGGCTCGTCTGGTCGACACGCTCCCACCATCGCGGCGGTCTGATCATCATCTGACACTACCATCAGCGCATCCAGGGCCCCTGGGCCAAGGCCGAACAACCGGCCATCACTAGCGACTGCAGCGGGGATTGGGCGATCATAAGGAGGATCAACTTCGGATTCCTCCTCTTCCTGTGACGGGTGCCCCGTCCTGTCCGGCGACTCCTGCGCTTCACGGAACTCCTCTTCGAGGGCCCCTGCGAGATCAGAATCGCTTTCCGTTGCCATGTCTATAGCGTTGGGCTCATGACCCGCGAGTTCGCGGGGTGCGCAGACACAGCTTTTAAGCACAGCACAGCAACACAAGAAGAACAAATGATGCCTGCTGGTCTGTCTGACTGTCTCTTCTGTATCGCCAATCTGTACAACGCGATTCTCAAAAACCTACTACTCGATGCGTATCTGTATCATCTGCAATGAGCCATGCTGAGCTTGGCCATGCAAATCACATTCGAGCAGCAATGGTATCGGCATCGTCTGTAAGAGAGGGCAAAGTTGGGCGATGCAAGCTCGAAGAGCTTAAGGTTCCCCCCCAAACACCCCCAACTTTCATGCCTGACACGGCCTGCCGGCCGTGCCAGGGGGCTGAAGGCTCTGTAGGCGCCGCACCTGGGAAATCACGCTCCCTAAACCCAAACAATCAACAGGCTCCTCCAAAATTGGAAGGTCTGGCGTACATGAGCCGAACCCCTCAACCCTTGGATTCAGGTTGCTTAAGCATAAACCCTAGACCCTTCGAAAGCTGCCACGCAAATAGCCTATATATATCCTAAACCCTACGCCGGAAACCCCAAACCGTACACCCAAGAACTTGACGGCTTGTGGTCCTTTGTCACATCCTTAAGCAGCAGCTTCGCCTGTGAGGCACCGATGGCATGATGAACTAATTTTAGGTTTCAGTGAAGAGAACTTAGGGCCTTAGGGTTTGAAGTTTAGTGATTTAGGTGTTTGGGGAACCCTAAGCTCCAAACCCTAAACATCCGTAAGCCATCAAAAAACCCTAGGGGCTTCAGGGCTTGGAGCTTGGGAGGTTTGGGGGCTAAGGGTGCTGGTTCCGGCTATTTATTGGCATGCCGCCCTGAGAAAGACCCTGGACCTATCGAGCCCCACTCAGCCCTTTAAACCCTAAACCCTAAACAATTCTCTTCCATCCACCTGCCCTTAACCCATACGAATTTCCCTGGAACACCGCTCTTACATCATCATGGCCAACTAAATGTACTCACACGTGCCAACTACGGTCTCCCATGCTTGCATACAAGAAACCCTAAACCCTAAACCCGACACTCTAAAACCCTAAAACCCTTATCCCAAAGATGGCTTTCGGGTTGAGGGTTTCGTGGTTCAACTTTGCTCTTCCATGCTGCCTATAACACTCTGGAAAACCTGGGTGCCATGTTGTTATAAGAGCGGTTGGCTGAGGGAACCTAGGCCCTAAAACCCAGGAACATGGGGGGGGGGGGGGGGGAAGGTTTAGGGTTTAGGGTTTCGGGCTTAGGGCTTAGGGCTCAGGGTCTGTCCTCACAGCTAAACCACGGAAGCCCTAAACTCGGCCTGGCAGCCAGGAGAACGCCGCGTGATCTGCGTGCACATTTCCGCCTCACAGAACACAGAACCCGAATCTCTACACCCTGTAGACTCTTTTTTGTGGGGTTTAGGGTTAGGGTTTAGGGTTTAGGGTTTAGGGTTTAGGGTTTAGGGTTTAGGGTTTAGGGTGTAGGGTTTAGGGTTTAGGGTTTAGCGTTTAGGGTTTAGGGTTTAGGGTTTAGGGTTTAGGGTTTAGGTAAAGTATGGGCTCTCTGTGGCTCAGAACTACAAAGACATTTGCCTACACTAGGTACCACCCAAGAGCGTCCCTTGATGGTTGCCAAGGGGCCTCCCTCCTCCCTCCTCACAAGAGAGGGTCCTATGCCTACCATCCCCACCCTAAACCCTAAACCCTAAACCCTAAACCCTAAACCCTAAACCCTAAACCCTAAACCCTAAACCCTAATCGACCCCAACCCAACAGCAGGCCCAAGTAGGGCGTAATTAAGGGCCAGGGGGTATGAAATTCAGGGTCAGGGTGGGTTTACGGTAGGAATGGATGCCGTACCAAAAACAGTTCTGGCTAAGGCTTCAGGTCCTCAGCAGGATCCAAAGTTCAGGGTGTAGGGTGTGGGATTTAGGGCTTAAGCAAAACGAGCAACCCTAAACACTCTAAGACCTGTGCCTGCACTCCCTTAACCCCCAAACAGTCCTAGAACCTCTAAGCCACAACCTCTAGAGCCACCCTCTCAAGCCTAAGGAAAAGCCTCTCAACCCTCATACCCAAAACCCTTCAACCCGAACACAACCCCTTTAACCCTAAACCCCTTTAACCCTAAACCCCTTTAACCCTAAACCCCCTCAACCCTACAACAACCCTTAACCCTAAACCCTTGAGCCTTTAACCCTAAACCCTGAACACTAAACCCCTAAGCCCCAAACCCCAACCCCCACCTCCCATAAGACCCCCAACCTGGCTGAAGTCAATGATGGTCAGCTGCAGAGATCCTGGATTCCACATGATGTTGGCCTCAGGACTTAGGGTGTAGAGTTCAGGGTTTAGGGTTGGGGTTTAGAGTTTGGGGTTTGGGGTGTAGAGTTTATTTGGTTTCTAAGAGCTAGGACTTGTTTACAGGGCTTGTAGATTTTGTCCGCGGAATACAGGCTTGTACGGTATTTGAACCTTCATCACTAAACCCGAGACTGAAAAGCCAAGAAGTCCTTCAAGGTTGGACCCTAATTTAGCACAACCATAGACTCTAAACCAGTCCTTTCACAAAACAAGATAGAGAACACCCTTACTACTTTACAACAAGTCGAAGCCCTAAGCCCTAAACCTTAGACCATGCCCCTCAACTCCGGCCAAATTGGACCTCAGTCGGCTATATAGGCTTGCTTCGGCTGTTGGGATCCGGAGCTACGAGCTGCAATTGAGGGTTTAGGGTTCAGGGTTTCAGGAATATCCCGGCTTAGGATTAGCCGGGTTTCTTGCTAGTGACCTCGGTGTAGTTCTAGATTCCCATCGTGAACCCTTGCAAATAAGTTCACCCAGTCGGCTAAACGACGTGAGCTCTCTGAAGCGAGCGCTCTTCCCCTTGGATTGTCACTACGAGGTACTAGACCGGTTTAGGGTTTGGGGTTTAGGGTTTAGGGTTTAGGGTTTGATACTCCAGCACAAGCAGTTCTATGAATGCCTCTCCGGCATCCTTTTTTTGGTCACTGTGGCCGACCAGATAAGCTACCAGCTTCCTGATGCGAATACGAACTGATCGTCCGGCCTCGACCCAGGGTAACATAGGGATCGGAATCATGCCTAGTAATATTCCCTTGTGGTCCCGTGGAAATTATAATAACCCCCCAAACTCCTATTCTGATTGTTCAGGCCCCTATGGTATACACGGTGCTTGTTGCGATAGTCCCCAGGCTGTTGTCTCCGCAAAGCTCCAAGCCAACGTTGTTCTTCTTCAGGCGAGACAAACAACGTCGACTTTTTCCCACAAATGCTTCATTTAGCCACGACTCCAACGAGCTCCACACCTTACTTAAAGTCTCAACCCTAAAGATCCCTAAAGCTTTGAGCCCTCAGGCCCTATACATCTTACACCCTAAAACTAGAAAAACACGCCCCCCAGGCCTTAAAGCCTTGTGAACCCTAAAAACTCCTCGACCTCAAGCCCCAAAAAAACCAAAACCTGGAAGCGGCATGGCTTCGTGCCGTGGCACTGATGTCAGGTCGTTGTGGATGAGAGCTTTTCCCTCCACCGGATCCTTGAGGAGTTCGGTAATCCGGGGTTCACATGGCTTTTTAAGCCCGAAACCCTACAAGAGTTTGAGGGTTTGGGAATCAGATGTAAAGAGCTCCCTTCTCAGCCTTCGTGCAGCTTTCTAGTGACCCACGGATCCCAAAAAGAGCAGAGGGCCGGGTTGGAGATCTTTGTCAGGGACTGAGGGCGCTGGGGCTCACAGGCCTGGGACGTCAAGCTTGACAAGGGGCTTGGTGAAGGGAGAGGGTTTAGGGTGTAAGCCTAAAGCCCCTAAACCCTAAACCCTAAACCCTAAACCCTAAACCCTAAACCCTAAACCCTAAACCCTAAACCCTAAAACCCTAAACCCTAAACCCGAAGCCCCTAAACGGGCCTAAGCCCCCTAAAGCCCTAATTAAGCCCCCTAAAGCCCGAACCCCTAGGCCCCTAACCCCTAAACCAACCCCTAAACCTACTTTCTACTCGGAAAAAAGCTGTACCCTAGAACCCAAACCCTAAACCCTAAACCCTAAAGACCCTAAAGCCCCTAAACCCCGAGAGAGTCCAAGAAGCCAGAAATCTGCGGATGGCTCGCAGCAGCTGGCGCAGCAAGCCATGTTGCGAATCCTTGTCGGCTTTCACAAAGGCCTGGCAGCTCAGGGCTTATTTAGGGTTGAGGGTTTAGGGTTTAGGGCTGAGGGTGTAGGGTTGAAAGTTGAGGGTTGAGGGTTGAGCAAATGTATATCTTGGTCGCCCAATATGAACCCTCGGCCGGTTCGTGAGCAAAGGAACCCTTAAGAGGCACGCGAGGACCCAGAGTAGATGGGCCCCTTAATATACCCCAAAATGCTGTAATCCTGATACTAGGAACACCCAAGGAGGGCACGCCTATTTCAAAAAAAAAAGCAGAGCGCGTGCATGAAACCCTGGAAAGCATATGGGAAGGTGGTTATTAGGTCCAACCCTTGGATTCAATGTGCGTCTTGGGGGTTGCTAAGGCCTCGTGGATTTCCGACAAGCTACATACACTCCGCCCGGTGTCATTAGGTTAAAGAACCTGAAGCCCGAAATCCTAAACTCTAATCAATCCCTAATTAATCCCTAAAGCCTTTGGGCTGTGAGTGTGGAGGCAGGGGAGGAGTAGCGATCCCATGCTGGTCTTGGGTTTAGGGTTTAGGGTTTAGGGTTTGGGTTTAGGGTTTAGGGTGGTTTAGGGTTTAGGGTTTAGGGTTTAGGGTTTAGGGATTAGGGATTAGGGATTAGGGTTTAGGGTTTAGGGTTTAGGGTTTAGGGTTTAGGAGCCAGGTCCAACCCCCAAATTGAGCATTCCAGTGATGCCCCCCCCGCCCCCCGCCCCCACTTGAGCTTGGCAAGCCAGATCCTGACATGGCACCCTCAACGGCCGAAACTCGAAGAAACCCGATAGCCCAAGCTTGTGGAATTTAAGCCCTAGGTTTGGAATAATCCCCCTTATACTAACAGTCCTTCAGAGGGATTGTAATAGGGGGCCTTTGGCCCCAAAACGCAAAACCCCCTTTAAATCTTAAGCTCTAAAACCTCTAAAACCTGGAGCGGCCTCGGCGCTGTCGTCCATGAGTACAAAGTCGGCCGGAACCTCCGAACCGCATGCAGCAAGAGCTTTCTACATGGTGTTTGGGCCTAGGGATTAATCCCAAAACCAAAACCCTAAACCCTAAACCCTAAACCCGAAACCTTCAAGATGAACCCATGAACCCTGGAAGGGTCTTGGAGTTGAGGTTGTAGGTGTTCGAGAAAGCGCGCATACTAGTCAGTCTATGTTAAACACTCTTCCTATGTGTTCAGCACCCTCAAGGATAGTACGGTTTGAACAAACCCCCCCCCAAAAAAAAAAAAAAAACTGAGACAAGGAAGCTGGAACAATACCCTAAACCCTGACTAAACCCTTAACTTTCTTTGTCTCACGACTGTGAGGATGGCTATTGTCGAGCCCTGGGGGACTAGGCGCTCATGGGCATCCAACCCTACACCCGAAACTGGAGAACTTCTGCTTTCAGACTCTTAGCGTAAGTTGAATTCAGCCAACCCTTGTAAACCTTAACTAGAAAATGCACGCAAAGCTCACGAAATCCGGGAAAGCCTATGATTGGGCTCTGAACCTTACACCGGGATCCAAGCAACCCAGGCTCCCCCCCCTTTTGAGATTTGGGTAGTGTGATCAGCAACCTAGCACCCAACAAAAAATAGGGAGCCACTGAGGAAAAGAGCTCTACATCCCAAACCCTACAAGCCCTAATCGATGCTCCGAGGCTGCACGACCATACACGACATATCGTCTTTCGAGTGGAGAGCCTTGCAAACTGCAGCAGCTGCAGCATGCCGATTTGCACCGCCTGGCAGGAGCCTTTGTTGTCCAGCCTTGGCTGCCTCTTTGCCAGCCGCAAGTTGTAAGCAGGCCACATTCGATAAGCCTGTCAGGATGGGGCGCAGCCATTGAGACGCAAGCAAACTCTCCAGCTTCATGAAAAAGCAAGAAGATAAATGTTTGTCATATTCTACAAAAAAGTCCTACAGCCTGAAGGCACTAGAACGTATAAAAGCCCTAAACCCTACAAGCCGTAAACCCTGCAACCATTATATGGGGGTTTGCGCTATTAGGTGTACCTTATTGGGGGTCTATTTTCGGGGCCCCTTATTATCTACAATCGTAAACCCGCATATCCCATGATGCTATTGGGTCCACCTCGTTGCCCGACTCTGGATTGGTTGTGAACCCTAAACCCTAAACCCGTTTCTCTTCGTCGGCGCGGGGCTTGACGTCGCGCTTGTCGCATTGCTTGGATGAGCGGGAACCCCGAAACCCTGCAAAACCCTAAATGGGTATTTCCCCAAACAAGGGTACCCTTCTGCGGGGGGGTTCCGATTACAAGGATTCAGAGTATTTTGGAGAATATTCGGCGTATCCCTATTTTCAACATCCTAAACCTAAATCCCTAAAAATCCCTCCCCCCTAAGCCCTAAACCATAAACCCTAAACCCTAAACCCTAAACCCTAAACCCTAAACCCTAACCCCCCCCCCCCCCCCCCCCCGGCAAGTTGGCCTGCTGCAGGAGGATGAACCTAGCATCCTCGGGAGGATCCTGCGGCCCAGGTCTGTTCAGGTGATCTTCGGAGTTTGGGGTTTCTGTAGGGTTTAGGGTTTAGGGTTTAGGGTTTAGGGTTTAGGGCTTAGGGTTTAGGGTTCAGGGTTCAGTTTAGGGTTTAGGGTTCAGGGTTCAGGGTTGAGGTTTTAGGCACCAAGGGCTTGGGGTAAAAAAGGTCCGGGATCGGTTTACTGGATTTGGGCTTGGGGCCTTTTGCCTTTTGCTTTACTGGCGCCTTCTGCATCTTGGGTGTAGGGTTTAGGGTTTAAGGTTTAGGGTTTAGGGTTTGGATTCGCATCCATATTGATATAGGCTTTTGTCGTAGACTAGCCCTCACCTCACAGGCTGGAACAAACCTCCACTGGAGTCTTAAGGTAATTGTAATTACACAGTCCCTTAGTATGGGCCCTGAAAAGGGGGACCCCTTACATACCCTGTACAACCGCCAAGGGACCATACTTCAGAACCCCGAAAAGAAGGTAAGGGACCATGCTGAGGGAAAATGTAACTACCCTTAGATGGAGAGCAAACCCTGAACCCCTAAACACTAAACCCGTAGACCCTTAATAAAAGAAAAATGAAGACATGACCTTTCTCCATGGATGATGCAGCTGTTCATGCCCCGAACAGAAGGGGTTTGGGAGTTGTAGGCTTTAGGGGTTTAGGGTTCGGGGTTTAGGGATAATAGTTTAGATTTAAGGTGTAGGTTTAGGGATAGGGTTGAAGGATGTTGTATTCTTAAACCCCAAACCCTAAACCCCAAAAGATAATGCTCTTTGCACTCCTGCCCTCTTTTCGCAGTAGAATTTCAACCCGAAGACCCCTTCAACGCGAAGGCCAGGGTTGCCGTCTTGCATCCGTACTCAAGAAAATCTCAGCGAATTACCACAGCTCTCACAAGGATTTAAGGGTTTAGGGTTTAGGGTTTAGGCTTTACGGTTTAGGGGTTAAAGCCACCAGGCAACTCTGCAACAAAGAGCGAGGTGAAGTCCTCGAAGCAGCCGGAGACGTACTGCGGTGCCCGTCGAAAAGCTTCGCTGCCCGCGTAGCCTCGGCTGCCACATCCCTTGCGGACGTCTTAGTTAGGGCTTATAATTAGGGTTTAGGGTTTAGGGTTTAGGGTTTCGGGTTGAGGGTTTAAGTTTTTTAAGGTTTGGGAACCGGAACCCCAAAAAATCGACTGTAGGCTCTGACTGGTATCCTACATCTAAACCCCAGACTCGGGGCCCCTGGTGTCTACTTCTCTTTGCTGGCGCATCCAAACCCTAAACCCTAAACCCTAAACCCTAAACCCTAAACCCTAAACCCTAAACCCTAAACCCTAAACCCTAAACCCTAAACCCGAGGATTCAGACCTTGAGCTAATCCTCAACATCAAGATGAAAGCTAAGTCCTACCTAAAGCCTGAAGGCCCAGAAGCCTAAACCCTTCTCCAAAACACTTACGGGATGAAAGGAGGATCACCCTGCCATATGCGCAAAAACCCTAAACCCTAAATTGCCTGAGTCGCCCGGCGCAAAAGCCTCCTGTGTGTGACTCTAAGTTGAAGTCTCTATGACCCTATAAGCCCGAAATCCTGGAACCCTAAACCCTGTAAAAAAAAACCCTGAACTCCCTAAACCCTAAGCCCTGAACCCTAAGCCCGAAAACCTTAAACCACTAACCCCTGAACCCTTAAGCCCTCAACCCCCCTAAACCCTATAAACCCTACATCTTGCACCCCGATGAACCCCGGAAACCCTTAACAGCCCTAAACCCTTACACCCTACAACCCCCAAAACCCTCTAAACCCGCAATCCCTAAACCCTTAAACCCTTTAAACCCCCACAAACCCTATAAACCCATACTCCCTATAAACTTAACACCCAGGGATGCAAGGCCAAGGGGCACTCCTGAAGAAGCTCCTCCGCCGGGCCTGGCCATGCAAGTTAGGATTTGTGGAGTTTAGGTTTGTTGTTTAGGGATTTTTTTTTGGGGTTTGTGGGGTTTAGTAAGTGTTTAGGGTTTAGGGTTTAGGGTTTAGGGTTTAGGGTTTAGGGTTGTAGGGCTTTTAGGGCCCCACCTACTTAGAACACAAGTCTTAGAAAAGGGACTGAGCATCACAAGCAGCAGCCACCCTGCCTCAGGGTGGCACTGACACTGTTGGGTTTAAGGGTTAAGGGTTTACCAAGTGCCCTGCGTCTAGGAGGTTCACAATAGGCGAGCATCATGAGGCTCAGTTGCCTTGCGTCCTAGAGGTGCAGCTGCGCGTCTCAGCGCTGGCGCACCTGAGGGGGGCGAGCATCATCATCATGAACATCAACTGCACTGCGTCTCAGCGGCGCTCACCGAGGGGGCGAGCATCATGAGATCATGAGCGTCAGCTGCACCGCCTCTCGGTGGCGCCCACCGAAGCGGCGAGCATCATGAGCGTCGGCGTCAGCTGCATTGCATCTTCAGGAGATATCGACTCGCAAAACAAAAACCATCAATAACAACTATCGTGAGCAAATCTAGCAGCAGGAAATACAAAGGTCAAAGCCAATGACAATATCAGCAAAATGCACAGTCCCCAAAGCCCCGTAAACCAAAGTATAAAACCCTAAACCCTAAAAGCCCTGGACCACCAGCCTTGCAAGCTCACGGTGCCCCCACGGCAGGCGTCCATGTCACATCGAAACTTCACGATAACCTCCGCGCAGAGAGGATTGCATAAACCCTAAACCCTAAACCCTAAACCCTAAACCTTAAACCCTAAATCCTAAACCCTAAACCCTAAACCCTAAACCCAGTAGGCTCAAGGCCGATCCTTGGCCTGCTCCGCCCCGACATCGCCCAGCTCAATATACGAATCCCAGAACTTCTCGCTCCCGTGCAACTCAGCCCCACCTTCTTTAGGGTTTAGGGTTTAGGGTTTAGGGTTTAGGGTTTAGGGCTTTTCATGTCGTGTGCCAGCGCTTTTCCCGCCATGTAAGGAGCGCTTCTGGCCCTAATTACCATGAAGCTTCAGAAGCTCCGGGCCTATAAGCCACGAGGAGTTTCCGAAGATGAAGGTCTCCCAAATCCCGGGCGCAAGCTCAAGGTTCCCTAACTTCTGGGCCCCCCTTACGATGAGACACACCAGAAACAAGCATCCCTGACAACCCACACCCAACAAAGGGAAGCCCCCCACTCCTTCAGACGCCCCCTTCTGTGGCCAGCCTGCTACAGGAGGGCTTTGCCTCGAGGCTAGAAACGGGAATCCCATAAAACTAAATGCTGTCGAGTCCGCTGGAGAGATGCGCTGCTCAATGCTACTCACGCATCCAGACTGCTACGAGACCAAATCTTACTCACAAGTCCAACAGCTTGGGGGTGATTGAAAATGGTCAGAGATTTCGGGTCTGAGGTTCGCCCCGCGCAACAGCCCTCCAACTGTGGCGACAGCTCGGCTCCGCTGAGCTCTTGTCAGGGTGCCCCATGAAAAACGCGGATACAGCTGGGTTTCATACGCTGAAATGTGCATCTTCAATGTGTATGTCTGATCTTCCTGCCGGCGCCCACTCCTGCAGGGCCTGCGCAGGTGGCCCGCGAGCCTGCTCCTGCGCGGCGCGCTGGGTCATGTAGCCTTGCATGGTCGCCTCCAAGCTGCGATTCAGCCTCCCGAGCTCTCCCCCGAGGTGCCGCTCCGTGGCCCGGAGGACTTCGGAGATGCGCAGCTTCAGCGAGAAGTTCACGGCGTCGAAGCCGCCCTCTTCCTGAGACAGGGTCGATTTAATCACAGAGGGCTGAGGGGGCCTTGGGAGAGGAGCAAACAAGACGAACCCTGGCCGACAGAGGAATTCACACCAGACACTCAGCCTGCGAGATGAGCTGGTCGATCATGTCCTTGTCCGACGCGTAGCTGGCTTCGGCATCCTCGAGGCGGAGCGTGACCAGCCGCTCGGAGATGGCGATGGCCGCGTCCACGCTGCAGTTGCCGTAGTTCAGCACGCCCGACGGCGTGCCTGCTGCAGCACATATATCATGTATGGGGATGAGCACGGGGACGCGCAGGGTGCAGCAATGAAGGCAAGAAAGCCAACAAATAACAACTGTCAGACCAAACCGTCGCTCAAACAACCTGGCTGCTCATGGGATGAGCACGGAAGAAAGTATGAGAAGACATGTCATCGAAGACAGAAACGTGCACTGCCTTTGGCCAAAACAATAACGCGAAGGTAGCTATGTTTAGAGATCAGAACACTGACTTCAAGCTTCTGGACATCGCGATCTGCCTGGTGGAACTAACAATTTGGGCTTTGATCTGCAGAGTTGAAAAAGGCTCTCTGAGGGCTTTAGAAGTTGAAGTTGACCATGAATGAAGACAAGCACCCAAGACCAAGGAAAACTCAACCCACTTGCCCTCTTAGGGACTGTGGGGCCCAAGTATTTCATAACGCGGTACATGGACCCTTAGCCTTAGGGAGGGCAGTAGCTTGAGCAAGGCACAGAAAAGGAACTTGAAGCTTGCATCTTGCTCACTCAGCTGGAAAGTCTGGAAGAGCTCGAAGAGGCACCAGGAGCGCTTGAGGGGTGTCGCCTGGCGAAGTTCGGGTGAGGGGGCTCAGGGGTTGGTGCTGGGGTGGAAGTTCGGGTTGGGGCTGATAAAGGGTTTAGGGTTTAGGGTTCAGGGTGTAGGGTGGTTCGGGTTGTTCGGGGTGTAGGGTCTAGGGTTTAGGGTCTTCGTCTAGTTACGGCTTAGGGTTTAGGGTTTGGGGTTTAGGGTTTAGGGTGTAGGGCTTAGGGTGAACATAGAGTGCCAGTACCCGCCCCCAGCCTCCTCATCCAGGATCATGGCCGTTCCCTTGGTGCCGGATGCCCGCAGCGCCATGTAGAAGGAAGATTCCTCCCAGCCGGCTGTGCCACCACCGCCCAGCTCGCATTCCACTTCCCACTGATTGTTGCTGACGGTGCAGATCCAGTACCTCGTCCTCGTGATTTCAAGGCCCAGCTGCCCGTCGACGTGCACGACGGCCTCCGAGTGCTTCCAAACGCTGCTGACGAAGTCCCGGAAGGGCGTGCCCCAATAGTGGCTCACGAAGTACTCCACCTCATGCGGCCCGGCCACCTCCGCGTAGGAAAGCCGGGCCTCTCTGGTGAGTGGCTTCACGAGATTGTGGCAGACGTAATGCATGCTCCGATCTTGGATGAAGCCTTGGAAAGCCTGGTGGAGCTCGCACAGCTGGCCGAGGGTGATGGCCCGGCTGGGGCCGCGCTCCCTGGGCACCGGCTTCGGCTGGCCGAGCCGCAGCTGTCGGAGGAACGCGCTCTGGGCCTTGCGCAGAGCCGTGCGCTTGGCGGCCAGCGGGCCCCTGTAGGACGCAACCAGCAGGAAGCAGAGAAGGCCGCCGGCGAGCGCCGGGAGCCAGGCGATGTGAAGGTAGTACACATGCGTCATCGTCAGGACAACGAAAGCGATCGACAGCAGCACGCCCACTAAGGTTACTGTTGGTGCACACCAGAAGCCGGTCGCGAGGAGCGCCTCTTGCCAAGGAAGCCATAGCCAGCCGCAGGACGTCTCCGCCACACCCTCCCAGGCGCTGCCGTCCTGCGACGCAGCAAGGAGAACTATACCGGCTCGACCAAACACACAAAAACATTCTGACAGATGCTGAGCATTGCCGAGCAAAAACATCCGCCAAGCCAACTGAAGGAGCACTCTTCCCGAGCCCACACCAACACCTAACAACGAACTAGTCGACGCCAGGTCTCCTTGCCGTGGAGTTGCAAAGTGTAGCGATCTACAGTCCGGACTGTGTGGCATGGTCCGTTTCCAGGCTTCGTGTCCAGCGTATGGACACCAGTGCCCTCAAAGTACACCTGCAGCCCAAGGGTACATCAACACACAGCCAATCACAACACACAGCCAATCAAACCTTCAGACCCGTTCTTGCACATTAAGTCCTACCTTGGTAGCAGCCAGACGCGGGCGGACCCAATGCCCTCGCACAGTGGTGACACGCACGCCATGGCCTTTTGCAAGGGAAGGGAACCTAGTCATTGGCTTGGTTGCCCTTCACTGTACCTCCTACTAAGTATACTAGCCCTTCCAAACAGTTGCTTGCTCGATAAGCAAAACTGACAACCAATGCACGTTTCAGTTTAGGGGTAGCGACTCAGAAAAGAAGGGACATTTGCGGCTTAGGCTTGCAGCTTCAGATTCCTTCGATATGCAGGAGGCTACTCGACGTCTTTGCAAGGCGATGTTATGCCCCGCGGTAGTTTGGGTAAACAAGGTCAGGATGAACAGATTGTGTCGCCTGGCCTGTGTTGGAGATCTCCTGGATGGGGATCCTGTTGCCGAGCATGACAGGCAGGAGCCCGCCAGCAAGCACAGAAGCAATCACAAGACTAAGGGTGAGGATGGCCACGAACAGGACAGGTGGTTGGCAGGCACGGTTTCCAGGCTTGGCTTTGAAGTAGCCCGGCTGGCAGGGTTGGCAAGAATCTGGCTGAGCCTTGTTCCTGACGAGCTCATTCCCGGCTGGGCACTGACCTTCATCGCAGCTGGTGCCGTTGAAGTGATCGCTGCACTTGCAGTTGCCCGGACCCCGTGCCAGGAGCACCGACATGTTGGAGGCATGTGCCTTCTTTGCCTCGTCGGCCGCAAAGATGTCATCACGACACGTCCCGCGCCCGGCGCAGGCTCCATGCGTGTCTCGCCCGACGCCTGGGCCAGCGTCCAGAAAAAAAGCAGCGGCAACAACTCAAAGCTACAATCCCTTCGTATCAAGGTATACTACACTTTCCTCTCTGCATTCATGATAGGAACCCAACTTCAACTTTGGACCTTCAACAAGTTTGGACTATAAGCATCGAGTCGCCTGGGCAAGGCAGGCATGTTCCCTCCTTCCCAGAAGCATAGTTGCGCTCACATGCGGAACAATCAGGCAAGCGCTTGCCGCTCCTGAGGTGAACCAAACGCCGCAACCAACAAAAAGTTAAGATTCCGAAAGGCTCGTTGAGCAATCACCTGCAGCTAATTTGTCTTAAGAACATTTTCCAACGGAAGTTCGACTAACTGTACGCTCCTGGTTGGGGATCCTTTAACCTCTGAGCCTATATAGAAACAAGTACAATATATGACTCCATGTCTTCCTCCGGGGGCAGCAGACTAGCCGGAACCATGATGCCACCAGCCCCTGCAATTGAAGCCCAAGCTGCGGACAGTTACAGTTGCCATCTAGGCTGCAAGTCCCCCCATGACAACGGGGAGCGCTGACACAATGGCCTGCAGAGTAATACCGCAGCGGGGCAGAGTAACGGGCCGCCATTTCATGACCGATGGCCTCCATTTCACCATCGCGGTCCCAATCAACAAAAGTAGTGAGGACATTGGAAAACTCCGGCAGCTTCTGCAAATTATGAGCAACACTCTCCGGAGGACCCGTTGCCCGAAGTACGGACAAAGCGGTCTGCATGCAGTGCAGCGCTAGCGTCACGTTGCCAGCACCGGCTGCTGCAGTATCATTGACCAGCTGCAAGTTAATAACACCACCACCTTGGCAAACTGGGGTCCGGACGGCCGTTGTAAGCTGTCCACTTTCGTTCCGAAAAAACACCAGATGAGGATTGGCCTGTTCGACTGCGCCGGTGAGATCTTGCTCCACACAATAAAAATCGACGTCCCCATCACTGTCAGCATCCATGGCCTGGCAGAAATAGCGAGAAGCCGAAGCTGGAGGTCCAAGCGACGTGTTCCTCATGACACATGATTCGTCTTCACTGAAGTCAACAAACAACTTCATGCCCAGCGAGGTCCAAATGAGGACGTCTGGGACGCCATCTTCGTCCCAGTCCCAACCTTGAAATGCAAACAAACCATTGTCTGAAGAAACTCTGCACAAGACCTTGGGCGTGAAGGAGCCTGCGCTTGTCTGGTGCCAAAGCTTTAAAATTATGGGGCTGTCGAAAAGCCCTGCGGACAGAAGATCCCAGCGGGTGTCGCCATCCCAGTCGAGCACTTGTAAAGTTGAAGTAGCGTCAACACTGACAAGATTTGACTGAAAAGGACTTGTGTCTCGAAGGTGTGGCCGCAGCTCATCAATCTTTTCTTGTCTCCAAACTTGAATGGAGTTGTGAGAATGGTCGTTACTACCTTCCAACAGAAGAACATCAAGCAAACCGTCCTTGTCGAAATCAACGAGGTGCTTCATATTGAGCTCACCCCAGGTCAAGGGATGCTCGTCCTTGGGCTGAACTGTCCAGGGCTACTAGTCTCTGAATCAGGCGGGAGAGCCAGTTACATCTCAACAAGACCTGTTGAAGCTACAGCAAGTGACGCACCCTACTTTCCCAATTGAAGACAAGTGGGTTCCTGCATTGCAACCCTCTGGGGTTGTGCCTAATTCTGATGCACATAAGAAGTTAAAAGTACGCACGCCTTTTCAATTGTTATGAGGTAATATGTTTACAGCATGGGCCCGTGCAGTTCTGTTCAGGACCCGAAGTAGACCAACGTAAGATGAAGTTGTCTCCGAATGGTCGTTAACTCACAGCAACAGCAACTCCCACATTGCCCCTAGGCTGACCTGCAGCTATGGCTCCAGCTCCTTTGGGCGACCGCTGTCCAAATGTTCGAAGAGGTGCACAGCACCAAAGTTGTCGGTGGCAAGCATATCCAGATCGCCGTCTCCATCCCAGTCCACAGCTTGAAGCTTCAATACGATGCTTAACAGCCCATGGAAAGGATCCGTCAACTTGTTGTAGGGCTTATAGTCAAGATAGCCGGCTGCCTCTATGAAATACATGCCTGCCTCCGTCGAGACAAGCAGGTCGAGATCGCCGTCGGCGTCCCAATCCACAAGCTGCATGGCAGCGCATTTGAAGGAAAGAGTAAATGAAAGAAGATCGGCCATTGGGATGCTATAATTTAAGCTTAATGAGCTGTCTTGCTCACGCCGCCAGAAGTCCACGAAAAGGTGCGTGCCATGGGCAGAAGAAACAGCAAGATCCAGATTGGAATCGCGATCCCAATCGAGGGCATGCACGCAGAAGAAACGCCCCGCGTAAAATTCTTGTATGTCACGAAAAGGGTTTTTGGTCTCCTCTACCGGAACCAATTTCTGGTCTGCAGTACCATGGAAATACCAAGTGTGTGTCCGATTCGTGATCAGCAAGTCATCTGCCCCGTCTCCATCCCAGTCGTCCACCATCACGGGCACAGGAAAATCAATCCTGTCAATGTCAAAGGGCATCTCGAAACTTTGTTTGAACTCGACCAACTGACCCAGGCAGCTGCCAGCCCGCGGCATGCAAAACTGCGGTGCGCATTGCGACGCCCGGGAGGTCAGCAACAACCAGACTAACACAGCTTTCCATTGCCGCAACATTCGTCGCAGCGACAACATCCAAGACAAGCGAAACTACTCACATTCTCGCATTGTGACAGACATGCACGACAGTACTCCGCATAAACAAGTATGTTAAGTATGTGCGACAAACATCTTCACTTCTGCGTTACCTAGAATGGTAACGCCCCAGCTGCCCGTCCACTCAGCCAATATCCGAGTCGAAGTAACTGCGATGCCATGTTCGCAGAAAAAAACAGTTCTCAAGCAGACCCTTACCCTTACCATTGGCAGGCACGGAAAGCACGTCGCCCAGGGCGACTTCGTTCAATAAACTTGCTGTAGCACACATATCCAACAATGCCTTATGTACCCTAAACCCCACTCCCCAAACCCTAAACCCTAACCCTAACCCTAAACCCTAAACCCTAAACCCTAAACCCGAAGCTCCAAAGCTTTGCAGAACGGTGGCACCTCCCGGTTGGATGGCAGGTGCCTCCCTCGCCACGCAAAGCCTCTTCAGGGTTTGGGGTTTAGGGTTTTAGGGTCTAGGGTTTTAGGGTTTAAGGTTTTAGGGCTTAGGGTTCTGGGTTTAGGGTTTGGGGGTTAGACTTAAGGGCCGCGCAAAAAGGAGCTGTCTATAGCTTTAGGGGGGGCTTTCGGAGGGTGCCTCTTCAGAGTTTGGCATGGCGTCTCGGGTTTTGCGAAGCTTGGGGTTCAAAGAATTAGGGCCCCAAACCCTAAACCCTAAACCCCCCAACCCCAAAAACCCAAGGCTTGGCATGGGGCGTAGGGCTTAGGGCTTGCCTAGACACTACTAATACCTTAAGAACACCCCCCAAAAATCAAACAATCTTCTTCCCTCTAAGGGGAATAATCGGGATTGTTGTCCTTCATTTTTTTTTGGGGGGGGGTTCTTGAACAAATAGTACTCCAGAATGAGACCCTAACTTATAAGCCTTAAGTACAGTAAAGCCACTGTATAAGAAACCATTGTATAAGAAACTAAGACGCTAGCTCCGGGGATCTTGGGCGATTTCCAAAGAAATCACGTGCTAAACCCTAAACCCTAAACCATGAACCCTAAACCCTAAACCCTCAAACTCTGAAGCACCCGAGTCGAGCATTTGGGGAGGCCATGGGCAGCCTGACCCCAAAACCTTACCACGCCGTGTCCTCAAGCCAATGAACCCTAAGCCCTCAGCACTTGGAGTTTAGGGTTTAGGGTTTAGGGTTTAGGGTTTAGGGTTTAGGGTTTAGGGTTTAGGGTTTAGGGTTTAGGGTTTAGGGTTTAGGGTTTAGGGTACAAAGTGATCGACTCTGGGTCTTGAGGTTGCAAGACTCCGCTCTGAAAGTGCGCACCTTCCTCGCCATGGCCCGCCAACTCCAGTAGCTCCACCTTGGTGTTTAGGGCTTAGGGTCCAGTAGCTCCGTTTAGGGTTTAGGGTTTAGGGTTTAGGGTTTAGGGTTTAGGGTTTAGGGTTTAGGGTGCATCTACTAGGTCTTTTCTGAGCGAGGTTCAGGCTCACAGAGGTTCCGGTGTAAGGTTTAGGGTTTAGGGTTCAGGGTTTGAGGTTGAGGGTTTAGGGTTTAGGGTTTAGGGTTTAGGTTTAGGGTTTAATTGTTCGGGTACGGTTTCTTTGGACGGATGCTTGGGAAGCATGTTGACCAGTTACCTCTTTGCTACATTGGGTGGCCTAGTCAGTCCGCGCGGGCTGGAATGGTCCAGAGCTTGCGGGTCAGGGTTTAGGATTTGATTACTGTAGGGTTTCGGGAAACGCTGAACCCTTAATCCTAAAACCCCTAGCTTCTTCTCTAAGGGAGCTACATGATCCCTTTGAATGGGCGCTTAAAAGGTGAGCCCCTTGTAGACCCCTTAGAAGCACTACAAGACTCAAAGGCCCATACCTCAGAAGCCTGCAAAGAAGCCAAGGGGACCATATTACGGGACCATGTAACTATTCCCACGGCTTAGGGTTTAGGGTTTAGGGCATAAGCTAGGGGAGCTTCTTCACCAACGTACTAGACACTCTATGCGTGTCTCTGGGTTTCCTGGTTAAACCCGAACACCCAGCCACAACAACCCAAACCCCAAACCCTAAACCCCAAACCCGAAACCCTAAACCCCAAACCCTAAACTTAAACCCTAAACCCAGGCGCCGAATCGCCGACCGCACTCTGCAGGAGGTCGCGCCGGTGCCCGGGCACCTGTAGGGTTTAGGGTTTGGGGTTTAGGGTTTAGGGTTTAGGGTTTAGGGCTGAGGGTTTCGGGTTTCGGGTTTCGGGTTTCGGATTTCGGGTTTCGGGACCCTTGTTGCCCCTTCTACCCAAGGGCCCATACTTCAGAACCCTTTGACGAGGGCTTAGGGTTGAAAACTTCGGTGCTTAGTAGGGTTTTGGGGCTTAGGGTTTAGGGGTTTAGGATTTAGGGTTTGGGGCTTAGCGTTAAGGGCTTGAGGGTTGGGCTATGGGCTTTCGTGGCTTAGGCCACTTTATGCTTGGGGCTCGTTATGCTTGGGGCTCGGCATTGGGCTAATTAGGGGCTTCGGGTCTCCCGGAACCCTAAACCCTAAACCCGAAACTGTGTGTGGGAACCTGGCGCCCAAGCCTCGCGAGCCTGCACCCTGAGACCCCAACGATGTAGGGCTAGGGTTGGTTTAGGATTTGGGGTTTGGGGTTTAGGGTTTAGGGTTCCGGGTTTAGGGTTTCGGGCTGGGGTTTCGGGTTTTAGGGCTTAGGGGCCACCCCCGAAACCCTACAGTCCAGCTTGAACAAAGCCAAACTCACAAGTCCTAAAGAAGGGAAAGCTTTAACTCTGTGGTTCAAGATTAGCCCTCAACGCCCTAACTCCGAAAATCTTAACCCCTAAGCTCAGCAAGCTGAACCCAACAAGCCTAAACTCCCCCCAGAACCCTGCGGTTCTACATATCCCCCCTTGTCCCTACAAACCCTGATCCCTACATGCTGAACCCTAAGTCTTAACCCTAAGTCCCGAACGGCATCCTGAAGCTTGAACGCTACTAGGATGGCCCTGAAAAGCCTCTGAAACATATTCCTGAATAGTTATGACCCTCTCCTCTTAAACCCCAAAAGTGAAAACAGACAACAAAAAAAACAATGGGCCTGGCTAAAAACCTGAACCCTAAACTCTAAACCCTAAACAACCCTGAACCCTGAACCCTGAACCCTGAACCCTAAACCCTAAACCCTAAACCCTGAACCCTAAATCCTACACCCTAAACCCTGAACCCTAAACCCTGATCTGCTTTTGAGCTGCGACGTCGGGCACCTCGCCGGCGCAGGTGCCTTGACTTGAGTAACCCTAAACATCCGAAACATCCGAAACCCTAAACCCTAAACCCTAAACCTCAATCCGAAACTCCTAAGCCCTAGTTTTGGGAGCACTAGCCGGCTACCGGGGGCTGACAGTTCAGCACCTTCAGGGGCTTAAGAGGCCTAAGGGTGTCGGTTTTTGAGGCTTAGGGTCTCAGAGTTTATACGGCTTTTCGGGTTTTTGGGGCTTTAGGGGTTTAGAGTTTTGGCGCTTAGAGCTGGCGTCTTGGGTTTTGGGATGCAGGGCTGGAGAGGGTGAAGTGCCCAGACATAATTACACTTGAGGTCCGGGGTTTGTGGGTTAGGGGGGTTTCGGGGTACATGGCTACAGGCGCAAGGCTTGCTTTCTATAGGGTCCAGGGTCCAGGGTTTCGGGTTTAGGGTCGGGGGTGCTGGGCCTCAGGGCTGAAGGGCTCATGACACAGCGAAGCGCCTTTTGCGGAATCGACGAAATGGGTTGCCTAGTTGAGGGACGTTTCCCTTTCTTGTTGAACGTGCCTCAAAGTTTCAAAGGGGTTGAATTACCTGAAACCGGGGAAGTGCAATCTCTCGGTCAAAACAAACAGGTTTAGGGCATAGCGTTCAGGGCATAGGGAATTTACTCGAAGAACACCTTGAAGACATGTGGAGGATGGTGCCTTCGTCTTCGGGCGGATGGCTTCCTGGCGATCCTGCTCCTCTTCCTGAAGGGACCTGGCAGGGCTCCGGGGAGGAAGGGGGAGGGCCAAAATCTCAAAATCAGGGTCGCATGTGTATCTTTTTTTCCGATAACTATATGAAACCCCCCAAAAGAGAGAGAGCCCTCAAAGCCAAACCCTGAGTTTCGGAATCTCCCGTTTGATCACCCGCCCGGCCCCAATTTTCAGAGGAAGAAAGCCCAGAACCGATAAAGAGGCGTAGGGAGAGGCGTGGTTGAAGGTTCAAGTCCTGGGTCTATATAATATAGACGCAGGGTTGAGGCTTATAGGGTTTATTGGGTCTTCCAAGTGAGACTGTAGTCAAAGCTCGCCAGCAGCCCAGGTCCTGTAAGACGTCTCCCACCTCTTGATGGCAAACCACCAGAACCTTAAACACTAAACCCTAAACCCAATAGGCTCAAGGCCGATCCTTGGCCTGCTCCGCCCCAACATCACCCAGCTCAATATACGAATCCCAGAACTTCTCAGTCGCATGCAAAAAAGCAGGTCCCACCTTTTCATGTCGTGTGCCGGCGCTTTTCCCGCGATGTAAGGAGCGCTTCTGGCCCCAATTCCCATGAAGCTTCAGAAGCTCCGGGCCTATGAGCCACGAGGAGTTTCCGAAGATGAAGGTCTCCCAAATCCCGGGCGCAAGCCCAAGGTTCCCTAACTTCTGGGCCCCCCCCTTACGATGAGAAACACCAAAAACAAGAAGCCCTGACAACCCACACCCAACAAAGGGAAGCCCCCACCCCTTCAGACGCCCCCTTCTGTGGCCAGCCTGCTACACGAGGGCTTTGCCTCGAGGCCGGCAACGGGAATCCCGTAAAACTAAATGCTGTCGAGTCCGCTTGAGAGTGCTGCTGCTCTTACTCAAGTATCCAGACTGCTACGAGACACAATTCCACAGCTTGTCAGAGATTTCGGGTCTGAGGTTCGCCCCGCGCAACAGCCCTCCAACTTTGGCGACAGCTCGGCTCCACTGAGCACTTGTCAGGGTGCCCCATGCAAAACACGGATACAGCTGGGCTTCATACGCTGAAATGTGCGTCTTCAATCTGTATGTCTGATCTTCCTGCCGGCGCCCTCTCCTGCAGGGCCTGCGCAGGTGGCTCGCGAGCCTGCTCCTGCGCGGCGCGCTGGGTCATGTAGCCTTCCATGGTCGCCTCCAAGCTGCGATTCAGCCGCCCGAGCTCGCCCCCGAGGTGCCGCTCCGTGGCCCTGAGGACCTCGGAGATGCGCAGCTTCAGCGAGAAGTTCACGGCGTCGAAGCCGCCCTCTTCCTGAGACAGGGTCGATTTAATCACAGAGGGCTGAGGGGGCCTTGGGAGAGGAGCAAACAAGACGAACCCTGGCCGACAGAGGAATTCACACCAGACACTCAGCCTGCGAGATGAGCTGGTCGATCATGTCCTTGTCCGACGCGTAGCTGGCTTCGGCATCCTCGAGGCGGAGCGTGACCAGCCGGTCGGAGATGGCGATGGCCGCGTCCACGCTGCAGTTGCCGTAGTTCAGCACGCCCGACGGCGTGCCTGCTGCAGCACATATAGCATGTATGGGGATGAGCACGGGGACGCGCAGGGTGCAGCAATGAAGAGCAAGAAAGCCAACAAATAACAACTGTCAGACCAAACCGTCGCTCAAACAACCTGGCTACTCATGGGATGAGCACGGAAGAAAGTATGAGAAGACATGTCATCGAAGACAGAAACGTGCACTGCCTTTGGCCAAAAACAATAACGCGAAGGTAGCTATGTTTAGAGATCAGAACACTGACTTCAAGCTTCTGGACATCGCGATCTGCCTGGTGGAACTAAAAATTTGGGCTTTGATCTGCAGAGTTGAAAAAGGCTCTCTGAGGGCTTTAGAAGTTGAAGTTGACCATGAATGAAGACAAGCACCCAAGACCAAGGAAAACTCAACCCACTTGCCCTCTTAGGGACTGTGGGTCCCAAGTATTTCATAACGCGGTACATGGACCCTTAGCCTTAGGGAGGGCAGTAGCTTGAGCAAGGCACAGAAAAGGAACTGGAAGCTTGCATCTTGCTCGCTCAGCTGGAAAGTCTGGAAGAGCTCAAAGAGGCACCAGGAGCGCTTGAGGGGTGTCGCCTGGCGAAGTTCGGGTGAGGGGGCTCAGGGGTCGGTGCTGGGGTGGAAGTTCGGGTTGGGGCTGATAAAGGGTTTAGGGTTTAGGGTTCAGGGTGTAGGGTGGTTCGGGTTGTTCGGGGTGTAGGGTCTAGGGTTTAGGGTCTTCGTCTAGTTAGGGCTTAGGGTTTAGGGTTTGGGGTTTAGGGTTTAGGGTTTAGGGTGTAGGGCTTAGGGTGAACATAGAGTGCCAGTACCCGCCCCCAGCCTCCTCATCCAGGATCATGGCCGTTCCCCTGGTGCCGGATGCCCGCAGCGCCATGTAGAAAGAAGATTCCTCCCAGCCGGCCGTGCCACCACCGCCCAGCTCGCATTCCACTTCCCACTGATTGTTGCTGACGGTGCAAATCCAGTACCTCGTCCTCGTGATTTCAAGGCCCAGCTGCCCGTCGACGTGCACTATGGCCTCCGAGTGCTTCCAAACGCTGCTGACGAAGTCCCGGAAGGGCGTGCCCCAATAGTGGCTCACGAAGTACTCCACCTCATGCGGCCCGGCCACCTCCGCGTAGGAAAGCCGGGCCTCGCTGGTGAGTGGCTTCACGAGATTGTGGCAGACGTAATGCATGCTCCGATCTTGGATGAAGCCTTGGAAAGCCTGGTGGAGCTCGCACAGCTGGCCGAGGGTGATGGCCCGGCTGGGGCCGCGCTCCCTGGGCACCGGCTTCGGCTGGAAAAGCCGCAGCTGTCGGAGGAACGCGCTCTGGGCCTTGCGCAGAGCCGTGCGCTTGGCGGCCAGCGGGCCCCTGTAGGACGCAACCAGCAGGAAGCAGAGAAGGCCGCCGGCGAGCGCCGGGAGCCAGGCGATGTCAACTTCGTAGGCGCGCGTCATCGTCAGGACAACGAAAGGGATCGACAGCAGCACGCCCACTAAGGTTACTGTTGGTGCACACCAGAAGCCGGTCGCGAGGAGCGCCTCTTGCCAAGGAAGCCATAGCCAGCCGCAGGACGTCTCCGCCACCCCCTCCCAGGCACTGCCGTCCTGCGACGCAGCAAGTGGAGAACTATACCGGCTCGACCAAACACACAAAAAACATTCTGACAGATGCTGAGCATTGCCGAGCAAAAACATTCGCCAAGCCAACTGAAGGAGCACTCTTCCCGAGCCCACACCAACACCTAACAACGAACTAGTCGACGCCAGGTCTCCTTGCCGTGGAGTTGCAAAGTGTAGCGATCTACAGTCCGGACTGTGTGGCATGGTCCGTTTCCAGGCTTCGTGTCCAGCGTATGGACACCAGTGCCCTCGAAGTACACCTGCAGCCCAAGGGTACATCAACACACAGCCAATCAAACCTTCAGACCCGTTCTTGCACATTAAGTCCTACCTTGGTGGCAGCCAGACGCGGGCGGACCCAATGCCCTCGCACAGTGGTGACACGCACGCCATGGCCTTTTGCAAGGGAAAAAAACCTAGTCATTGGCTCGATTGCCCTTCACTGTACCTACCACTAGCCCTGCCAAACAGTTGCTTGCTCGATAAGCAAAACCGACTACCAATGGACGTTTGCGGCTTGGGCTTGCAGCTTCGAATATCAGGATGAACAGATTGTGTTCCTCGCCTGGCCTGTGTTGGAGATCTCTTGGATGGGGATCCTGTTGCCGAGCATGACAGGCAGGAACCCGCCGGCAAGCACAGAAGCAAGGGTGAGGATGGCCACGAATAGGTCAGCAGGTTGGCAAGGATAATTTCCGGGTTGGGTTTTGAAGTGGTTCGGCTGGCAGGCTTTGCAAGAATCCGGCTGCATCTTGCCCGTGACATATTCATTCCCGGCTGGGCACTGACCTTCATCGCAGCCGGTGCCGTTGAAGGGATGGTTGCACTTGCAGCTGCCCCGACCCCGTGCCAGGAGCACCGACATGTTGGAGGCGTTTGACTTCCTGGCCTCCTTGGCCGCAAGGATGTCATCATGACACGTCCCACGTCCGGCGCAGCTTCCATGCGTGTCACGCCCGACGCCTGGGCCAACGTCCAGAAAACCAAAAAGCAGCCGCAACAACTCAAAGCATTCATGATAGGAACCCAAGTTCAATTTTGGACCGTCAACAAGTTTGGACCTAAGCATCGAGTCACCTGGGCAAGGGAGGCATCTTCCCTCCTTCCCAGAAGCATAGTTGCGCTCACACGCGGAACAATCCTGCGAGAACGTGCCACGCCTGAGCCGTTTAACCCGGGCATGGGGGGGTTCAACTACACTGGAGGTGTATGACTTTTCGTGAACCAAACCTCACAACCAAAACAAAGAAGCAAAGATTCCGAAAGGCTTTTTCAGCTTAGAGCAATCGTTATCACCTGCAGCTAATATGCTTTTCAATAAATTCCATGCTCCTGTTCGGGGATCGTTTAAGCTTTGAGCCTGTGGAAACAGTTTCAACTGCAGCCAACATTTCAAGCCCGCAGTGGGCTGCGGACTAGCCGGAACAATGACAGCCCCGATGGACAACCTAGAACCTACAAATTGTGACAATCCCACCCGCCCCCCACCGCAGTATAAGGCTTCACGAATAAGCCCAAGCTTCGGACAGGTACACTGGCCATTTGGGTTGCAAGTCCCCCCATGACAGCGCGGGGCGCTGACACAATGCCCTGCAGAGTAGTACTGCAGACGCGAGCCACCAGTCAGGTCAACACCGATGGCCTCCATTTCACCATCACGGTCCCAATCAACAAAACAGGGGTAGACCAGGCTGGGCCACTCCGTTAGCTTCTGCAAACTACGAGCAACAGTCTCCGGAGGACCCGCTGCCCGAAGTACGGAAGAAGTGGTCGAAATCGGAAACTGCACACAGAGCAGCGCTAGCGTCACGTTGCCAGCACCGGACGCTGCAGTATCATTCACCAGCTGCAAGTTTCCAACAACCTCACCTTGGCAAACTGGGGTCCGGACGGCCGTTGTAAAGCTGCCCACTTTCGTTCCGAAAATACACCAGATGAGGATATTCCTGTTCGACTGCGCCGGCGAGATCTTGCTCCACACAATAAAAATCGACGTCCCCATCACTGTCAGCATCCATGGCCTGGCAGAAATAGCGAGAAGCCGAAGCTGGAGGTCCAAGCGACGTGTTCCTCATGACACATTCGTCTCCACTGAAGTCAACAAGCAACTTCATGCCCAGCGAGGTCCAAATGAGGATGTCTGGGACGCCATCCTCGTCCCAGTCCCCACCTTGAAATGAAAAATGAGCCACATTGTCTGAAGAAACTCTGCACAAAACCTTGGGCGTGAAGGAGCCTGCGCTTGTCTGGCGCTGAAGCTTTATGACTACGGAGTCCTTGTAACTCGTGACGGACAGAAAGTCCCAGCGGGTGTCGCCATCCCAGTCGAGCACTTGTAAAAGGGGATTAGGGTCAACACTGAAAAGCTCTGACTGAAGAGGACTTGTGTCTCGAAGGTGTGGCCGCAGCTCATTAAGCTTTTCTTGTATCCAAACTTGAATGGAGTAGTGAGAAAAGTCCGTCTTACGTTCCAACAGAAGAACATCAAGCAAACCGTCCTTGTCGAAATCAACGAGGTGCTTCAGATTGTGTTGACCCCAGGTCAAGGGATGCTCGTCCTTGGGCTGGCAAGAGTCTCCGAATCGGGAATGCCAATTACATCTCTACAAGACCTGTTGAAGCTATACAGCAGGTGTCGCACCCTACTTTCCCGATTGAAGACAAGTGGGTTTCTGCATTGCAACCCTCTGGGGTTGTGCCTAATTCTGTTGCACATACGAAGTTAAAAGTACTCACTGTTTACAGCATGGGCCCGTGCAGTTTTGTTCAGGACCCGAAGTAGACCAACGTAAGATGAAGTTGTCTCCGAATGGTCGTTAACTCACAGCAACAGCAACTCCCACACTGCCCCTAGGCTGACCTGCAGCTATGGCTCCAGCTCCTTTGCGTGACCGCTGTCCAAAATGTTCGAAGAGGTGCACAGCACCACCGTTGTCGGTGGCAAGCATATCCAGATCGCCGTCTCCATCCCAGTCCACAGCTTGAAGCTTCACTACGATGCTTAACAGCCCTTGGAAAGGATCCGTCAACTTGTTGTAGGGCTTATAGTCAAGATAGCCGGCTGCCTCCATGAAATACATGCCTGCCTCGGAGTATGGGGGACCAAGCGGAAGCGTCGAGACAAGCAGGTCGAGATCGCCGTCGGCGTCCCAATCCACAAGCTGCATGGCAGCGCATCTGAAGAAACGAGTAAATGAAGGAAGGTCGGCCAATGGGATGCTATAATTTAGACTTAATGACTTGTCTTGCTCACGCCGCCAGAAGTCCACGAAAAGGTGCGTGAAATTGGTAGAAGAAACAGCAAGATCCAGATTGGAATCGCGATCCCAGTCGAGGGCATGCACACAGAATGAACTTCGCCCCGCGTAAAATTCTCGTACCCCACGAAAAGGGTTTTCAGTCTCCTCTACCGGAACCAGTTGCCTGTCTGCCGTAACATGGAAATACCAAGTGCGCGTCCGATTCGTGATCAGCAAGTCATCTGCCCCATCTCCATCCCAGTCGTCCACCATCACGGGCACAGGTAAATCAAGACTGAAACTGTCAAAGGGCATCTTGAGACTTTGTCTGAACTCGGCCAACTGACCCAGGCAGCTGCCAGCCCGCGGCATGCAAAACTGCGGTGCGCATTGCGACGCCCGGGAGGTCAGCAACAACCAGACTAACACAGCTTTCCATTGCCGCAACATTCGTCGCAGCGACAACATCCAAGACAAGCGAAACTACTTACACTCGCATTGTGACAGACATGCACGACAGTACTCCGCATAAACAAGTATGTGCGACAAACATCTGTACTTCTGCATTACCTAAAATGGTAACGCCCCAGCTGCCCGTCCACTCAGCCATATCCGAGTCGAAGTAACTGCGATGCCATGTTGGCAAAAAAAACTAGTTCTCAAGCAGACCCTTACCCTTACCAATTGGCAGGCACGGAAAGCACGTCGCCCAGGGCGACTTCGTTCCATAAACCTGCTTTAGGACATATATCCAACAATGCCTTATGTACCCTAAACCCCACTCCCCAAACCCTAAACCCTAACCCTAAACCCTAAACCCTAAACCCGAAGCTCCAAAGCTTTGCAGAACAGTGGCGCCTCCCGGTTGGATGGCAGGTGCCTCCCTCGCCACGCATAGCCTCTTCAGGGTTTGGGGTTGTTAGGGTTTAGGGTTTTAGGGTTTAGTGTTTTAAGGCTTTAGGGGGTTAGGGTTTTTAGGGTTTAGGGTTTAGGGTTTCGGGTTTAGGGTTTAGGGGTAGGTAGATGTGAGGGCCCTGCAAAAACGAGCTGTCTATAGGTTTGGGGGGGGGGGGGGGGGAACCCTAAACCCTCAACCCTAAACCTTAAATCCGTAAGATCTTCGGTGTCTTGGGTTTTTGGGCAACTTTCGCTTCAAGAAATGAAGGCCTAAGGCTTGGGCTTGAGAACCCAAGAGAGACAAACAGATTCTTCCTTCCAAGGGTAATCTTTTTGTGTTTTTCTTTTTTGAGGGGGGGGGGGGGGAAAGGAACCTAAACCCCCCAAAAAAGGGAATAAGGGCCTTCTCTGGGTCCTAGCCCTAAACCCTAAACCCTAAACCCGAAACCCTAAACCTCCTAAGGTACCTCTGTAAGCCCTGATTCAACGATACTTGGGGGTAGATGTTCGGCTCTGCCGCAGACACCTCCAGGGTTTAGGGTTTGGGGTTTGGGGTTTGGGGTTTGGAGTATGGGGTTTAGGGTTTCGGGTTGAATCCCTTAAACCCCCCCCAACTTAACGTTAAACCCCGAGTCTTAGACCCCGTAAATCCCAAACCCCCCAAAACTCAATTCTAAACCCTAAACGGATACCCTCAACCCTAAACCCTAAACGGAGACCCTCCTACTCTGAAGCACCCAAGTCGAGCATATGGGGCCCTCAGCAGCCTGACTCTTAGAACCCTACCGGGCTCTGTCCTCAACCCATTGAACCCTAAACCCTCAGAACAAGGGTTAAATTGCAAAAGGGGTTTCTGTTTGGAGTTGTGTCGGGTTTTGGGTGGTTTTGTCGCGCTTTTCCTTGTGATGTTGAAGGCAATTTCCTTTGGGATGGCTTTCCATGGCTTGGGGAGGCCTTGCCGAAACAATTTGGAGCACAGGGTTTAGGGTTTAGGGTTTAGGGTTTAGGGTTTAGGGTTTAGGGTTTAGGGTTTAGGGTTTAGGGTTTAGGGTTTAGGGTTTAGGGTTTAGGGTTTAGGGTTTAGGGTTTAGGGTTTAGGGTTTATTGAAGCCTTTTGGACTTCTGGCTTCTTTGAAGGATTAGTGCAGCACATCGAAATGGCTAGAAATGCAAGGATGATGAATTATTGTAGCCCGTCGAAATTGCAAGCTCTGAGAAATTGAAGGATTATTGTCGCCCCTCGAAACTGCAAGCTCCCAATGAATCACAGACAATTTCGAATTATCCTGGCCTCGAGGGTTTAGGGTTTAGGGTTTATGGTTTAGGGTGGAAAGTCATCGATTCTGGGTCTTGAGTCTTGAGGTTGCAAGAAGGTCTCCAAAAGTGCGCACCTTCCTCGCCATGGCCCGCCAACTCCAGTAGCTCCACCTTGGGGTTTAGGGTTTAGGGTCCAGCTCCATTTAGGGTTTAGGGTTTAGGGTTTAGGGTGCATCTACGAGGTCTTTTCTGAGCGAGACTCAGGCTCACAGAGGTTCCGGTGTAAGGTCTAGGGTTTGGGGTTCAGGGTTTGAGGTTGAGGGTTTAGGGTTTGAGGTTGAGGGTTTAGGGTTTAGGGTTTAGGCTTAGGGTTTAGTTGAATTGTTCGGGTGCGATTTCTTTGGACGGATGCTTGGGAAGCACGTTGACCAGCTACCTCTTTATTACGTTGGGTGGTCCTTTCAGTCCGCGCGGGCGGGAATGGTCCAGAGCTTGCGGGGTCAGGGTTTAGGCTTTGATTACCGTAGGGTTTCGGGAAACGCTGAACCCTTAAACCTAAAACCCCTAGCTCCTGCGCTTAGGGCAGTTACATGATCCCTTCGTATGGGCCCTTAAACGGGGAGCCCTTGTAGACCAAGGGCCGATACTTCAGAAGCCTCTCAAGAAGCTAAGGGGACCAATTACGGGACCATGTAACAACTCTAAGAGCAAGCTAGGTGAGCTTCTTCACCAATGTACTAGACACTATATGCGGGTCTCTGGGTTCCCTGGTTAAACCCGAACACCCAACCACAACAACCCAAACCCTAAACCCTAAACCCCAAACCCCAAACCCTAAACCCTAAACCCTCGAACCCTAAGACCCGAAGACTTTAAACCCAGGCGCCGAATCGCCGACCGCACTGTGCAGCAGGTCGCGCTGGTGCCCGGGCACCTGGGGTCGTGCTCTTAGGGAAGTTCCATGGTCCCGGAATACAGGGTTTAGGCTTTAGGGTTTAGGGTTTAGGGTGTAGGATTTGGGGACCTTGTATGCTCATACCCAAGGGCCCATACTTCAGAACCCTTTGAAGAGGGCCTAGGGTTGAAAAGTTCGGTGCCTAGTAGGGTGGGCTTAGTGTTTAGGGGTTTAGGATTTAGGGTTTGGGCTTAGCGTTGAGGGCTTGGGGGTTAGGGCTATGGGCTTTAGTGGCTTAGGCCATTTTATGTTTGGGGCTCGGCCCTAAACCCTATAGACCCTAAACCAGAATCTCTAAACCCTAAAACCGAAACTGTGTGTGGGAACCTGGCGCCCAAGCCCCGCGAGCCTGCACCCTGCGACCCCAACGATGTAGGGCTAGGGTTGGTTTAGGGTTTGGGGTTTGGGGTTTAGGTTTAGGCTTCCGGGTTTAGGGTTTCGGGCTTCGGGCTAGGGTTTCGGGTTCTAGGGCTTAGGGGCCACCCCCGAAACCTCACAGTCCAGCTTGAACAAAGCCAAACTCACAAGTCCTGAAACAGGGAAAGCTTTAACTCTGCAGTTCAAGATTAGCCCTCAACGCCCTAAATCCGAAAATCTTGACCCCTAAGCTCAGCAAGCTGAACCCAAAAGCCTAAACCCGACCTAAAACCCTGCGGTTCTAAATATCCCCCCTATAAACCCTAATCCCTACATCCTGAACCCTAAGTCTTAAACCTTAGTCCCGAACGGCATCCTGAACCTTGAACGCTACTAGGATGACCCTGAAAAGCCTCTGAAACATATTCCTGAATAATTATGATCCTCTCCTCTTAAACCCCAAAAGTGAAAACACACAAAACAAAACAATGGGCCTACCTAGGCTAAAAACCTGAACCCTAAACCCTAAACCCTCAACCCCGAACCCTGAACCCTGAACCCTACACCCTGAACCCTAAACCCTGAACCCTGAACCCTGATCTGCTGTTGAGCTGCGACGCTAGGCACGCCGCTGGCGCAGGAGCCTTGAGCTGCCCTTGGAGCCCAAAACCCTGAACCCTAAACCCTAAACCGTAAACCCTAAACCCTAAACCCCTAAACCCTGAACCCTAAACCCTAAACTCCTAAACCCCTGTTTTGGGAGCACTAGCCGGCTACCGGGGGCTGACATTTCAGCACCTTCAGGAGCTTCAGAGGCCTAGGGGTGTCGGTTTTCGAGGCTTAGGGTCTTGGAGTTTATACGGCTTTTCGGGTTTTTGGGGCTTTAGGTGTTTAGAGTTTTGGCGTTTAGGGCTGGCGTCTTGGGTTTAGGGAAGGGCTGGGAGGGTGAAGTGCTCAGACATAAGTACCCTTGAGGTCTGGGGTTTGTGGGTTAGGGGGGTTTCGGGGTACATGGCTACGATTTCAGGCGCAAGGCTTACTTGCTGTAGGGTCCAGGGTCCAGGGTTTCGGGTTTAGGGTCGGGGGTGCTGGGCCTCAGGGCTGAAGGGCTCATGACATCGCGAAGCGCCTTTTGCGGAATCGACAAAATGGGTTGCCTAGTTGAGGAACGTTTCCCTTTCTTGCTTAAAGTGCTTCAAAGGGGTTGAATTACCTGAAACCGGGGAAGTGCAATCTCTCTGTTAAAATAAACAGGTTTAGGGCATAGCGTTCAGGGCATAGGGAATTTACTCGAAGAACACCTTAAAGAAATGTGGAGGATGGTGCCTTCGTCTTCGGGCGGATGGCTTCCTGGCGATCCTGCTCCTCTTCCTGAAGGGACCTGGCAGGCTCCGGGGAAAATCAGGGTCGCATGTGTATCTTATTTTCCGATATCTATATGAACCCCTCCAAAAGAGAGCCCTCAAAGCCAAACCCTGACTTTCGGAATCTCCCGTTGGATCAGCCCAACCCCCCCCCCCCCCGGCCCAATTTTCAGAGGAAGAAAGCCCAGAACCGATAAAGAGGCGTAGGGAGAGGCGTGGTTGAAGGTTCAAGCCCTGGGTCTATATATATATATACATATATATATATATATAGACGCAGGGTTGAGGCTTAGGGTTTATTGAGTCGTCCAAGCGAGACTGTAGTCAAAGCTCGCCAGCAGCCCAGGTCCTCTAGGACGTCTCCCACCTCTTGAAGACGATGAGATTCCGAAGGCAAACCACCAGAACCCTAAACCCTAAACCCTAAACCCTAAACCCTAAACCCAATAGGCTCAAGGCCGATCCTTGGCCTGCTCCGCCCCAACATCACCCAGCTCAACATCCGAATCCCAGAACTTCTCAGTCGCATGCAACAAGCAGTCCCATGGCCACCTTTTCATGTCGTGCCAGCGCTTTTCCCGCGATGTAAGGAGCGCTTCTGGCCCTAATTACCATGAAGCTTCAGAAGCTCCAGGCCTATGAGCCACGAGGAGTTTCTGAAGACGAAGGTCTCCCAAATCCCGGACGCAAGCCCAAGGTTCCCTAACTTCTGGGCCCACGATGAGACACACAAAAACAAGCATCCCTGACAACCCACACCCAACTTAAAGGGAAGCCCCCACTCCTTCAGAACCCCTTCTGTGGCCAGCCTGCTACACGAGGGCTTTGCCTCGAGGCCGGAAACGGGAATCCCGTAAAACTAAATGCTGTCGAGTCCGCTGGAGAGATGCTGCTGCTCAATGCTACTCACGTATCCAGACTGCTACGAGACCAAATCTTACTCACAAGTCCAACAGCTTGGGAGTGATTGAAAATGGTCAGAGATTTCGGGTCTGAGGTTCGCCCCGCGCAACAGCCCTCCAACTTTGGCGACAGCTCGGCGCCACTGAGCTCTTGTCAGGGTGCCCCATGAAAAACACGGATACAGCTGGGCATCATATACTGAAAGGCGCGCCTTCAAATTTCAATTATGTCTGATCTTCCTGCCGGCGCCCGCTCCTGCAGGGCCTGCGCAGGTGGCCCGCGAGCCTGCTCCTGCGCGGCGCGCTGGGTCATGTATCCTTTCATGGTCGCCTCCAAGCTGCGATTCAGGCGCCCGAGCTCGCCCCCGAGGTGCCGCTCCGTGGCCCGGAGGACCTCGGAGATGCGCAGCTTCAGCGAGAAGTTCACGGCGTCGAAGCCGCCCTCTTCCTGAGACAAGGGCTATTTCATCAGAGAGGGGGCCCTTGGGAGGGGAGCAAACAAGACGAACCCTGGCCGACAGAGGAATTCACACCTTACATTTGGCCTGCGAGATGAGCTGGTCGATCATGTCCTTGTCCGACGCGTAGCTGGCCTCGGCATCCTCGAGGCGGAGCGTGACCAGCCGGTCGGAGATGGCGATGGCCGCGTCCACGCTGCAGTTGCCGTAGTTCAGCACGCCCGACGGCGTGCCTGCGCACAGCATATTGGGATGATCATGGGGATGTGCAGGGTGCAGCAATGAAGAGCAAGAAAGCCAACAAATAACAACAGTCATCAACACCGACTTCAAGCTTTCGGACATCGCGATCTACCTTATGCAACTTCCTTGATCTGTAAGAGTTGAAAAAGCTCTTTGAGGACTCCAGAAGTTGAAGACCAGAAAGACAAGACCCAAGCTGCCAAGACCAAGGAAAAGGCAAAAGCCACTTGCAATGTTAGGGACTTTGGGGGCCCAGGTATGTAATGACGCGGTACATGGACCCTTAGCCTTGGGGAGGGTATAGTAGTTTGAGCAAGGCACAGAAAAGGAACTGGAAGCTTGCATCTTGCTCACTCAACTGGAAGGTCTGGAAGAGCTCGAAGAGGCACCAGGAGCGCTTGAGAGGTGTCGCCTGGCGCGCGCTTTCGGGTTTGGGGGCTCAGGACGTTCGGGTTGTTCGGGGTCTGGGTTGATAAAGGGTTTAGGGTTTAGGGTTCGGGGTTTAGGGTGTAGGCTTTAGGGCTTAGGGTCAACATAGAGTGCCAGTACCCACCCCCAGCCTCCTCATCCAGGATCATGGCCGTCCCCCTGGTGCCGGATGCCCGCAGCGCCATGTAGAAGGAAGATTCCTCCCAGCCGGCTGTGCCACCACCGCCCAGCTCGCATTCCACTTCCCACTGATTGTTGCTGACGGTACAGATCCAGTACCTCGTCCTCGTGATTTCAAGGCCCAGCTGCCCGTCGACGTGCACTGTGGCCTCCGAGTGCTTCCAAACGCTGCTGACGAAGTCCCGGAAGGGCGTGCCCCAATAGTGGCTCACGAAGTACTCCACCTCATGCGGCCCGGCCACCTCCGCGTACGAAAGCTGGGCCTCTCTGGTGAGTGGCTTCACGAGATTGTGGCAGACGTAATGCATGCTCCGATCTTGGATGAAGCCTTGGAAAGCCTGGTGGAGCTCGCACAGTTGGCCGAGGGTGATGGCCCGGCTGGGGCCGCGCTCCCTGGGCGCCGGCTTCGGCTGGCCGAGCCGCAGCTGTCGGAGGAACGCGCTGTGGGCCTTGCGCAGAGCCGTGCGCTTGGCGGCCAGCGGGCCCCTGTAGACCGCAACCAGCAGGAAGCAGAAAAGGCCGCCAGCGAGCGCCGGGAGCCAGGCGATGTCAACGTCGTACGCGCGCGTCATCGTCAGGACAACGAAAGGGATCGACAGCAGCAAGCCCACTAGGGAAACTGTTGGTGCACACCAGAAGCCGGTCGCGAGGAGCGCCTCTTGCCAAGGAAGCCATAGCCAGCCGCAGGACGTCTCCGCCACCCCCTCCCAGGCGCTGCCATCCTGCGACGCAGCAAGCGGAGAACTATACCGGCTCGACCAAACACACAAAAAAAACATTCTGACAGATGCTGAGCATTGCCGAGCAAAAGCATCCGCCAAGCCAACTGAAGGAGCACTCTTCCCGAGCCCACACCAACACCTAACAACGAACTAGTCGACGCCAGGTCTCCTTGCCGTGGAGTTGCAAAGTGTAGCGATCTACAGTCCGGACCGTGTGGCATGGTCCGTTTCCAGGCTTCGTGTCCAACGCGGGGACACCAGTGCCCTCGAAGTACACCTGCAGCCCAAGGGTACATCAACACACAGCCAATCAAACCTTCAGACCCGTTCTTGCACATTAAGTCCTACCTTGGTGGCAGCCAGACGCGGGCGGACCCAATGCCCTCGCACAGTGGTGACACGCACGCCATGGCCTTGTGCAAGGGAAAAAAACCTAGTCAACGGCTCGATTGCCCTTCACTGTACCTACTACAAGACCTTCCAAACAGTTGCTTGCTCGATAAGCAAAACCGACTACCAATGGACGTTTGCGGCTTGGGCTTGCAGCTTCGAATATCAGGATGAACAGATTGTGTTCCTCGCCTGGCCTGTGTTGGAGATCTCTTGGATGGGGATCCTGTTGCCGAGCATGACAGGCAGGAACCCGCCGGCAAGCACAGAAGCAGTGAGAAGACTAAGGGTGAGGATGGCCACGAATAGGTCAGCAGGTTGGCAAGCAGAATTTCCGGGCTTGGATTTGAAGTGGTTCGGCTGGCAGGGTCTGCAAGAATCCGGCTGCATCTTGCCCGTGACATATTCATTCCCGGCTGGGCACTGACCTTCATTGCAGCCGGTGCCGTTGAAGGGATGGCTGCACTTGCAGCTGCCCCGACCCCGTGCCAGGAGCACCGACATGTTGGAGGCGTTTGACTTCCTGGCCTCCTTGGCCGCAAGGATGTCATCATGACACGTCCCGCGTCCGGCGCAGCTTCCATGCGTGTCACGCCCGACGCCTGGGCCAACGTCCAGAAAACCAAAAAGCAGCCGCAACAACTCAAAGCATTCATGATAGGAACCCAAGTTCAACTTTGGACCGTCAACAAGTTTGGACCTAAGCATCGAGTCACCTGGGCAAGGGAGGCATCTTCCCTCCTTCCCAGAAGCATAGTTGCGCTCACACGCGGAACAATCCTGCGAGAACGTGCCACGCCTGAGCCGTTTAACCCGGGCATGGGGGGGGTTCAACTACATTGGAGGTGTATGACTCACAACAAAGAAGCAAAGATTCCGAAAGGCTTTCTCAGCTTAGAGCAATCGTTATCACCTGCAGCTAATACGCTTTTCAATAAATTCCATGCTCCTGTTCGGGGATCGTTTAAGCTTTGAGCCTGTGGAAACAGTTTCAACTGCAGCCAACATTTCAAGCCCGCAGTGGGCTGCGGACTAGCCGGAACAATGACAGCCCCGATGGAGAACCTGAGAACCTACAAATTGTGACAATCCCACCCGCCCCCCCACCGCAGTAAGGCTTCACAAAGCCCAAGCTTCGGACAGGTACACTGGCCATTTGGGTTGCAAGTCCCCCCATGACAGCGCGGGGCGCTGACACAATGCCCTGCAGAGTAGTACTGCAGACGAGAGCCACTCGTCAGGTCAGCACCGATGGCCTCCAGTTCACCATCGCGGTCCCAATCAACAAAAAAGGGGTAGACCGGGCGATTGGACCACTCCGGCAGCTTCTGCAAATTATGAGCAACAGTCTCCGGAGGACCCGTTGCCCGAAGTACGGTAAGAGTTGAGAACTTGCCCGAAAGGCGTCCACATAGCAGCACTAGAGTCACGTTGCCAACACCGGCCGCTGCAGCATCATTCACCAGCTGCAAGCGAACAACAAGCCCACCTTGGCAAACTGGCGTCCGGACGGCCGTTGCAAGCTGCCCACTTTCATTCCGAAAAAACACCAGATGAGGATTGGCCTGTTCGACTGCGCCAGCGCGATCTTGCTCGGCACAATAAAAATCGACGTCCCCGTCATTGTCAGCATCCATGGCCTGGCAGAGATGGCGAGACGCCGAAGCTGGAGGTCCAAGCGACGTGTTCCTCATGACACATTCGTCTCCACTGAAGTCAACAAGCAACTTCATGCCCAGCGAGGTCCAAATGAGGATGTCTGGGACGCCATCCTCGTCCCAGTCCCCACCTTGAAATGCAAAACGATCCACATCGACTGAAGAAACTCTGCACAAAACCTTGGGCGTGAAGGAGCCTGCGCTTGTCTGGCGCTGAAGCTTTATGACTACGGCGGAGGCCTCGTAGCTCATGACGGACAGAAGGTCCCAGCGGGTGTCGCCATCCCAGTCGAGCACTTGTAAAAGGGGATTAGGGTCAACACTGATAAGCTTTGACTGAAAAGGACTTGTGTCTCGAAGGTGTGGCCGCAGCTCATTAAGCTTTTCTTGTCTCCAAACTTGAATGGAGTAGTGAGAAAAGTCCGCATTACGTAAACTACGTTCCAACAGAAGAACATCAAGCAAACCATCCTTGTCCAAGTCAACGAGGTGTTTCAGATTGAGCTCACCCCACGTCAAGGGATGCTCGTCCTTGGGCTGGCAATAGTCAATAGTCTCCGAATCAGGCGGGAGAGCCAATTACATCTCTACAAGACCTGTTGAAGCTATACAGCAGGTGTCGCACCCTACTTTCCCAATTGAAGACAAGTGGGCTTCTGCATTGCAACCCTCTGGGGTTGTGCCTAATTCTGTTGCACATAAGAAGTTAAAAGTACGCACGCCGTTATGCCACCTTTCAATTGTTGTGAGGCAATCTGTTTACAGCATGGTTCAGGACCCGAAGCAGACCAACGTAAGATGAAGATGTCTCCGAATGGTGCCGTTCACTCACAGCAACAACAACCTCCACATTGCCCCTAGGCTGACCTGCAGCTATGGCTCCAGCTCCTTTGGGTGACCGTTGTCCAAATGTTCGAAGAGGTGCACAGCACCTTTGATGTCGGTGGCAAGCATCTCCAGATCGCCATCTCCATCCCAGTCCACAGCTTGAAGCTTGACCGATTTGCTTAACAACCCACGGAAAGGATCTGTCAACTTGCTGTAGGGCTTATAGTCAAGATAGCCGGCTGCCTCCATGAAATGAATGCCTGTCTCAATGCCTGGGTCATTAAGCCCAACTGTCGAGACAATCAGATCCAGATCGCCGTCGGCGTCCCAATCCACAAGCTGCATGGCAGTGCATCTGAAGAGACGAGTAAACGAAGGAAGATCGGCCATTGGGATGCTATAGTTTAAGCTTAATGAGCTGTCTTGCTCACGCCGCCAGAAGTCCACGAAAAGGTGCGTGAAATTGGTAGAAGAAACAGCAAGATCTAGATTGGAATCGCGATCCCAATCGAGGGCATGCACGCAGAAGAAGCGCCCCGCGTAAAATTCTTGTACGTCACGAAAAGGGTTTTTGGTCTCCTCTACCGGAACCAGTTGCCTGTCTGCCGTAACATGGAAATACCAAGTGTGCGTCCGATTCGTGAGCAGCAAGTCATCTGCCCCATCTCCATCCCAGTCGTCCACCATCACGGGCACAGGTAATTCAACACTGAAACTGTCAAAGGGCATCTCGAAACTTTGTCTGAACTCGGCCAACTGACCCAGGCAGCTGCCAGCCCGCGGCATGCAAAACTGCGATGCGCATTGCGATGCCCGGCAGGTGAGCAACAACCAGACTAACACAGCTTTCCATTGCCGCAACATTCGTCGCAGCGACAACATCCAAGACAAGCGAAACTACTCACATTCTCGCATTGTGACAGACATGCACGACAGTACTTCGCATAAACAAGTATGTGCGACAAACATCTGTATTCTGCATTACCTAGAATGTTAACGCCCCAGCTGCCCGTCCACTCAGCCAATATCCGAGTCGAAGGAACAGCACGTCGCCCAGGGCGACTTCGTTTAAATAAGCTTGCTTTGGCACACATATCCAACAATGCCTTATGTACCCTAAACCCCACTCCCCAAACCCTAAGCTCCAAAGCTTTGCAGAACAATGGCACCTCCCGGCTGGATGGCAGGTGCCTCCCTCGCCACGCAAAGCCTCTTCAGGGTTTGGGGTTGTTCTTCGGGTTTAGGGTTTTAGGGTTTGGGGGTTTAGTTCTTAGGGTTTAGTCTTTAGGGCTTAGGGTTCAGGGTTTAGGGTTTGGGGGTTAGACTTGAGGGCCGCGCTAAAAGGAGCTGTCTATAGGTTTAGGGGGGCTTTCGGAGGGTGCCTCTTCAGAGCTTGGCATGGTGTCTCGGGTTTTGCGAAGCTTGGGGTTCAAAGAATGAAGGTCCCAAACCCTTATAAACCCTAAACCCCCAACCCCAAAAACCCAAGGCTTAGCACGTAGTGCTTAGAGCTTGCCTAGTCACTAATAATACCTTAAGAACACCCCCAAAAAATCAAAAAAGCTTCTTCCCTCTAAGGGGAATAATAGGGATTGTTGTCCTCCATTTTTTTTTCTTTTGGGGGGGGGGGTTCTTAAGCAAATAGCACTCCAGAACTAATTTATAAGCCTTAAGTACAGTACAGCAACTGTATAAGAAGCTAAGACGCTACCTCCGGGGATCTTGGGCGATTTCCAAAGAAATCACGTGCTAAACCCTAAACCCTAGACCATGAACCCTAAACCCTAAACCCTAAACCCTCAAACTCTGAAGCACCCGAGTCGAGCATTTGGGGAGGCCATGGGCAGCCTGACCCCAAAAACCTTACCACGCCGTGTCCTCAAGCCAATGAACCCTAAGCCCTCAGCACTTGGAGTTTAGGGTTTAGGGTTTAGGGTTTAGGGTTTAGGGTTTAGGGTTTAGGGTTTAGGGTTTAGGGTTTAGGGTTTAGGGTTTAGGGTTTAGGGTTCAAAGTGATCGACTCTGGGTCTTGAGGTTGCAAGACTCCGCTCTGAAAGTGCGCACCTTCCTCGCCATGGCCCGCCAACTCCAGTAGCTCCACCTTGGGGGTTTGGGGTTTAGGGTCCAGAAGCTCCATTTAGGGTTTAGGGTTTAGGGTTTAGGGTTTAGGGTTTACGGTGCATCTAATAGGTCTTTTCTGAGCGAGATTCAGGCTCACAGAGGTTCCCGTGTAAGGTTTAGGGTTTAGGGTTTCGGGTTTGAGGTTTCGGGTTTAAGGTTTAGGGTTTAATTGTTCGGGTGCGATTTCTTTGGACTGATGCTTGGGAAGCATGTTGACCAGTTACCTCTTTACTATGTAGGCTGGCCCTTTCAGCCCCCGTGGGCTGGAATGGTCCGGAGCTTGCGGGTCAGGGTTTAGTGTTCGATTAGGGTTTCGGGAAACGCTGAACCCTTCAACCTAAAACCCCTAGCTTCTGCTCTAAGGGAGCTACATGACCCCTTCATATGGGCCCTTAAAAGGGGACCCCTTGTAGACCCCTTACATACCCTACACGACCCAAGGGCCCATACTTCAGAACCCTTTAAAGAAGCTAATGGAAGAGTCCCCAACCACAACAACCCAAACCCCAAACCCTAAACCCCAAACCCCAAACCCTAAACCCTAAGCCCTAAACCCCGAAACCTAAACCCTAAACCCTAAGCCCTAAACCCCAAACCCCAAACCCTAAACCCTAAACCCTAAACCCTAAGCCCTAAACCCAAAGACCCTAAACCCAGGCGCCGAATCGCCGACCGCACTCTGCAGGAGGTCGCGCCGGTGCCCGGGCACCTGGGGCCGTGCTCATAGGGAAGTTGCATGGTCCCGGAATACAGGGTTTAGGGTTTAGGGTTTAGGGTTTAGGGTTTAGGGAGCCTTGTATGCCCCTTATACCCAAGGGCCTATACTTCAGAACCCTTTGAAGAAGATAAGGAACCATACCATGCAACTTCCCTTAGATGGGTCTTGCTTGGAGGGCTTAGGGTTGAAAAGTTCAGTGCTTAGTAGGGTTTTGGAGCTTATGGGTTAGGGTTTAGGATTTAGGGTTTGGGGCTTAACGCTAAGGGCTTGGGGTTAGGGGTATGGGCTTTAGCGGCTTAGGCCTTTTAATGTTCGGGGGTCTGCTGTTGGGCCTTCGGGGCTGCGGGTCTCCCTAAACCCTAAACCCTAAACCCTAAACCCTATAAACCCTAAACCCCAAATTTAGGGCTAGAGTTTCGGGTCTAGGGCTTAGGGGCCACCTCCGAAAACCCTACAGTAAAGCTTGAACAAGTTCATAAGTCCTGAAACACGGAACGCTTTAACTCTGCGGCTCAATTTTCCCTTAACACCCTAAGGCCCTAAGCAGCAAGCTGAACCCAAAAAGCCTAAACCCCACCCAAAACCCTGCAGTTCTAAATACCCCCCCCCCCCCTTTTCCCCTATAACCCCTAATCCCTAGACCCTGAACCCTGAAGTCTTAACCCTAAGTCCCTCACCCGGCATCCTGACCCCTAACCCTAAACCCTAAACACTGAACGCTACTAGGATGGCCCTGAAATATTCCGAATATGACACTCTTAAACCCAATCAGGGGAAAAAATGTCGCAGGGGCCTACCGAGGCGAAACCCTGAACCTTCAACCCTGATCTGCTGTTGAGCTGCGACGCTGGGCGCGACGCTGGGCGCGGCGCTGGCACAGGAGCCTCGAACTGCCCTTGGAGCCCTAAACCCTAACCCTAAACCCTAAACCCTAAACCCTAATGAACCCTAAACCGTCAACCGTGAACTCCTATAAGCCGTAGCTTTGGGAGCACTTCTGGGCTACCGGGTTCAGGGCTTAGAGGCCTAAAGGATTTGGGCTTCGAGGTTTAGGACTGTAGAGTTTAGAGGGTTTAGGGCTGTGAGGGGATTAAATAGGGTTTTAGAGCTTAAAGTCTGAGAGGGTTTAGGGTTTAGTGTAGGGTTTAGTGAAGTGCTCAGGAGGTTGGGGGTTTGCGGGTTTGGGGGGGGGGGGGGGGCGCTCAGGGAATAGAGTCTTCAAGCGCCAACATTCAAGAGGCCTCAGCAGGAAACGCCTCTACCACTAAGGGTTTAGGGGTTTAGGGGTTTAGGGTTTAGGGTTTAGGGTTTAGGGTTTAGGGTTGCTTACGACCCCCCCCCCCCCCCAAAAAAAAAAAAAAAAAAGGTCTTCATTATACGGGCAATATCGGGATAATTATCTTCCTTTTTGGGGTTCTTAAGCAAATAGTGGTCTAAGTGAGCAAGGAATGCAGTGCCCTTTCTTGTGTAAAGTGCTGCAAAAGGATTCATACCTTAAAATTGAGGGAATGACATATTCTCGGTTACGAACAGGTTTAGAGCATATGGGTCAGGGTTTAGGGAGGTTACTCGAAGACACCTTGAAGAATCTAAATCCCTAGACCCTAAACCCTAAACCCTAAACCCTAGACCCTGAAACCTAAACCCTAAAACCCAAACCCTGAAACCTTGAAGAAACGTGGCCGCCTTGGTCTTCTGGCGATCCTGCTCCTGGTGCTGAAGAGGCCTTGCGGGGCCCCTGAGTTCCCCCAAACCCCAAAAATCGCACGTCGGCGCCGAACTTGTCGCCCTAAACCATAAACCCTAAACCCTAAACCCTAAATCCTAAACCCTAAACCCCAAACTCTAAACCCTCAACCCACATTAGGTTGGAGCTTTAGAATTTCAGGGCTTGTAGGTCTGGGCTGCTGCAGCTGAGAGTTGAGATTGTCTAGGGTCTTTAGAAATTCAGTGCTGTGGGCATGTTGGGTTCTGGGGCTTGAAAAACCCTAAACCCTAAAGCCTCAACCCCGTGCGGGAGGTTTCTGGGGTTTTGGGTGTTAGCTGTTCAGGGGCTTTAGGCTTCGGGGCTCGGGGCTTTGGGGCTTTGTCTCTCAGTTTTGCCAGGGCTTCGGGCTTTGGGGTTTAGGGTTTCGGACTTTTAGCGGCCTTGTTGGGGTAGATAGAATGTATTCTGGTATGGCCCTACTACTCCCACCTCACGGGACTAACGGATGGGGAGCCTGAGTCGATTATGCGGCCCCTCAAAGATGTAGAAACCCCTACACTTGAGCTCTATAACGCCCAATTACGCCTTAGGCTCTACAACCCCCCCCCCCCCCCCCAAACAAAAAAAAAAAAAGGCTACACCCTAAACCCCCAGGCGCTAAACCCTAAACCCTAAACCCTAAACCCTAAACCCTAAACCCTAAACCCTAAACCCTAAACTCCAAATCAAATCCTAGTCCTAGCCTTCATCGCCGCCGCGATGAGAAGGCCGGCTCGCAGGACCAAGGGAAGAGAGGCATGGCAGCACATCCCTAAACCCTAAACCCTAAACCCTAAACCCTAAACCCTAAACCCTAAACCCTCTAAACCCTGCCTAATTACACCCTAAACCCTAAACCCTAAACCCTGAAACTTTGCAGATTACGGACAACTTCAGGAGAGAGAGTTTGAAGGTGGGAGGGGGAGGGGTGGGGGTGTCTTATAGAAGGCTTGAGTAGAGGTTATATCAGGGTTCTATAAAGGCTATATAAAGATCATATACCGGGGTATACAAGGGTACATACAGGCTAGGGTTAGAAAAGGGGTATGTTTGAAACTGCTCACCTGACATGGACCGAGAACAGAGTGGTTTAAGGTCCCGCATACAAGCAGCATGGAACCCGATACGTCAAACAACAGCCTACACTCCAAACTGAAAACTCTCTTTGGCCATGCTTTTCGGTTTCTTAAGGTCAGAAGCGCAATCAATACCAAAGGTAAAGTAGCTCGTTTTCGCACAGGCGCAGCTCCAAAAACAAAAGCCTAAAGCTTAAACCTTGCTTGCTAACCCTGAATCCTGCCTCCAGTAAACCCTTAACTCTACAAAACCCCAAAACTGCGGAGAGACCTTCAAATTTCCCCTCTAACGAGCTTGGGAGTTTTCAAAGCCTAAAGCCCTGAACCCTCAAGTCGCATTTGCGGGAAGGTATATAAATATAAATATAAATATAAATATAAATAAATCAATAAATATATATATATATATAGGGTTCAGGGTTTAGGGTGTTTAGGGGTTCGGGTTTAGGGCTTCGGGTTTTGGGGCGTGTGGCGCACGCCGAGGTCACACGCCGGATGCTCGGCGCGTTGCAGAAGCCAAAGGGCATGTTCGAGAGCCTGCTGAGGTTCTTGATTTGTGGCTTGGGCGCTTTAGGGTTTATAGGGCTTAGGGATGAGTCAGGGTTTAGGGTTCACTGCTTTTTATTAGGGTTTGATGTAGACCGAATGCCAAAATCGCAACACGGCTCCGCGACTGCTGAATCTCCACTCCGCGAGGCTCTTCCGTGCCCAGCGCTCGCAATGCGCGAAGCCGCCACTGAGCAGAGTCAGCTGCAACACTTAAACCCTAAACCCTAAACCCTAAACCCTGAACCCACCCGCGAAGTCGGTGTCCAACACGCTTCAGCAGGATGATGTAGCTTTGGCTATCGCGGGAATTCTAAGTCGGCTACGAACAGTTCAGGGTTTAGGGTTTAGGGTTTAGGGTTTAGGGTTTAGGGTTTAGGGTTTAGGGTTTAGGGTTTAGGGTTTAGGGCAATATTTCAAGACCAGGTAAACCGTAAACCCTAAACCTTCTAAACTTTTTAAACCTTCTAAACCTTCTAAGCCTTCTAAACCTTCTTAAGCTTCGAAACCTTCTATACCTTCTATACCTTCTAAACCTTCTGAACCTTCTAAACCCTCCCAACAATGCCCTACAGCAGCCAGAACCAGGGTTCTATGAAAACAACAACCCCAAGTGCTACCCACATTCACTTTCACTCCTTCCCCTGAACCCTATGCCCGAAACCCTGCGTTCAGGGGTTTGGGTGCCAGAAACCCGAAATCCTAAACCCTCAACCACCCCAAGCACTCAACCCAAGCCCTAGACCCTGAAACCCTTGAACCCTAAACCTTGACCCTAAGTCAGAGCTCTGCACTTTGCAACACCCTCCGAGATGTCCGAACTCTATCCCGCAGAGCCACCAGGCGTTTAAAAGGGCTTAATCAGGGGTTCAGGTTTAGGGCTTGGTGAGCGTTTCACCAGGAAAATGTGATCGTTGCTTCTTTTTTGGGGGGCGGGGAACATATTCGTGGTACCTTTATTTTGAGAAAACAACCCTACACTTTAAACCCTGAACCCTCCAAACCCCAACCCCTAACCCCTAACCCTAAATCCTAAACCCTGAACCCTGAACCCTGACCCCTGAACCCTAAACCCGAAAACCGAAACCCGAAACCCGAAACCCTAAACCCTAAACCCTAAACCCTAAACCCTAAACCCTAAACCCTAAACCCTAAACCCTAAACCCTAAACCCTAAACCCTAAACCCTAAACCCCACCCCCTATGTAAACCCAACAGGTCTTGGGAGCTGAGACCCTGGATGCGGCTCGCCTCATTGCGCATCGGGACAAGCCAACCTCCCGGCCGCGCAAGGGCGTGGGCTCTGTCAAGTTTAGGGTTTAGGGTTTAGGGTTTAGGGTTTAGGGTTTAGGGTTTAGGGTTTTAGGGTTTTAGGGTTTAGGGTTTAGGGTTTAGGGTTTTAGGGTTTTAGGGTTTTAGGGTTCAGGGTTCATAAGGTTTAGTGTTCAGGGCTCTAGGGTTTCGGGTTTAGGCCTTTTAGGGTTCCAGGGTTTAAGATCTGGTTGAAACCTTCAACCAGCTTAGGGCTTGTAGAACTGGGAGTTTTTGGGTTTGGGGCTTTCAGGGTGTTCTGGGGCTTGTGAGCCCTAAAGCCTAACACCCTAAACCCCAAACCCTAAACGCTAAACCCAGAAAACCCTTAGGCCCTAAGCCCCAAGCCCTAAACCCCCAAATTAAAAGACAAAGCTGGCGGAGTCCACCTTCAGCGTCTCGTGCAGCTGAAAGGCGCGCTCCTTACAAAACGCAAGGCCAAGCTAGGGTTTCGGTTTAGGGTTTAGGGTTAGGGTTTCGGGTTTAGGGTTTGGGTTAAGGGTTTGGGGTTTAGGGCTTAGGCCAGGATTTAGGGTTTAGGGTTTGGGGTTTAGGGATTCGGTTTTTTGGTTTAGGGTTTGGGGTTCAGGGGTTAGGGTTTAGGGTCTAGGGTTCAGGGTTCAGGGGTTTAGGGTATAGTGTAGGGTTGGTCGCGATTCAGTCATGATCCTGGAATTGCTATTTAATTTTTTCAGCCTGGAAGATAAGGTCTTGAGGAAGAGGGTTTGGGGTAAGTTGTAGGGCGTAAAAAGTTCTAAGCGCCGAACATTTAGTTGTACGGTTCAAAAGGCAAATGCCCAACAATGCTGAGGGTCAGCTGTCACTCTAGCGAAAAACTCAGGGTTCAGGGAACGTAAAAAAAGCTCCCCCGGATTTCAGCTTAACTACACTGGCCCATGCGATCCCCGTACATCCAGCTAAAACCAAGAGCCTGTAGGCCCCAACTGAAATAAACCTTCGCCCGCCAAAGCTCTGACTATAATCACGGATTGAAGCCCTAAGCCCTTATAAGCCGTCAATCCTCTGTACCCCACATTCTTGGGTAGCACATGGTCCCGTAATGTGGTCCTGTAGGGTTTAGGGTTTAGGGTTTAGGGTTTAGGGTTTAGGGTTTAGGGTTTAGGGTTTAGGGTTTAGGGTTTAGGGTTTAAGGTAGGTACATGGTCCCTTAACATGGGCCCTTCAGTGGGGAAAACGTATAATTATGCCGAAGTATGCCCCTTAGAAACCCAGGGGCCCATACTTCAGAACCCTTCAACAGAAGGTAAGGGACCACACTAAGGGACCATGTAGCTTCGCTAACCCTAGACTCCTAGACCCTAAACCAGAGACCGTAAACCCTAAACGACCAGACCAAGAAACCATGCAACTTCCTTAGTTTCATGAGCCCGCCCCCCGGGCCTTATGTGAGGCTTTGCCCAGTTCCACCAAATCTTCGATGGACCTCGACGACTTCGGCTGCGGGGGCGGGGGGTAGCTTCGGCTTATGTAGGGTTTAGGGTTTAGGGTTTAGGGTTTAGGGTTTAGGGTTTAGGGTTTAGGGTTTAGGGTTTAGGGTTTAGGGATTAGGGTTTAGGGTTTAGGGTTCTCGACTTCAGGGTTGAAGATCACTCAACTTAAGTCGGGAGGCATGGATTCAGGGCTTTTGGACTTTTGGGAGTTGAGGGGTGTAACTTTAATGCCAGTTCCAAAGCGTTTAGGGTTTAGGGTTTAGGGTTTAGGGTTTAGGGTTTAGGGATTAGCTGTGAGGTGCCTGTTGTGCTTGTGCGGTCCTGGGAGTCTTAAGCGGGGATTACTGAGGGGGATTGGGGGATTGGGGGTGGAGATAGTCCTGCCGGTGGCATACCGGCGGGGGAAAGGGGTGGGGGGGATACGCAGCATCATGCGGGGGTGGCTACTCTCCGAAGCCTACGCCTTTAAGCTTCAGCAATCTTGAGGGAAGCGGAGTTTGTTCGGGCGTAACATGAACTACTCCAACTCCATTTCGAACAGAGACTCCAAAGTAAACACGTCAAGTTAAGAAACCCAAGTACGGCTTCTGCCAACTCCAGTGGCGTGGTCCTCGCCTGCTGTATGGGCCCCAGTCCTGCCATCTGAAAGCCAGTCAAACCGTTTGAGTCAAACCTGCATCTTCCGAGCGAGTCCGCTGACCCGTGAAGGTGGGCAACGCACGGAACAGGCAGGCGCCGTCGCATGTCACCACGTAAACGTGAGGGCCTGCCTGGGCCAACAAGGCAGCATCCTTCTGGATCTGCCCCTGCAGGAGATCTGTAGGAGCTTCGAAATGTCCACATGAGTTGGAGGTGCGAGAACACAAGCAGCACGTAGACAATATATTCTGGTGGTGCTCTGTGCTTTCAAAGCAAGACCCTTTCGCAGATAGCAGTGGACTAGAAGGAGCGTAGCCCGAAACCATACCCCAAACCGTATACCCCTCCATCCTGACTGTTTTGGGTGGCTCATAGAATTTTCATCGTTGATGCAGTGAATACCTCAACTTACCTCCAAAACTTGCTCTCGACTCATGAAGCCCTTTCAAGCTTTAATGAGGTGCCTTTTCGGCTTTCAGGGTTTAGGGTTAAGGGCTTAGGGTTGAGGTTTAGGGTTTAGGGTTTAGGGTTTAGGGTTTAGGGTTTAGGGTTTAGGGTTTAGGGCGTAGGGTTTAGGGTTTAGGGTTTTAGGGTTTAGGGTTTAGGGTTTAGGGTTTGGGGTTTAGGGTTTAGGGTTTAGGGTTTAGGGCTTAGGGTTCTGACAAGGCACGGAATGGCCCTTTAATCCCTGAAGCCGTAAGGTTGAACACCCCAGACCCCAAAGCCCTAAACCCTAAACCCTAAACCCTAAACCCTAAACCCTAAACCCCAAACCCTGAGCAGCTTTAGGACCTCAAGAATTCTAACGTCTGTGGGGCTTAAATTTCCCCCTAAGCCCTAAGCCCTAAGCCCTGAGTCCTGAGCCCCTAAACCTGAAACTTCAAAACCGTGGGATGTCCGAGTCCCCCACCCCGATCCCCCCCTTGCCCCCACACCCCCAAGTTACCCGAAAATGCCGCCGCAATTACAGGAGCACATGGCGAGGGTGCAGAACTGTAGGGGCAGAAGGGGGCAGGGGGTGATTTGGTATGATAACCCCAAGCTCTGAACCCCTAAACTCGAAACCTAAAACCCTAAACCCGAAACCCTAAACCCTAAACCCCAAAGCCCTTGAGACCCAAAGCATACTGAGGGCCTCTTGGGAAGAGGGCTCGAATTCCAATCTGCCAACGCAGAAAGCACGCAACGACGGCCTGAAGCTTAGGGGTGAGGGTTTAGGGTTTCGAGTTGTCAGGTTTTGGTGTTTAGGGTTGGGGCTTTAGTTTGAGGGCTTCACACTTTGGGGGTTTTAGGGTGTCGGGTTTGGGTCTTAGGGCGGGCTGCTGCGGGTTAGAATGGCCTAGATGTGTTTGGCGTATTGAAGGGATCCGATGTATCCCATTGAAGGTACTCCAAGTACACCTCGCCCCAGCAAAGTTGGTCGGCCTTAAACCCTGAAGTCTGAGCCTTACAACCCTAAACCCGAAACCCTAAATCCTAAACCCTACATCCGAAACCCTAAACCCGAAACCCTAAACCCGAGCCCTGCGGCAAGAGTGCAAGGGTAGGGTTTAGGGTTTATGGCTTAGGGTTTAGGGCTTGGGGTTTAAGGCTTATACGGCTTCGAGGGTTCAGGTTCAAGGTAGGGTTCGGGGCGGATGGTCTGCCGAAGTAGATGATCTTCTCGTGACTCACGTGCCAAGGGGATCCTATAGGGATATCCCGCTTCTGCAGAGATGCATGGAACAACTCAGGCCATCGATGTCGGATGCCCTAAAAACCCTAAACCCTACACCCTGAAGCCAAAATGAACCCAAAAGTCTTAACCAACCTACGCCCACAGGTGTTTGGGAAGCCAAGCGATGCTTTCATACATTAGGAGTTCAGGGCACCCCTAAACCCAACACTGCAAACCTAACATGCAGCCCTTAACTCCTCAACCCCAAACCCAATTTTATATAGGGTCCCTAAACCCTAAACCTTAAAAAACAAAACCCTAAGCCCTGTTGCTAGGGAGGGGATTCTTGATGTCAAGGGTGAGGTCGATGACGAGCGCAGCGGCATGTCGGCGATTGCTGAGCCTTGTTGCCTCAACCTTCTAAACCCTGAACCCTGAACCCGGAACCCTGAACCCTGAACCCTAAATTTTACCCTAACCCTAAACCCTAAACCCTAAACGCTAAACGCTAAACCCTAAACCCTAAACCCTAAACCCTAAACCCTAAACCCTAAACCGTAACCCTACCACCCTCCAGCTTTCAGGCTTTAGGATGATCCCAAGCTTCCGCAAAACCCACAAAGTCTCTTCCACTACACACACGGTCACCTCTTGCAAATTAGGGGCCGTCGGGTTTAGGGTTCAGGGTTTAGGGTTTAGGGTTTCGGGTTAACCCCAAAAAGGGACCATATTTTGGAAAGGTGACCAGGTACGGTCCCTCACGTTCTTTAAAGGGTTTTGAAGCATGGGCCTCCGGGTTGTCGAGGGTATATAGGGGGGTATATACGGGTTCCCCAGTTCAGGGCCCATGTTAAGAGACCATGTAACGACCTTAAGAATGTGAGGCATTTTGGGTACCCAAAATATTAGGGGCCGCCTTATAATGGCAACTTCAAAAGGGACCATATTCTAGAGAAGTGACCACCTTTTGTAATAAAGTAGCTGAGAGCAGAGCCACTGATGGGCGAAAGCACGGAAAAGGCTCGAGAAGGCATCCTGCATTGAGCCAAGGCTTCGTGTTTAGGGTTCAGGGTTTTGGGTTCCACGGTTTTTGTGTTTTAGGGTTTTAGGGTCTTAGGGTTTAGGGTTCAAGAGAGGGTTTAGGGTCAAGACAATCTCACGATGCTGCCAGCCCCAACAGCCCCATACATGACGGCCTACCTAACTTTGCATTGGGGACCCGGTATTTTGGGGTTTAGGGTTTAGGACCCGGTATTTTGGGGAGTGAATATATCAACTTAGGGCTAGAGATGATCTTGCTGCAAGCCTTGCAGAACGAGGGTGCCCTGTTGTTCCTTCTTTCGGCTACCTTTGCAAAGGAGCCAGAACGCCCCCAAACTCTAAACCCTCACCTGGAAAAGGGCGCCACTGGGATTCCCAGATGCAGGCGTGATCTCGGGCCCATCCCTCTTAGGGTAGTTACATGATCCCTAAGTATGGGCCCTTAGAAGGGTACCCCTTACCCTAATCAAATCAAGGGCCCATACATCGGAACCCTTTAAGGTCCAAGAGTCTAAGGTCTAGGGATTGGGATCAAAATCGTGTCACGCACCTGCCCGAGTCAGCGTTGCACACTCAAAGACATCAAACCCTGAACAACCAAGGACGCACATACACTCAAAACATGTTCCACACGCATTCATTAAGCCTGTTAAGAAACACGCGCGCGCACACAAGACAAGCAGAACATATGTTACTTCAAACATCCCCACCCTCTCTGGGCAGAGATACTCTGGGGTTGGGCACTCCAGGGACACTCTGACACTCTGCACGGGGTTTGGGTACTCCAGGATGAGCGAGGAGTAGACCGGGCGAGGAGAAGAGTTCCGGGCGAGGAGAAGAGTTCCGGGCGAGGAGAAGAGTTGAGTTTACAATCTAACAACCTCACACCAAGGGTGGGGAACAAAACACAAAACATGCAAGCGCCAACAAAGTCGACATGTACCCCTCGCCCGAATGTCGCAAAGCTCGGAGCCCTGGGACAAGCTGCAGCAACTCTGAAATTCTAAGTCCCTATAAACCCCAGGCCCCAGGCCCTAAACCCTAAACCTGAGGTCTAGGGTCTCAGGACTTAGGGTTTAGGGTCTAGGGAAGGTTTAGGCAGGGCTGAAGGGTCTAGGGACCCCACCAGCAGCCCGGCAACTCAACCTTGAGCCCGGCCAACCCGAGCCTGGGCTAAGGACGGCGATGCTTAGCATGCCCCTCGCCTGGCGTGGCTTAGGGCTTAAAGTTTAGGATTCAGGGTTCAGGGTTTAGGGTTGAAAGTCTAGGGTCTAGGGTTTAGGGTTTGGGGTTCAGGGTTTCGGGTTTGAGGTCTAGGATTTATAGGGTTTGGGGCTTAGGGTTTAGGGCTTCTTGCAAGTTGTTACCAAAGCGTCAAAACGTTGTGTCGTACCATTTGTGAATGCGTTGTTAGGGTTTAGGTTGGGGGTGTAAAGGATTAGGGCCTTAAGGTTTAAGATGTTGGGTTCAAGTTTTTGAGGCATAATTAGGTTTCAGGCTTAGGGCTTCGGCTTTAAGGTTGCAGGTTTCAGAGATGCCTTTCAGTACTGGCCTGAAGGTTTTCTTCTCGGCTTGGGTTAAGACAAAAAGCGCGAACGAAAAGGAGGAGACGTCGACTGGCCGGAGGCAAGCAGCAAGCCGAGACAGATGAAAGGAAAGACAGCAGTTCATCATGTCTGAAGTCAACCCCCCCCCCCCCCTCCCCCACTGGCATCTCCGCCCCATCACCGCGCACCCACCCCCACCCTAACCTCAGAACTCTCACGCCGGCCGCTATCTTGAAACCCTGAACCTGACACTGACACCCTAAGCAAATCCGCTTACCGGAAATTCTGGAGGAAAACAAAGCCGAGTTCAAAACCCTAAACCCTCCAACGCCCCAATACATGCTGAACCCCAGAGCCTTTTCAAGCCTCAGCCTCTAAACCCTAATCTACGATCCCGTTTTCTCCTCCATGTAGGTACCTTGTGTAGTTTCTACTCACTCTACCTAGATAGGCCCAAAAATCAAGCCCTCTAGAATCCTGTAGTCCCTCGAACCCCAATCCCTAAAATAGAAGGCTACCCCTACAAAACAGAGTCGACTGCTTTCTTTTTGGGCTCAGTTCCTTATTCCGGGGAGATAAAGGCGCCCCTTCTTGACTTGGAAACTTAACTTTTGTTCAACATTCTCGTTGGTTAAACATATAAATATACACACACGTATATGTGTGTATGTATACATATATACGTATGCAGATATATATATATATACACACATATACATATTTCTATACATATACATACATATATATATATATATATATATATATATATGCATGACAAGAGCAATAAATAAATGAATATATGAACAAATACAAAAATATACATATATGTATATACATATATACAGATATACATATGTATATATATATATATACACAAATATGTATATGCAAAAAAGGAGCCATTCATTAATCCCTGAAACAAAAATCTAAGCAGACGAGAGCTAGATATCATAGGTTGGGAAGCACCTATGCTTCCATAGGGCCCTAAACCCTGAACCCTAAACCCTGAACCCTAAACCCTAAACCCCAAGACCTAAACGCTAATACTCTCGGCCACGGGGTGCCTGGAAGATCGCATCGGCGCACTGCTTTCGCAACGCGGGCTGTGCTTTGTGAGGGCTTAGGGCATTCCCAAGGTTTAGGGTTTAAGGTTTGGTTTAGGGTTTAGGGCTTAGAAAGTTTCGGGTGCAGCGCTGTTCGGTCCTGAGGCTTTCAAGGATGTGGTGTTCGAGGGTCATTGCTACATTTTTCGAATTTCGCATTGGGATTTTGGGGTTTGGGATCTTCTTCGGTCAGTGGCCTTAGTACGGTGCTAAGGTCCTAGCCAGTCGGACTCCTGCAGGGTTGAAGGCTTCTAGGGATTAAGGTTGGGAACTCGGCCTTGTGGGTTTAGGGTTTAGGGTTTAGGGTTTAGGGTTTAGGGCATCAGGGTAGTCCGGTTCATGGTCGCTATAGCCTGCACACGAGTAATGCGCATTACTGCTGCTGTGAACTCGTCTTTTGACCCAAGATGACAGCACTAACAGATGAATGGGGAGAGGGAAGTACTTCAAAGACATCTCCTTCGTGGGGTTCCTGCTAGAAAACGGAGCCCTACATCAACAGCCAAAAACTTGAGTTTGAACCTTAACCCTGAACCCTACACCCAAAATACTGTCAGATCAGAAGCCTGTAAGCAAAGAACTTCGAGCTATTGCTTGAAGCCGCTCTCTTACAGTTGTTACAAGGGGCCCTAAACCCTAAACCCTAAACCCTAAACCCTAAACCCTAAACCCTAAACCCTAAACCTTACACCCTGAACTCTAAACCCTATACCCTAAGCCCTAAACCACAACCCTTACATAATAGATCCCCAGAGCCCATTTATACTTCGGAGCCCTCGAACAGGATGACCAGATTTTCCTGCTGGTTCTTAGTAGGGACTGAAGTTAGTGTGCAGGGTTTTGGGTTTAGGGTCCATATATTTCCTTTACGGGATAAAACAGGTTCCTATTAAGTGCCAGGAACCTTTTTTGGGAGCATGTAACTAACCTTAGATGTTCCGTTCTCTAAAATGTGGGCCCCTTATCAGGTGATTGTTCTAACACGTCCCTCGTTTTCTAGGGTTTAGGGCTTTGTGTTCAGGGCATGACTTCGAGAACTGAAAGATATATTCGACCTATCTATTGAGAAAATCAAAGTTATAACCAAGGGACCCTAGTTGAAAGCAATCCCCACGCAGGCTGGTGGGACACAGGAGTTTTGGTTTTCTGCTTAGGGCAGGGTTTCTGCTTGCGGTCCATAGCTTGGGGCGTTCCATTGCAGTTGAGGGTTTTCGGGCTCAGGGATTATAGGGGCCTACACCACGTCTTCATGACGTGAAGTGTCTTTGTGTGCATGTGCGGGTTTGGTTTAGATCAAACCCTAAACCCTAAACCCTAAACCCTAAACCCTAAACCCTAAACCCTAAACCCTAAACCCTAGCTTTCCAGGAGGGTGCCTTCGGGCTGAGTTCCATTCTGCCGGCAACAAAGGTGCTTTTTTGAACGCACCCCTCTCACTGCACTGGCTGCGCTCACGAGATAAGACTGTCCGCTTGAATGGGCCCACCACACATCTTTAATCCTAAGCCCTAAGCCCTAAACCCTAAACCCTAAACCCTAAACCCTAAACCCAACATGCACTTTCAAGAGGAACTTAGCTCTGTTAGCCGAAGGCCCCAACAGCTGCGATTCAAGCATCAGGGTCCCATTCAAACAGAAGTGGAGAGATGCTGGGTCCTCATTTCCAGGTGCTTCACCAAACCCCGAACCCTGAACCCCAAAACCTAAACCCCCAACCCCTAAACCTTCTAAACCCTTTAAACCCTAAACCCTATAAACCCCTAAACCCGAAACCCTGATCTTCTGAACCCTCTACGCATCCACTCTGCGTATGTATGAGGAGGCTTCGGTAGCTTGGAACTGCGCTCTTGGGCATTCGTGTTGAGGGGGGAACCCAGAGTCTTGACGTTGACATCATCCTGACCTGGATGCTTTGTGTGAAACTTGCGGCTTCGTGCGCGCGTGCAGGTATATAGATGTGGAACCGGTGGGGGGTTCAGGTTAGGCAGTTGCCCATATGATGAGAAAGTCTCTAACTTAGGTTACCTCTTCTTGAGTCCCGATCTAGTACGGCACGTTAATCACACGAAGCTCTACATGGTCCAACTGCACCGCGCACCCTGTACTCTCGGTGGGCCGGTACCACGCTGAATTCGGGTTTAGGGTTGAATTTGGCCTGAAACCTAAGTCCCATGACCCTAAGCCCTCAGCCTAAAATCCTGAACCCTAAACCCTAAGCCCTAAATTCCTAAACCCTAAACCCTCAACCCTAGTATCCTAAATCCCTAAACCCTAAACCCTAAACCCTAAACCCTAACATCCTGAAACCCTAAATCCCTAAACCCGAAAAGCTCTTCTGGTGGCCCCTTGGCGAGATTCTGCAGATCGCTGCGAGGCCGATTCATTTCAGACCTAGGCAGACAGGAGGAAGGGCCCCGGTTTAGGGTTTAGGGTTTAGGGTTTAGGGTTTGGGGTTTGCGGTTTGGGGTTTGGGGTTTGGGGTTTGGGGTTTGGGGTTTGGGGTTTGGGGTTTGGGGTTTGGGGTCCTACATAGGGATAAAGAATACAGGGCTTAGGGTTTAGAGATTCGGGATAAGGAATTCAGGCTTTAGGGATAGGGCTTAAGGATTGGTGTAGGGTTTGGGGCTTAGGGCTTAGGGCTTAGGGCTTAGGGCTTAGGGCTTAGGGCTTAGGGCTTAGGGCTTAGGGTTTAGGGTTTAGGGCTTAGGGTTGATGTGTGGCGAAACAATGCAAGCAGTTCCCAGGCCAAGCAGCAAACCCCAGAAAGCCACACGCCACACGCCCGGCAAGAATCTATGGCCCGGAACTTATGAGGGATTGGCCATGAGGCCTTCGAGAGAGGGGGGGAGGGGGCGGGGAGGGGGGGTGGGGGACAATGGGCCTCTTACCAATGCCTTGGCCGGGGTGTTCTATGCATAAGGCTCCGCGTTCTGACGATCCAAAAAAGGACCCACATGGAGAGAATGGCCCCGGAACCTAAACCCTAAGCCCTAGAACCCTATACACCCAAAGAATTGTTGGGGACCTCCCCCCCCCCCATCTGCCTAACCCAATTAGGGCTTAGACCCTAAACCCTAAACCCGAAACCCTAAACCCTAAAATCTAGGGTTGAGGGCTTGGGGCTTTCGGCGGGGTGATGGCGCAGAGATCACAGTGGGAGCCTTTTGGGAGCTCTGGCCGCTTGCACAAACGCAGTGGAGTAGGGTTTAGGGTTTAACTAGGGTTTAGGGCGAACAGACGCATGGGAGGCGTCTTGACAGGGGTACCCTGGGCTAGAGGTTTGGGGTTTAACATAAGAGCCTGAATCATTAGAATAGGTTTGTAGGGGTTCTTATGGTATGTTTAGAAAGGGACCATTCGGGAATACTACTAGTACTTACTGCAACCCCTACATTAGGTTTAGGGGGACGCGACCAAATATTAACTTGAGAGGGAATCCTAAACCCTAAGCCCTAAAACCCTAAACCCTAAACCCTAAACCCTAAACCCTAAACCCTAAACCCTAAACCCTAAACCCTAAACCCTAACTTACCTGCCCACTGGGCCCTGCTGCGTTTTCAGTCCACCACGATCTCCTCTCTGGAACCTGTGGTGGTGTAGGGCTTAGGTTTTCGGGTTTGGGAGGGGCTAAGGAGCTCAGACTTAGGGGATCAGGTTTAGGATTTAGGGAACCCTGAAACTCCCGAATCCTTAGGTGAAACCTCTAAGGCCAAACCTCAGAGTTTGAACCCCTAAACCCTAAACCGGCAACCTAACCTAGAACAACCCACCCCTCCCCGCCCTACAGGAAGTAGGGGTTTAGTTGAGGTTTCGCTCTAGGGTTCAGGGAGAAAAAAACATGAGGCGCAATCCAGGCTCGACACGATCTTGCTGATATCAAAAACATGGCAAGCACCTTCAGACAACGAAACACAAACCTCAAGCACTGAACCCCTGAGCGGCATCCGCAGCTTAACCCTGCCTGCCGGCTTGCTGCTCGCGGGAAGGTGCATCATCTCCTCCTCGACTGGTTGCAAGGTTTCGGGGTCTAAACCCGAAGCCCTAAACCCTACTAAACCCGAAACCCTAAACCCAAAACCCAAGACCCTAAACCCTAATTAAACTCTAAACCCTCGATGATGCTGGCTGTTGTGTTGTTTAAGCTCCTGTAGCACAGCTCCAGACCCGGACAAACCCTATAGCCCTAACACCCAAACTGAGTGAGACCCCATCATGGGTTTCCCTACTACCTCCTCTATACTACCCCCTTAAATAACCTTCATTAGGCTTAATTATCCAAAAATAGCCTTAGTTATGGGGGGAAACCTAGAGGGGGAGGGGGGAAGTACAGAGGTGGGGAGTAGGGGAACCCATGATATGTTCTTAGTACGTATTGGAAACTGATTATACAGTTACTGTTGAATACGACTAGATTTGATGTAGTTTGTATAATGTTTCTATAAATGTTTACTATTGAGTACATACTTATATGCCCATACTTAAGAGCAAAAGCCTAAACCCTAAACCCTAATCATCGCAACCAGAATGGACTCTACAGGCCTCGAGGCAGACCCAAAGCTAATCCTTCAGACAGATCTACATCTTGATGTTGGGTTTAGGGTTTAGGGTTTAGGGTTTAGGGTTTAGGGTTTAGGGTTTAGGGTTTAGGGTTTAGGGTTTAGGGTTTAGGGGGCTTCGGGTTGAGGGTATGGTCTATTGAGGTTTAGGGCTTAGGGCTTAGGATAACCCTGGCTTCTTAGAAGCCTCTTCAACAGATCGTGGATATACATAGCAGGTGGTCAGTTGGCCCGGGTGTAAAGGTCGAGGCAAGGGTGGAGCGCTAAGAGGGTTAAGGGTTCATGGTTTAGGTTTAGGGTTTAGGGTTGAGGGTTCAGGGTTCAGGGTTTAGGGTTTAGGGTTCGTTCAATTCAGGGTGCGCGCTTGGGAGTTTCTGGCACCAGAGCGCCCCCTCGCCGAGACATCCCTAAGCCCCTACATGTGTAACGCACTGAACACCCTAAACCCGAAACACTAAAACATCAGACCCCCGATTCGGTTCAGGATGAAACGGTGAAGTCTAGAAAGCCGTGGCGCTTGGATGGCGGGGGGCAGGGGGGAGTGCAACCTTTTTCCTCCTCGAGTTAGGGTTCAGAGCTTGTTTTAGGGTTTTAGAGACTCAGGAATTGAGCTTCAAAGCTTTCCAGAAGCCCCAAGCCTCGAAATGCCCCCGAGAAACCCTATGGCCCTATAAATCCTAGGCATCAAAAGGTATAATTCTAACCCTAAACCCTAACCCTAAACCCTGAACATCCAGGCCTTCCCGAAAATAGACGCCGTGCCAGGGGCAAAGAACTGTCCCGGGAGCTGCTTTTGGGCGCGCTCGTTTTGCCTGGTAAGTAGGGTTTAGGGTTTAGGGTTTAGAGTTTCGGGTTTTTGTGCTTTAGGGACATGCTTTAGGGTTTCCAGGTCTACAGGGTTTAAGGCTAAGCAAAAAACCCCTAAACCCTGAACCTGAGCCCAGGAGCCTAGAGACACCCCCCCCGAATCCCATAAGCCCTAAACCCTAAACCCTAACAAGCCATGTACACCGTGCAAAGCCGAAACCCTAAAAACTTGAAACTAGGAAGCCTCAACTCTCGAAGCTGTGTGAGAAGAGGCGCTGCGTTTGAGACTGCCTTCGGGGTTTAGGCTCCATAGGGTTTAGGGTTTAGGGTTATGGTTTAGGGGTTCAAAACCCTAAGCCCTAAACAGCAAACCCTAAACCGTTCGGGGCTCTAAAGCTTGTTGAAAAGAAGGCTGTGGGGTGATTTCGGGCGCAGGGTTTATGACTCGGGCTTATAGCATTTAGGGCTTCGGCTTTTGGGGGGTCAGGGTTTGGGGTTTAGGGTTTTAGGGCGTCTTGCCCACAAGAGAAACAGCCAGATGAGTTTAAGGGTTTAACTGCTACTTCCTTTGTTGGGATGCGCAGCTTTGGATTGTCGCCCTGACCGTGATGGCCCTTTCCCGCATCCCAGATTGCCGCTCTATGTACCCAACCCCTAAACCCTAAACCCTCATCGGCTTGATACTCCTAGACCAAACCTGGGCAGATGCACGTAACATGATACTAGATTGCGCTGTTTCACTGCGCAGGCAGTACGCTTAGGGCTTAGGGTTTATGGCTTAGTACATATACATACATACATACATATATATGTATATATGTATGCGGAAACTGCGCAGCCTACAGCAACCGTAAAGGCCTTAGGGCAAAATAGAGCAAAACACCCACGAACAAAATCGGGGCCCTAAATCCAATACATTAAAAAATGGGCCTGCGCAGATTCTCCTTCACACTCTTGTGGATCTTGAAGCCGTAGATTCGCGGGCACTGGGGAAGGGTTGAGGGCTTTGGGGCTTAAGATTCAGGGTTTAGCCCTAAACCCTAAACCCTAAACCCTAAACCCTAAACCCTAAACCCTAAACCCTAAACCCTGAACCTGGAAACCCGAGGGCCCGGTAGCACAGGAGACTTTGGCAGTGCTTTGGCTTTGGGTCTTCAAAGGTTGTGGTCTCGAAAGTAAATATGGAAGACAGGGGACTTAGCGATGAAGAGGGTTTAGGGTTTAGGGGTTTAGGCTGAAAGCGTTCGGAGTCTGAAGACCTCCGGGCTTTGATCACTCCAGGCTTTAGGACTGTAGCCTGTAGGGTTTAAGGTTGAGGCACAGTGTGAACGGGAGCCAATGCAAAAGGTTCAAGGTTACTTCCTCGGCTACTAACCTGCAAGGAAAACCTTGCCATCCACAACAATGGTCCACCCGTAGGCTCCGACGTAGTTCCTGTTGGAGTTCGTTCTAGGGTGCTCTACTACACCGAAAAGGTACCAGTTTAGGAGCCTGTAGGTAGAACCAGGGATCCGACTGCTGGACCATAGGCCACACGCCCGAAACTTCTATACCCTAGACCCTAAGCCTTGAACTCTTCACCAAGCATCGCCCGCCGTGGCACACGTTCATGCTAAGGGGCTACGGGCATTTTGAGCTGTAAGGGCTGTAGGGCTGCGGGAAGCCCACCCCAGTTTAAGGTGCCCAGCTCGGAACAAACGGGCACCCTCTTCGTGTAAAGGGTGTTCGTACAGGGGCCTGGCCCCAAAAAAGGGAACAGGGGCCTACTCGATATCCCAGTCCTACATGCTAGCTTACCATCCAAGGTTCAGGGTGTAGGGTTCTCCAATGCCCTTGACCAACAAACTTCTGCAGGACAACAGTAGGCCTAGGAAAATTCCTTCATTCTTCTACCCTGAATTATGTCACAGTCGTGGTTGAGGGCTGTTCGGGATGTACGTAAGTAGCCCCGGAATAATTACTAAACCCTAAACCCTAAACCTTAAACCCTAAACCCCAAACCCTAAACCCTAAACCCTTCGGGTTTTTTCTAAGGGTCCCGTAGTCCCTGAAAAAACACCTATAGCTGAGGCAGAAGCGTGCGGGTTTGGCATGGTCGGTGGGACCTGATCCCAAAGTCCCGGCTGAAACGGAGGTAGGAATTCAGGATCTTAACCCCAAGACCCCCGAAATCTCGAAACAAGGAGCCCTCAACCAGGATGGCCCCGAAAACCCTTCTGAAAAACAATTCCTTGTATATCGGGATCATAAAAAAGCACTCCTAGTAATTATTCCGACCCCTATGTTATAGGGTTTTGGGTAGTTTAGACTCTAGAGCTTAGGGCTTACTCCCCCCCCCCCCCCCCCCCCCCCCCCACGCCCAGTCTTGAGAACTGGACTCCGAGGGATCCATTTGCGAGGTTCCCCAAAATAGGATCCTTTCTTGGAGCTCCTATGGCACCATAGAGCCCTGTCCCAAAAAGGCCCCTTCACTTGGAGAATCCTCCACTTGTATATAGGGCTCCTACAGTCAGAGGTTTGGAAACATGAGCCTTTCTTGGGGCTTGTCCGTGTTGGGAGTCAAGGCAAGGCTCAAGTTCAGGGAAGCCTTGGAGATGGGGCCCGTGGATCCTTGGCCGTCATTGAATTGCCTCACTTTCACTTGAAGACTTGAAATCTACACCCAAAGCCCCAACCCTAAACCCTAAACCCCTAAATCCGAGAACCCAGCCAGTTGTTGGTAGGTCAGGAAGAAAAGGTGCGCAAAGGTGGTGCCAAAGTAAGCGCCATCAAGACCTGGATCAACGCAGCTTAGGGGTTTGGTAGGGTTTAGGGCTGAGAGGTGTGGCCTCAGGAGGGGACCTAAACATGAAACCTTAAGCCGATTTAGGGTGTAGGGTTTAAGGTTTTGGGTTTAGGGGTTTAGGGGTTTAGGGTTTAGGGGTTTAGGGGTTTAGGGGTTTAGGGGTTTAGGGGTTTAGGGGTTTAGGGGTTTAGGGGTTTAGGGGTTTAGGGGTTTAGGGGTTTAGGGTTTTGAGTTTAGGGTAAACCCCCAAATCCTCCGCCACCCAAACCACCATTTCTCAGTCAGGAGGGGTCCGGAAACTCGAAGTGCCCTCTGCGCGCACAGTCACGCACAGCGCCTTGTTTGGGTTCACAGGGTTCTGGGGGGGCAGGGATTGCAGACCTGCAAAAATCAACCCTACACTCTCAGCCAGAAACAAGAAGCTAAAACCTGAACCCGAAACTCCGAACCTCAAACCGCAGCATGCCTAATAGCTGCAAGGGCCCTAAACCCTGAACCCTAAACCCTGAACCCTAAACCCTAAACCCTAGCCCTAAACCCTAAACCCGAAGTCTCCAAGATGCTCTCAGCTCCCTACACTCAAGCTTCGAGGACTTCGGGAAGTAGATCTCGCGGCAATGTGGGCAATACACCTTCGGTGAAGCTGCGCGGCTCTCACGGGCTTAGAGTGTCTATTAGGGATGTTGCGGGGCTTTTAGGGCTTAAGGCTTATGGTGCAGGGTCAGGGTTTAGGGTTTAGGGTGCAGGGGGAAGGGTTTAGGGTGCGGGGTGTAGGGTTTATAGGGCTTGGGGTTTAGGAGGGCTTGGTAACGTTCGTTGCCTGAACTCTAAGGGACTTCACTTCAACCCCAGAGAAGGCCACAAAGAGTCCTGAACATTTGGGGTTGCTGCTATCAGGCGGCCCTGGTATTTAGGGTACCCAAAAAGGTTGAGGGTTTAGGGTTTTAAGGGGTTTAGGATCCCTAAACCCTAAACCCTAAACCTTAAACCCTATACCCTATGGGTGTAAAGCGGCTCAGGGATCCTAGTTACTCCCCTTGACATATTCAGGCACATGGCTAGTTCTCAAAATTAGGGCTCCCAAAGCCCTAAACCCGCATGCCTAAATCGTTTTGGGTTTAGGGGGGTTAAGGGTTAAGGGTTTAGGGTTTAGGGTTTAGGGTTTAGGGTTTAGGGAAGGCTAACCTAACCTTTCAGCCACAGTTGTTCAAGATGCGCGTATTGGCATCAGGCAGGTTCCCCTGTTTTTTTTTGGTATTGCAAGGATGCCCATCTTTCGGACCACCTCCTAACGACTTTCCTGATCTAAACACGAAACCCTTGGTCTCCTAAAAATACCTCATTCTGCACCCCACAGCTCCTTGACCCCACCCACTTGGGTGTAGGGGTTTGGGGTCTCGGTGTGCCCTTCACTGTAAATCTCGTGTGTATCCTGCGTACACTATGCATACGCGTGGCGCGGATGTCGCGCGGGAACCAGAACTTGGATCTTCCCCCCCGCCCCCCGCCCCATGTAACAAGAGCATCTTAAGCCCGAAGCGCTTTCAAAACTGCAGGCCGCGACCCTAAACCCTAAACCCGAACCCGTAGACTCTAACTAAACCCCATAGATCCTGCACCCCAAATTGGCTCGTGCGTTGAACCCTGTTGATGTCTTCTATGAACGGGACGCACTAAGCCCCCGAACGGTCGACCCTAAACACCAGACGTCCGACCCCAGGCCCTAAACTTTCGAGTTTAGGGCTTGACCTAAAACCCAGAACCCCAAAACCCACCCCTAAACCCTCCCTAAACCCTGATCCCTAAACCCTAAACCCTAAACCCTAAACCCTAAACCCTAAACCCTAAACCCTAGGAGGGCTTTAAAAAGGATGGGGGGGGGGGGCTGGGCCTTGGCTGCACTTTGGCGTAGCAGGTCGGAGGTTCCAATGGGCAGAACAGCCTGATTCATCGCCTCACCTCAGAAGAGGGGGCTGGCTTCGGGGTTTAGGGTTTAGGGTTTAGGGTTTAGGGTTTAGGGTTTAGGGTTTAGGGTTTAGGGTTTAGGGTTTAGGGGGCTTGACAGGCTGAGAGGGTTTTAGAGGGTTTTGGAGGGTTTCAGAGGGTTTTGGAGGTTTTGGAGGGTTTTAGGGTTTTAGAGGGTGTTAGAGGGTGTTAGAGGGTGTTAGAGGGTCTTAGAGGGTTTTAGAGGGGTCTTGGAAAATTTAGGGTTCAGGTTTCGGGGGGGGGGGGGGGGGGGGGGGGGGGGGGCGAACTGGAGGAGTAGATCCCTTCATGATCATCCTTAAGCACCTCAAATCGCGCCCGCACTTCCCTAAAGAAGCTCAAGGTTTCGCGGCTTCATAAGCTTTGGTCCAACAAGACCTCAACCCTAGGTTGAAGGTTTAGGGTTTAGGGTTTGGGGTTTAAGGTTTAGGGTTTAGGGTTTAGGGGTTAGCGCTAACATCCTGGACGGAGGCGGATGCTTGCAAAACCCTGAAACCCCAAAGCCGAAAGCGTATTCCCAAGGGACTACTTGACGCCTGCAAACCTCTGGGCCCTTCACCCCAAGCCCTAAGTTAAACCCTGAATCCCTAAAACCCTGAAACCCTCAACCCTCAAACCCTAAAAACCCAGACACCCTCATATAAACCCGAAAACCCCTGAAGACTGGGTTTAGGGTTTAGGGTTTAGGGTTTAGGGTTTAGGGTTTAGGGTTTAGGGCTTCGGGTTTCGGGGCCCAAAGCCCTCCACAGCCCTAGAGCCCTCCGCCGCCCATCTGGGGAGCAGACACTGCGTCAAGGGGCACTTGCCGTACACCTGGAACGTTTAGGGTCTTTTGGGCCTCGAGTTTAGGGTCTATTTAGGGTTTAGGGTTTAGGGTTTAGGGTTAGGGTTTAGGGTTTAGGGTTTAGGGTTTAGGGTTTATAGGGTTCAGGGTTCGAGTTTGGGGCTTTGGGGCTTCGGGTTTAAGGTTTGTGCAGGGCTTGCTTTTTCATCAGCCATATCAACCTTAAGTATCAGATCGTCCAAGACACCTTGCAAACTTAGCGAGACCTGTTATAAATAAACCATGCAAAGCCTGGGACACAGATAACCCTCTACACCCTAAACCCTAAACCCTATACCCACCCTAAACCCTAAACCCTAAACCCTACACCTTACACCCTAAACCCTAAACCCTTAACCTAAGACCAAGGCCTACGCTAGCCCTAAACCCGAAACCTAAGACCTGTGAGATAATTTGGGCGATCCGTTGCGGCGCCTGTTCCCTAGCATCTTCCCAGTTCAGGCGCTCAGAGGTTCAGGGGTTTAGGGTTTAGGGTGTAGGGTTTAGGGTTTAGGGTTAAGAGTTTGGGGTTTAGGGTTTAGGGTTTTGGGTTCAGGGTTTTGGGGCTTAGGGTTTAGGGTTTAGGTCTCCCGGGGCCAAGCACCATCCCACCGGTACCCGAGCATCCTACAGCGCTTGTCGTGGCGGTGCGGCCCACCACGCGGTTTAGGGAGTTTAGGCTTAATTAGGGTTTAGAAGGTTTAGAGTTTTCAGGGTTTAGGGCACAGGGTATATAGGGCTTTATAGGGTGTAGGGGTTTAGGCTGAACTGGGACAATGTCCAGCTGAGCGTCCCGTGCTCGAGCGAGCAAGCGTTTCCGGGTGTGTCAGAGTGGGTGAACGGCAGAATTCTAGAATTTGAGGGTTTCGGGTTTACGGCTCAGGGAACACAAAGGCAGCTACCGATTCTGTTCCGTGGGGTATGTGGACGGGGGAGCGGGCGTCGTTTTGGTAATCAACCTATATGATGGATCCTGTTTGGCTCCTGATTCTAGTATGACAGGCCCGACAATGCCCTAAAACCCTAATCCCTGCGCTTAGGGTGCACGGTCCGAACTCTAGACGCGCATATGCGCTAATATGCACTGCCAAAACCAACGAGCTACCTACTCCCACACTATCTTACCCCCCCTCAACAATGAAAAACGGAGTTCAGGGTGTAGAGGTTTTAAGGTTTAGGGTTCAGGGTTTAGGGTTTAGGGTTTTGGGTAAGTTCAAGCCCAAGCAAGCCGGTGTGGCATAGCAATTGTACTTGTCCAGCATGGCAGCCATACCACGGCTCGTCAAAATGAAGCGGGCATGGATGAGCCTGGTTTAGGGTTAGGATTTAGGGTTTAGGGTTTGGGGTTTGGGGTTTAGGGTTTAGGGTTTAGGGTTTACGGTTTAGGGTTTAGGGTGTCATTTCTCTAAAATAGGGTCCCTCATGGGTTTTGTCTTTATAGGCGCTAACATTTTGGAGTACCCCAAAAAGGGACCATGATTTTGAGAACTGACCATGTGTCATTTCATAACGCAGCTTCGGGTGAAATTGCTTCCGCAGTCCTCCTATTGGGTGCCCCACCACAATTTATCGGGAGCCGCATATTATACATATACATAACTTTATATACACATACATACATACATACATACATACATACGTACATACATGCATGCATGCAACACTCCCCCTTGCCTTGATACCAGCACCCTTTGATTCGATGGTGCAGTAGACTCGAACAGCGGCTTCTGGACTCAGTTTATCGATTGTTCCTCTCTCGGCGATTTTCGTGCCCGCACGTCCCTGCTGAACGTTCCCCCCGAAGAGACACGACCACACCTGTGCTGTCGGAGCTGGGTAGCCGCACGGGTCTAGTATCCACAAAAGGCCAACCCCGAATGTACACCCACCAAATGTATGTTTTGGAGCCATATAGACGTTCAAACCCTAAACCCTAAACTTTGAAGGACCTAACTTATCACGGAGAGCCCACCCCACCAGGCCCCCACCCCCAAAAAAACAAACAAAACAAACACAAAACGAAAACCCGAATGAAAATGAAACTCCCCTAAGTCCATCTACGTTCCAAAACCCTCGAATTCAAACAACGAAATTGCTCTTTATGGTCCCCTCATCACGCCAGCCCAAGACCCCTCCCAAACACCTGCCTGAACCCTGAGCCCAAAGACAATCAAACAGTAAACTCAAACTCCCGACAACCTTAAGAAGGCTTCACATGGTCTGTTCATGAAACAAATTCTAAACCCTAAATCCTAGACCGTAGAGGCCCTATACTCCCCAAATGCCCTAAAGGACTTGAAAAGGACCCGAAGACCCTAAACCCTAAACCCTAAACCCTAGACCCCCAAGCCCAAACCATCCCAAACCCCACAGACTCAAGAGCTCTGCTTCAGCTGAGCAGCCCGTAAAGCATCTGAGCCGCCGTTTCAACCTGAGGGTTTCCGAACATAGGTTTAGGGTTTAGGGTTTAGGGTTTAGGGTTTAGGGTTTAGGGTTCCCTTTTGGGGGGGGGGGGGGGGGGGGGGGGGAGGGTCCCTTTAAGGGGATCCTATTCTATTTGGACTACAAGCGGGGTACCCCCATTTTGCGAAATGCCCACCTCGGTTTTCGCTTCGCTAGCCACTGGGGGCCTCTGAGCATCGCAGTCCCTCAAGTCGCTGACGATGGCTCGTCTTGGTTCTTGTGTTTGTTTGTACTGCTCAAGGATTTAGGGTTTAGGGTTTAGGGTTTAGGTACATTTCAGCACGTCGGTCTTTGAGGTGCTCTAGGATCTAGGGTTCGGATGTGGGTACTTAACTAGGGCTTCAAGATCTAGCTAGAGCAACAGGTATAAAGCCCAATTCCTAACCCTCAGCCCTAGACCATAAACCATTTCGGCTGTGTGGACAAACCAACGTCTCTACCTTCCTTGTCAGCTCACACTTACCCTAAGCCCTGAACCCTATCCCTAAAACCCTAAACCCTAAACCCTAAACCCTAAACCCTCAGAAGCACTTAAGGCTTGAGGCCCTCAGGGTCCACGAGATGAGGCTGAAGAGCCACACAGATGGGCACACAGCCCACAGAAGCTCCCTAGAACTGGATCTTAAGGAGTATAAGAAGGGACCCCTAGAAGGTTAGGGTTTAGGGTTTAGGGTTTAGGGTTTAGGGTGTAGGGTTTAGGGTGTAGGGTGTAGGGTGTAGGGTTTAGGGTTTAGGGTTTAGGGTTTAGGGTTTAGGGTTTAGGGTTTAGGGTTTGCTGCCCAGAAGCCCTCTAGAATCGGATCACTAAATGAGGGGTTTATGATATTCGGGGTACCTTATCGGGGTCCTTATTCTGAGGGGATCCTACTATTTGGGGGGTCTATAATCGGGGTCCCTTATTCTCGCAAACCCAACTCCCTAACCCCAAACCGTAACCCTAAGGGTCCATGTACCTTAGTACTGAACCCTAAACCCTAACCCGAAACCCTAACTAACTCCCTATAATTATAAGCCCAAAGTGACTCACCCTAAACCCTAAACCCTAAACCCTAAACCCTAAACCCTAAACCGCCCTAAACCCTGAACTTCGTGACTCCTCCGGCTTCCTCAAACTGACTGAGGCTGCAGGCTAAAGGTTGCTGGTCATCCTGTATACGGTGATCCTGAGCCAAGTAGGGTTTAGGGTTTCGGGTTTCGGGTTAAACCAAGCATCTAATGTCGGGGCCTGCGTAATTAGGCATCGGCTACTTGGGGTAATGTATAACATAGAGGGATTCAAAGGTGAGAATCTTGACTTGGAAATAAGTTTAGCAGCTGTATAGACGTGAGGAGGAATGGGACCCCTGAGGCATTAGCCCCCCCCCCATATATCCTACATTGGGCTTTAGATGGTCTCAAGCAACGATGGGGGTTTGGGAAATGATTGAAGGGTGTTCGCGTCATTCTAAACCCTAAACCCAGACCATGAGTGCCCATTTAGAAAGGACACGCCGGGCTGCTCTGGTCTTTTAACTATGTAGAGATGACAAGGTGGTACTGTTTGCGATTGATCAAAACCCTAAACCCCAACCACAAGAAACCTAACCCTAAACCCGAAACCAAAAACCCAAAACCCTACACCCTAAACCCTAAACCCTAAACGAGCAAACAAGACAGGGCCTGGTCTGATCCTCAGCCCTGAAACGTACACCCAAGAGCTTTGCCGGCTTAGGGCTTTACCGATAAGAGCTTAGGGATACTTGTAGATTTAGGGTTTAGGGTTTAGGGTTTAGGGTTGTTTGACAGTCTTAGGGTAGTTACATGGTTCCTTAATATGGGCCCTTAAACGGGGACCCCTTATGTACCCCTTATATCCCCTCAACAAAGTAAGGGCCCATACGTCAGAAAGATGGTCGGGGACCCTAATGAGGGCTCATGAAGCTACCCTCAAGCAGGAGCTAAACCCGAAACCCAAACCCTAAACCCTAAACCCTAAAACCCTAAACCCTAAACCCTGAACCCTAAACCCTAAACCCTAAACCCGAAACCCTAAACCCTAAACCCTAAACCCTAAACCCTGAACCCTAAACCCTAAACCCTAAACCCTAACCCTAACCCTAAACCCTAAACCCTGAACCCTAGGGACTCACAGAACCCTAAGCCCTTAGAGACAGAGCCCCACCCGCAAGTTACACCCCCCTAGAGCGAAGAGGAGGGCGCCCCCTGGATGCAAGAGATTGAGGCTTCTGGCCTCCAGGGTCCCGAAAGTTCTCGGGATTTTTTGTTTGGGTTTTAGGGTTTAGGGTTTAGGGTTTAGGGTTTAGGGTTTAGGGTTTGGGGATTAGGGTTTGGGGTTTGGGGTTCAGGGCTTGGGATTTCTTTTTTTGGGAGGAGTCGAGGAGGCAATTCTGTCGGCTTTTGGTCTAAGAGTCTGGGGGGGAGGGGGGGGGGGGGGGGGTGGTACTACAATCCCTATGAAGGACTGTTAGCATAAGGGAGAACATCCCAAGGTTTAGGGCTTAAGAGAACCTAGTTTAGATCAACCCGCGCACGAAATGCGCCTTCAGGGAGCGCCAAAAAACCCAACTAGGTAAGAAATAGGGTTTAGGGTTTAGGGTTTCGGGCCTACTTAGGGTTCTCTTCATAAGGCTGTTCAGCATCTGGGGTTACCATAGCCGCCGTCATAACAGAAGGGCACCCGAAAAGGGATGCGCAATTCAGAAACCCGGACAAAGCCCCGAACATCTTGGTCGTCGAAGTCCAAGATCATGTTGAGTGCATCTTCGTAGCAAGGCACCTTGCCCAACACAAAAGGCAAACCCTAAATCCTTTACTACGAATTGCTTAAGAACCCCCCCCCCCCTCAAAAAAAAAAAAAAAATAAATAACATTCTTATTTATTAAGGGTAGTATGGGCATTAATACTTTTCATTCTTTTGGGGTTCTTAAGCAAATAGTAGCAAACTCTAAGCTCCTTTAAACCCTAGACTTGGCCCAATGGTAGAGTACACCTCTAGCGATCACATACCGCTAGTTTCAGTATCGAACCGAACCGTTGCCATCACTACTACCAATACTCCATCGAGTAACAACCGGCAATATATCCCTAAACCCTAAACCCTAAACCTGGGCAACATATCGGTATTGATCGAACCGGTAGATGCCTAGACCATACAAAGCCTAGGGTTTAGGGTTTAGGGTTTAGGGTTTAGGGACCCTTCCATTCTGACATGTAGCCATCACTACCGGGTCTTGTAGGGTTCTTAAGGGGGAGGGGGGTTTCAAGAAGGCATGTAACCCAATGTTCCCTAGTACTCCCTACTACTCCCTAAGGCTCCCTAAGTTTCCCGAAGGTTCCTAAGGCACCTACCTCATGAACCCCCCTCCCTCTGGAACCCTATAAAGGCCTGCAAGAACAAAAACTAGACACAGGAGTAGCCTAGGAATTTGCGAGCCCCCAAACCCTCAACTCATATTCAACCAAGGGTGTAAACCCTAAACTCTAAGCCCTAACCCCTAAACGGGCCCCCATCTTCTTCAGGGCTGTCTTGGGCTCGTCAAGGCCACATGTGGGGGAAATAGGTGAACTCGCAACCCCCCTCCAGCATGTTCAATGTCCTTAAGGGGCGGGTCACCACGACAATATGTACTTCTAAACCCCAAACCCTAAACCTTAGATCCTTCCGGGAAATTCCCTAAGTGCCCCTGCCCTAAGCTCCTGAACCTTAAGGCTTTTATGGTTTTTGGGTTTTTAGGGTTGGTATAGGATTTTTGGGACAAGAGGGTCTTAAGACTTCGTCGTAGGGCCTTGACCTTGAGCCGGCAACTCCTCAGCCCTCTGAAACACTGAAACCCCCAAAACCGCGAAGCCACGCCCCTGAAGAAGCTCCGGTGGTCGAAGTTTAGGGATTAGGGTTTGGGGTTTGGGGTTTAGGGTTTTGGTATTTAGGGTCTGGTTGTGACAGGTTAGGCCCTCAACCCGAAACCCTAAACCTATGGGGGGGGGGGGTGCCCAAGCATGTTTTGGGTATCTGAGGTCTGGTTGTGAGAGGTTAAGCCATCAACCCGAAGCCCTAAACATGAGGGGGGTGGACCCAAGCGAGGTTGTTCTACACCATGCTACTAGTTGCTGAAAGAACCCCAAAAGAATAAAAACTAATAATCCCTACATTACCCTTAGTAAGGAAGCGTAGTTTTAATTTTGGGGGGTTCTTCGGCAATTCGTAGACTATGCGCTTTTCTGGAGGAGGTACCGAAAACGAGAATAGGATCAACCTCCTCCTGCGGATTCACGACTCGCGCCTTCAGAGTTCAGGGATTTTTCGTGGGGTTTAGGGTTTAGGGTTTAGGGCTTAGGGCTTCATAAGGTTTAGGTCTGCATAGGGTTTACGTCTCCGAGCCTGCGCAGAGAGTCCGGTGAGGTTGAAATCGTCCTCTCAACCGTGTCGCATTTTAGGGGTTAACTTGGGATGTTCCCTTATACTAACAGCCCTGAATTTACAATAGGGGGGGACTAGAAACCTGACAAGGACTGGTTTGTTTCAGGGGCAAGGCGGGGGGGGGGGGGGGGGGGGGGGGCGGGGGGGGGGAGGGGGCTGGGGGGGGGGGGGGGGGGGGGGGGGGGGGGGGGGGGGGCGGGGGGGGGCGGGGGCGGGGGGGGAGGGGGGGGGGCGGCGGGGGGGGGGGGGGCGGGGGGGGGGGGGAATGCCAAAAACCCGAAACACCCCAAACAACCTTAACCCTAAACCCTAAACCCTAAACCCTAAATCCTAAACCCTTAAACCCTAGACCCTAAACTCCGCAAACCCTTGCCTCATCACTGAGACCCAAGCCCCCCCCCCCCCACCAAGCGTTTTCAGGGTTTGCAGGGTTTAGAGGGTATACAGGTTTCTAGAGGGTCTTTCTATAGGGTCTTTCTCTATGGCCTTTCTATATAGGCTCATTCTATAGGATCTTTGGAAAAGGGTCTATAAGGTGTATACGGCTTGGGCACAGAAACTAGAAGCTCGAATCCCGAAACCCGAAGCCCGAAACCCTAAACCCTAAACCCTAAGCCAGCCCTAAGCCCTCTATCCTGAATGTAGTCTTCGTCCACCTCCACAAAGAACTCGTTGCCCTGAGAGGCCCCCCCCCCCAGGGCAGCGACGTGCTTTCTGAAGCCCTACATTGATGGATTCTCCAGCTCCCTAAGGGTTTAGGGTTTGGGGTTTGGGCTTTAGGGTTTAGGGTTAAAACGACAAACTGGGCCGACTTGCACTTGGGGTTTACAGGTTTAGTTGTGGCTTTGGCGTTAGCTTTCAGAAGGAAGGCGTCGTATTGCTTTCCAAAGCTTAGGAGGGCCCTAAACCACTTTCCCTCCGAGAAAGAGATCTGAAGGCTGGCCTGGCGAGTTCTCTACCGTTGTGTATTTTATTTGATTTTTCTCTGAAAACGGAGACGTGGCAGAAGCAATTAGGTATATCTACCTTTCTCCAAGCATAGATAGGTTACTCTAGGCAGCTATCCCAAAACGCCCAAATCCTCCAAGCCTAGAAAGGTTACTCTAGGCAGCCATCCCAAAACGCCCAAACCCTAAACCCTAAACCCCAAACCCTAAACCCTAAATCCCAAACCCTAAACCCTAAACCCTAAACCCGAAACCCGAAACCCCAAACCCGAAACCCTGAATCCTAAACCCTAAACCCCAAACAATAAACCCGAAACCCTAAACCCTAAACCCTAAACCCGAAACCCTGAGGCACCTTGAGATGACAGAACCATTCGATCCACGTGATCTCCTGACAAGGGCAGCCAGAGTTGGGGATTTTAGAGTTGGGGTTTAGGGTTTAGGGTTTAGGGTTTAGGGTTTAGGGTTTAGGGTCTAGGGTTTAGGGTTTAGGGTGTAAGGTTTAGGGTTTAGGGTTTAGGGTTTAGGGTTTAGGGTTTAGGGTTTAGGGTTTAGGGTTTAGGGTTTAGCACTAAACCAGACCCTAGACCGGAGGGCGGTTTAGGGAATTAGGGTTTTAGGGCTTCGGGACTGGCGGATCAAGTTTACTGTAGGGCTGGTCCTAAACCGCTGAACTGGAACCCTAAGACCCAAACCCTGGTTCATTTACAGTGGGGGGTAAATCTCGCACGCGCACCGTGCTGCGCGCACAAAGGGTCCAGATACTTTGACTTGAAATGGAAGGGTTTTTAGGGTTTAGGATCGAGGGTTTGGGGTTCCCAAGTACTTAATGGTCCCTTGGCCGAACTATCTACTCAACCCAAAGCCCTGAACATTTGAGGATGTAACTGACCACTTTTCGCCAACCCATCTGCTGCATTTCGGACTTTTCGCTGTTGCAGGCATTGTGAATCTACGGATTCGGTCTCGAAGAAGTACTTGACCCTAAACCCTAAACCCTAAACCCTAAACCCTAAACCCTATAAGTACCATGAACCGCCAAGTAGGCTTCGACCTGGTTCCTTTCCAGGGGCGCGGTCGTTACGTTGTGGGCGCCCACACTGAAATCCTTTAAAACCTGAACTCCTAAAGTTCCAAATCCCTGAGGCCCTAAAACCCTGAACCCTGGAGCCTTAACTTCCAAATCCGAAACCCGAAACCCTAAACCCTAAACCCTCAAGCCCAAAAACCCTCGAGCCCAAAAACCCTCTAAGCCTTGAGGCCTTGAAGTTCAGGGTTTATAGGGTGGAGGGCCTTTGGGCTTAGAACTTAATTAGGGTTTTTTCGGGTTTCGGGTTTCAGGCTTAGGGTTTAGGGTTTAGGGTTTAGGGTTTAGGGCCACAAAAACTTCGGAACTGTAGGTTTGCCACGTGGCCTCGTCGCGATCGGAGCCCGAGATCTCCGAGTAGTCCTGGACGCGCCCACGACTCTGCTTGCTTTTCGCCTAAACCCTAAACCCTAGACCCTAGACCCTAAACCCTAAACCCTAAACCCTAAACCCTAAACCCTAAACCCTAAACCCTAAACCCTAAACAAACCCTAAACCCTAAACCCTTAGAGTGCTCAGGGCTGAAAGAGTGTGGGTCTTTAGGGGCTCGGCCCTGATCTTCTCGGACGTCCTGGAGAACTGCAGACCAGCACCAAACCTTCCCTCAGGGTCCATATGCTTTATTTAGGGTTTAGGGTTTAGGGTTTAAGGTTTAGGGTTTAGGGTTTAGGGTTTAGGGTACCTCAGAACTCCAAACCCTAAACCCTAAACCCTAGGCCCTGAGCCTAGGGTTTAGGGTTTAGGATTTAGGGCTTAGGGCCCAAAACGACGTGAGGCAACTCCTCCTCGGAGTCGGTCGTCATGTCGCCACCGACCTTGCCAAACATCACCTGGAGGGGGGGGGGGGGGGGGGGGGGGGGGGGTAGCTATTTTGTTCTGATTGCGACTATTGTTATCTTTGTTGTTATGATAATTATTATTACTATCAGTATTCTGATTATGATTATGATTATGGTTGTGATTATTGCTATGATTGCTATTATGTTTCTCTTCTTATTAGTGTGATTATTGCTATATTGTTGATGTTTTTGTTACTATTGTTATTACTGATATTATTGCTATCATGTTTATCATGTGACTATCACTATCGTAATTATTGATCGTTATTCGTATTTCTGCATTACCGCTATTACTCTTATGTTTGTTTATGTGAATGTGGGATTTCGGGATTTGGGTTCGGGTTGAGTGGTTGGAGGATTCGGGAGTTCAGGGTGTTGAGCGTCGGAGGCGTGGGTTTAGGGCTGAGAGAGATCTAGGGTTCTGGGCCTCGATATCAGGGTTTAGGGTTTAGGGTTGCCGGATATCTGGGGGTCCAGAACTGGAGTTTTTGTTGAGGTGGCAGGGGGGACCTTAAACCCGAAACCTTGACCCTAAACCCCTAAACCCTAAAGTCTGTAGGTCTGAGGATTAGGGCCTGGGGCACGCAAAAAAAAACCTCGACCTACGTGCCCGGCACTCCTTTAGTTTAAACAGAGTCCCTGTCAGAGTGCCCTAAACGCAGGAACCTTTAAAACAGGGCTAGTGTTTAGGGAGTTTAGGGATTAGGGTTTAGGGCTTAGGGTTTATATAGGGTTCAGGGTTTAGAGCAACCCCCCCCCCCCCCCCAACCCTAAACCGATCCTGAACCGCCCGTGCCTCCTCTGCTTGGGAAGTGGTCGGATGAGGCGAAGCGTTGCCCCACACCCCTCCCAGGGCCCTTAATAGATGCGGTGATATGAGTCACTACCAATATCAAACCCTAAACCCTAAACCCTAAACCCTAAACCCCAAGGTTACGAGCAGCACATAGATTTTTTTTCATATCCTGAACCCTAAGCTCCGTGCACACTGCAAGCTACAAGGTTTCTAAGTCCTGGGTGAACTGCGGCAACACAGCATAGGCAAGAGTCTTGTGAAGGTTCATGCCATGCAAATGATGCGCCATGCTATAGCGGCGGGCTCGTGAACCTGACATCCCTGAAACAGGAGGGCCCCTATTCTACCCGCTGCTGCTACAGCAGCGTGGCCGAGTGCCTCGCACTCTACCTTGAACCGATGCTGCAGTTTCAGGTTTTTTGCGCTGTGAGATCCCGAATCTTGAGCATAGAACTGGAGCTTGCAAGCTTGACCCTGACTGATTGTGACTTGTATGGCGGGTTTGGGTTTAGGGCACATAGGGTTTCCTCGCATTCTGGGCAGCACTCCCGCATCATGGCCCAAAGTCGTAGACTTCATTGCTAGTAGGGTTCATTAGGGTTTAGGGTTTTTCTCGTTTAGGTGTTCCATTAAGGCCAAAAGTCCCAGTGGCCAAACTTTTCTTCTATGCGGGCGTAATAACATGAAACCACGGGAGGCCCCGAACCCTAAACTGGACAGTGGACTCTGAATCCGATTGTTAAAACCTCAGTTGCTGAGTTCATGAGCCCTCAAAGTGTACACTTTCAGTTCTATAGGGGGTTATAGTATCCGAAAAAGTGTAAAGTGTACTAGGAAACAAGATAATAACGCTGGAACCCAAGCACGCATAGAATGTCTAGGATGCCCAGCAGAAGGTCGTTGTGCAAGTTTGTGTGCGGTTGAAGACCCTGAGCCCTCTTACATGGGGTTATGGTTGAGGGTTCAGGGGCATCAGCGATAAGTAAAGGTACAAGGTAAAACAGATTTTGGCCTCAGCCGCACACTCAGCTTGATTAAGCCCTAAACAACAAGGGGTGTGGGACAGGTGATGATCAGGGTTTAGGGGTGCTCAAAGATTCCACGCACTGGCGCCTACAGACTCAAGACAATCTTAAGGGATCTTAGAGTAGGGAACGAGGGAATAAGGTACCCCATGTAATCCCTTATAGGGTGTATATATAGGGGAAACAAAGGGTTTCGGGTTCAGGGTTTAGGCTAAACGGCTACACCTACCTCCTTCATTCCCTACTAAGCACCAGTAGGAACAACTCGAGACGAAACCCTTGTTTGTTTCTCGCTGTGGCCCTGTTAGGCCCTCAAAGGGTTTTTCAGGTTTAGGGCTCTAGGGAAAGGGAATCTTAAACCCTACACCCGGGGTATTCGGCTAGGGTTTAATGTTGCACCCGCAATATTCTAGGGGGACGCTATTATGAAAAGTTTTCCGGCTATTCAGGATCTGGACCCTTTGTTTTGGGGGTCCGCTATAATGAAAAGATTTCGGGCCGGGCCTGTTTTTTTGAGGGTGTCAGGAAGGCATAAGCTTCTCGAGAAAGAGAGATACTTGAAGCCTGAAGCCTCGACCTGTCCAGGATCTCCGACAATCTTCTTTTTTCAGGGCGCCTTTTCTTTATAAATTCCTTACTTAAAACTAGATGATTCCATAGGCGAATCATATCCGGAAAGGGGGTACCTTACGGAGGCCTCCGGACACACTTTAATACCTTTGTTTGGGGGCCCGCTATAATGCAAGTCTCCCGGGGCCAGGGGCTCAGTCCTTCGGTTTTCAGGAAGGCATAAGCTTTCTCGAGAAGGAGGGATACTTGAAGCCCTCCTCGACCTGTCCAGGATCTCCGACAATCTTCTTTTTTCAGGGCGCCTTTTCTTTATAAATTCCTTACTTAAAACTAGATGATTCCATAGGCGAATCATATCCGGAAAGGGGGTACCTTACGGAGGCCTCCGGACACACTTTAATACCTTTGTTTGGGGGCCCGCTATAATGCAAGTCTCCCGGGGCCCGGGGCTCAGTCCTTCGGTTTTCAGGAAGGCATAAGCTTTCTCGAGAAGAAGGGATACTTGAAGCCTGAAGCCTCGACCTTTCCAGGGTCGCGGGGTAGCTTAGGGAGGCCCGGACCCCCCCCCCCCCCCCCCCCCCCCCGACTGTTTGGGGTCTTTCTTTATTCAGGCTCGCGACTGTTGGGGGGGGGGGGGTAACTTATTAAAGCAGGTCCAACATTAGGGCTTCCCCAAACCCGAAACCTCTAAACCCTGAACTCGTAACCTCTGCCCACTAGCCACAGGAGAGGGGACGGGCAACCCTACACGCCTAAACCCGGAGACCCCGCAACTTTTCAACCTTAAACCTCAACCACCATCCACATGGGCGGAGAGGATGGCGGCAACCCCAAACTCCTACACTCTACATCCTAGCCCAACCACCATCCACAAGCGGGGTGGCGGGATGCTAGGGCGGGGGGAAGGGCAAGCCAGGCCTGAACCCTATATCCATCTCCATATCTATCTATCTATCTATTTATCTATTTATCTGTCTATCTATCCACCTACCTATCTATCCATATGTTTGAATTTTATACATGTAGATGTACACTGTGCAGCTGTCTTCATACTGACAAGTACACTATATACATGATATTCTTCATATTGATAATTAATATACATATTTATATACATATGTATATTGTGCAAATCTTTGCGTGTGTAGGTTTGAATCTAGAGCTTAGGGGTTTACAGTTTAGGGTTCAGCTTCGGGAAGTTAAAAGGTTTGGGGTTTAGGGGTTAGGGCTTAGGGAAAGAAAACCATCACTTCATGTTCGTTCGGCCCGTAAGGTGATCCCCAATCCAAGCAAACGACTGTATAGACCCACGCCAAGATCCTCTTTTGCTTCCCCGCCGCGCCCCCTTGTAGCGATGCAGCGGACAGCGTAGTAAGTCTAGTGGAACGCAGAAGCCCCTGATTGCGTGCCAGGGGTGCTGAACGCTAAACCCTACACCCTATAAACCTTAAACTCTAATTCCCAAGCCCTAAGCCCTAAACCCGAAGCCCCAAGACCCTAAACCGACACCCCTTCCACAGACCCTTTAGTTCAGGCTTCTCGGGGGTTACATTCTAAATGTGGATCCCTTTGTCGAGATTTTCCTGCCCGAAATCCTACTCAAAGTCCTACTCAAAGCGCTAGCCGCTAGCCATTACGACCATTTCAAGCGTCTACGTAGACCGCTGAACTCCGAAAACCATCAACACCCCCTCAGCCCACAATAGCCCACAAACCTAAACTCAACACCAAGCGGCCATAAGAAGAGGCTTGGGGTCTGGGGCTTAGGGTTTACCACCCCCCCCCCCCCCCCCCCCCCCACCCAACCCTGCCCTGCCACCCCTGCACCCTTAACCCTACGAGCCTATAAGACCCTATAGGAACCCGAGCCCTAAACCCCAGGACCCTGAAACCCAAAACCCTAGGACCCTAAACCCTTATAATTAAACTCGAAAGCCTTATAAACCCTGATGAGCCCTAAACCCCAGGACCCTAGGACGCTAAACCCTAAACCCTACACCCAAACCCTTATGTAAACCTGAACCCTAAAACGACTATAACGCCAACAGCCCTAAAATCCTAAACCCTAAACCCCTAAACCCCTAAACCGCTAAACCCTAACCTCTAAACCCCTAAACCCTAAACCCTGAACCCTACCTACACCCTTCTTCCTCTATAAAGCTCCGGGATGCTCCAAAACCTCTGAGCGAGTCAGCGGCGTCTGCAGGCTGTAGGCCGTGGTGAGGCGGGTGCCGTGGGATCCAGAGGAGGACCTATCGTTGCGTTTCTGGGGCTGCTGGAAAGGCATTTTTGAGTTTACATTATATATTTATGTTTGTGTTTCCTCTTCTTTTTGCGGGCTTTTGATGTAGAATCTATGTGTGCATAGTAGAGTTCTGAGCCTAGAGGTTTTAGGGTTGAGGGTCTCTCCGGTGTACATAAGCCCGAAATGCTAAACCGATATTTCGGGTGAACAAGGGGTTTAGGGTATGGGGTTTAGGGTTTGGGGAGATTGGTACAGAAAACTTTTGGTTTTGCCCCAAGCATTCGGCGCATAGTGGGGGGTTGAGGGCTCACGGGTTTGGGGTCTCAACCCTAAACCCTAAACCCTAAACCCTAAACCCTAAACCCTAAACCCTTGCTAGGGCATAGGCCCTCAGCCCTTCTACTTCTCATCTCCAAACGTCTTGAGGTCCACTTCAGCGCGGTATAGGTTTGGCTTCGGGCTTGGGGCGTAGGGTTCGTAGTGAAAGATACCCTAAACCCTAAACCCTAAACCCTAAACCCTAAACCCTAAACTCAAAATAAGGGAGCTGTAGCCCAAAGTTACAAGCCTACGGGCTTTTCGAAGGAGAAGGCAGGGTTCGTCCGGACTCCGCCTCAGACCCCATGTGTGGGGGAGGGGCTGCTGCCGAGAGCCGGGGTTTAGGGTTTAGGGTTTAGGGTTGCGGGTTTAGGGTTTATGGTTTACGGGCATTAGGGACGTGTTTATTCTGGCTGGCCCAGTATCCATGCTATAAGGGGTATTGGCTGCTCGTGTAGGAGAACCCGGAGCCCACAGCGGGCCAAAAGGTGCAGCCATTCCCTAGTCAGGGTTTAGGGTTTAGGGTTTAGGGTTTAGGGTTTATGGTCAAGTCGCCCTTTGTTCGGGTACCCTAAACCCTATTAACCCTAGGGTTTTACCGCTACTTGGCGCTTCATGATAGTGTTTAGGGATTGAAGGTCCACCCTAAACCCTTAACCCTATAAACCCACGGGGGTTGGGCTTCAGGTTCAACAGCTACACCAGCCTGCACAACCGAAGAAACAAACGGCACATCTGGTAAAACCCCCAGGGTTAGTAGGGCTTAGGGTTTAGAGCTTAGGGTTTAGGATCCCTATTGAGGTCAAAAACTTGGCTGCACTCAGGAGGGTAGCTATAAATCAAATTTTTGGCTGCCTTAATAAGAAACCCAATAAACCCCAAAAAGGTAAGGATCTAAAGTTATAGTAAAGTACCACAAAGAAAACAACCTGCTGTTAGGGGAGGACAGTTGGGTCGCAGCATGGACTGCTTCTTCAGCCCCCTTCGGTGTGCATCGACGTCTTCGCGCTCAAAACGTCTCGGAAAAGGTGGAGTGGCTGCCGTCAAGCTTAGGGTTTAGGGCTTAGGGCTTAGGGCTTAGGGCTTAGGGTTTAGGGTTTAGGGTTTAGGGTTTAGGGTTTAGGGTTTAGGGCTTAGGGTTTAGGGTTTCGGTTTTAGGGTTGAGGGTGGCTTAAGATTATTTACTTGGGTCCCACAGTCCCTTATAGCAAGTCCGTTCAATCCCAAGTATTGTGTTCTTATTTACGTACATGGAGCCTGAGGGAACCGCACCACACATGGGGTGTAGAGATCATGTGGTACATCATCATGGAATTATGTGCACGTGGTGACATGTCTATGTCGAAGCAGAATGCTAGAAACCCTAGAAGCCCTCGAAACACTACAAACCCTAGAAACCCTAAACCCCAAACCCCAAACCCTAAACCCTAAACCCTAAACCCTAAACCCTAAACCCTAAACCAGAACCTTAGGGAGTCCATCGGCGACGGGACTTTGACTTCCACTCGCTCCCTGTTCAGGCGTTCTTGCTGTTCTGAAGTGCGCCACTTCCAGTTGTCAGGGATGGGGGAGTTCCGGGTGCTCCTCTCCTTAACCTTTCTAGGGTAGGGCTGAGGAAAGAGGATTTAGGATTCAGAGTTTAAGGTTTAGGGCTTAACTTGTTCCAGACACAGATTTAAATGTATACTGAAGTGACTAGACCTGTTTCGGAGGTAGCTTTAGAGATAGACACGAAGGATGCCATAAGGCAAACAAGCTATCAGCGATTGAAGTTGCCAGATCAGGTGACTGTTGCCTGGTGTTCCTCCGTTGAGGTTTAGGGTTTAGGGCTTGCAAGGACCCCCATGAAGGGTCAGAAGGACGGGTCTAGTTTGGTTAAGGTGCAATGTGCTGCAGGGTCCAGGTTTAGGGTTTAGGCCCACCCTTCCCCCAGCCACAGACATAACCCCAAACCCTACTGCATAAACCCTAGAGAGATAAGTGGAGTGTACAAAATGGGTTCGAAGTTCTGTTCTATGTAGCATAATGACTCAGGTTCGAAGTCCCCCTACGATAGAAGTTGTTTCTGCTAGGTGTCGATGTCAACAGTCCCCAAAATTATTTACAACTAGGGCACCACATTAAACCATAAGGGAAATGGAAAAAAAACAACAAAAACACCAAATCCATACCTAGTATAGTAAGGGGGCAGGGGAGGCAAGGCTCCTTGTAGCCCGTAACCCCCTAGCCCCAGAAGCAACTGGCGAAGCGCACGGCACAGATCTGCTCGTGGTCCCAGCTGAACGCACTTAGGGTACTCGTAAGCCCTCTAAACCCTGCAATATCCCGATAAACCCTATAATATCCCAATAACCCCTATAATCTCCCCATAATACCCCTGTAAAACCTATTATGTCCCTGTAAACCCTGTAGCCTCCAAAGAACCGTCAAACCCAAAGCCACGAAACTTCCAACTCTGCTAAGCCCTATACCCCAAACCCGAACCCCGACACTTTTAGCCCTAAACCCCTAAAATCATAAAACCCCAAAACCCAAAAACCCCTAAACCCCTAAAACCCCAAACCCAAAACCCCCAAACCCTGAAACCCTAAAACCCCCCAAAACCGTACACTTAAAGGGCCTAAACTTTCAGGTATAGAACCCTATGTAGCAAACCCTAAACCCTAAACCCGAAACCCTAGACCCTTTTCCCTAAACCCTAAAGCACGGTCAGCTGCCAGCAGCAGCGCGGAGATCAGTGCCGGGGGGGCAACCTTGAGTCGGACCGCTCGGGTTATTGGGGGGGGGGGGGTTGGGTTTAGGGTTTGGGGTTCGGGGTTTGGGGTTTGGGGTCTGGGGTCTGGGGTTTGGGGTTTAGGGTCTAGGGTTGAGGGTTTAGGGTTTCGTAGGTAGTAGGTTCTATGGGTTGTTTATTTGGGTCATTTCTCAAGGTCTGGCAGGTTAGGGACCTTAATAGGGCTACATGGGGTTTCGGGCGTTCAGGCCTTAGGGCTTTAGGGCCTTCGGGAGGCTTAGGGTAGTTGAGGGGCCTGGAGGTTCCATAAGATTTAAGACATTTTTCGATTTGTTCTATGGGTTCTCTAGGGTTTGGGATGCTTTGGGGATGGGGGGGGGGGGGGGGAGATGCTTTTGCAGAAATATCAACAATGACGTGTCTCATACAGTTCGGAAACTTGGAATTGGAACCCCGCTAGCCAGATCGGGGCACTCTGGCTGTTCTTGGTTTGGGGCTTGGGGTTTAGGGGTTTAGGGGTTTAGGGGTTTAGGGGTTTAGGGGTTTAGGGGTTTAGGGGTTTAGGGGTTTAGGGGTTTAGGGGTTTAGGGGTTTAGGGGTTTAGGGGTTGAGGGGTTGAGGGGTTGAGGGGTTCAGGGGTTCAGGGGTTCAGGGGTTTAGGGGCTTAGGGTTTAGGATTTAGGGATATTGAAACAACAAGGCCCGACTAGACCCGTGTTTCGGGGCTTTAGGGCTGCTAAGTGTTTTACGGGTTTTGCGGTTTTAGGGTTTTGGCGGCTTGGGGTCGTGACCTGTCGGGTTTCTGGCGAAGTTCAGGAGCTTCTAGAGTTCAGTGCAGGACTTATCAGCTAGAGCTTGTGGGAGCATATTTACGGTTGCTTCAGGGCTATTCCTGCTGCTGCACCCTCTACCCCTAGGCTTTCCTTATATATCTTGTCCACAAATCCTCACTACCCGCCAAAGATGGCCCCGTTAGAATCCCTCAAACCCTGAGACGCCAATATCCAGGACCTTAGACTCTAAGTCCTAAAGCCCCAAGACCCTAAAGCCCTTCAACCTAACACCCGAAACCCTGGACCCTAACCCCTAAACCCTAAACCCTAAACCCTAAACCCTAAACCCTAAGAAACCAAATAGAAGCCAAACCCTAAACCACAACCTCGGCCATCCGAGCGCGTTGCTCTGTTAGCTTCGGCCCTTCCGCTGCCCCTGGGTTTAGGGTTTAGGGTTTAGGGCTTAGGGGTTTTGGGTGTTCTTAGCTAGGGGGATCACATTCTCGGCCTCCTGAAGGGATAAATAGGGGTTGATGGGGGTTTTGGGTGTCTTTGTGGGGTTTCTTTCTGAGACGAAACTTGGCGGCGTAGGGCGGGGGGGAGGGCCTTAAGCTTCGGGGCTTTAGGTTTCTGGTGGGGGCTTTTGCTGCTTTAGGCCTAAACCCTAAACCCTAAACCCCAAACCCCAAACCCGAAACCCTAAACCCTAACACCTTCTAAGGTTTCGTGGCTTTGGGCTTTTTACTGCAAGGGGGGTTTAGGCGTTTCGCTTCCACCACCACCACCACCACCAAGACATCAGTTCCTTGTTTAGGGCTTAGGGTTTGCAGTCTTAGATGTTTCGAACCCGGAGGGGGGTATTTAATATGAGGGGAAGGGGGGGGTTAAATAGTAGTCTGTAGAGGTGGGAACCCCAAAGCCTGAATCCTTGAACGAATGCACACACGGATCAGGTGAAGCTAAACCTGCACCCCAAGTAAAACCCGAAGCAAAGCTGGACTAGACACCCACTTGAACTCCTGAAGCCTAAGCCCCTTCGCCCCGAAAACCAGAAAAAAACACGCTACATCTTGGGATGTTCTCCCCAATTATACTGGCAGTCATTTATAGGGAGTATCCTACTTGTGAGGGCCTCGAAAACCCGACGAATCCCTGCTTCTGTAGCAGGGCAAAGCGGGAACGAGCCTACAAGCAAAGAATGCTTCAGGTCATGCTGCGTTCCTTTCTGGCAGGTGCAGAGTGGCGTGAAGGCTGTTGCGCATCGGGCATCCTAGAGGGTACTATACTCCCTACTAAGGACTGCTAGTTTTAGGGGGAACATCCCAACCTAAAATCCTAAACCCTAAGCCCTAAACCATAAACCTTAAACCCTCAACCCTCAACCCTCAACCCTAAACCCTCAACCCTAGCATAAGGGGGAACATCCCAAGCTGCAGCCCTTGAAACTCCCGGGGCCTTGCCACGGCGGGCGTTAGCATCGCCAAAGGCTGCAGCGTCCGCTTCCCGGGCCTCGCAAGGTCCAAGGGACTAAAGGAGGGACCCTTGCAAGGGACCTTAGGGGTTCTTTAGGGAGGGACCTTCACAAGGGACCTTAGGGGTTCTTTAGGGAGGGACCTTTACAAGGGACCTTAGGGGTTCTTTAGGGAGGGAGCCTTATTAGGGACCTTAAAGGGCTCTTTCGGGGTTATTTCGGGGCTACTTGGGTATATAGGGACGACATATGGTATCTGCGGCTTTAATTCGGGTTCCCCAGCAACCCCTTGTTCTCCACGCATACAAATAGTACCTGCATGGGGGTCTGAAGTCTACAGTTAATCAAATATTACCTTCTTTAGGCTCTTTGGAGGCTCATAGACCCAGAAATACTAAAACCCAACCCCTACAAACCCTACACCCTTTCTAGCCTCATGGACTCATACACCTAGAGATCTAGACCCTAAGCCGCTGCCAACCCGAAGTCATGACCCATAAACGAACGGGGAACAGATTACCACGCGGGGCACCCCGTGGGGTTTAGGGTTTAGGGCTTAGGGCTTAGGGCTTAGGGTTTCGGGTTCAGGCTTTAGGCTCTAGGCTGAAACATCCTTCGATGACTACCTGGAACCGCAAAAAGGCCAGGGTACGCATGGCGACTTACGCAAGAGTAGGGTTTGAGGGTTTAGGGTTTGAGGGTTTGAGGGTTTAAGGGTTTAGGGCTTAAGGGCCTTAAGGGTTGAGGGTTCGGGGGCCCTTACTTTCAGGAATGATAGTGTTAGGGTGTTTTGGGTGTACAATAGGGGGTACCACCCGAACTCAAGGTCCTAAACCCGAGCAAAACCCAGAACAAAAACGAGGGCCCTAAACCCTAAACCCTAAACTCTAAGGCCCTAAACCCTAAACCGCTGCCCCAAAGCAAATGGCAAACAGGACATCCTCATCAGCAGCTTCTTGCGGGGATCCTGGCTCCAGAGGCGGAAGCCTAAAAACAAAGCCTTTCGAAAGGTCTGAAAGAAGAAGCCACCAAAAAGACAAGTCTGCAATCTAAAGCCCAAACAACCCCCCCCCCCCCCCCCCCCGACCCCACCCACACACACACACACACACACACACACACACACACACACACACACACACACACACACACACACACACACACACACACACACACACACACACAAAATAAAAAACAAGCTTTAAACCCCAAACCCTAAACCCTAAACCCTAGAATAACCTTAAAACCCACCTTTGGGATTGCCTTGTCCCGGTCGGCCCGTTGTCGGCCGGCTTCTCCGGTTCGCTCTGTGGCCTCGGGAGACCACATGCCCCAAACTACCTAGACCCAGGAGTAACTTAGGGTTTAGGGTTTAGGGTTTTGGGCCCTGTACCTACTATTTGCTTAAATTAGGACTCGCACCCCTAAGGTTGTATCCCTAATGGTTCCCTTGCTAATCTACTGTTTGCCTAGGAACCCCCAAAAAAACAGGACAAACAAAGAAAAAAACAGTAATAACAAATAAATAAATGCATAAATAAACAAATAATAGCAATCCCTATTTTGCCCTCATAAGGAGGAACACTTCTATTTTTTGGGGGTTCTTAAGCAAATAGTAGATAAGGGCCCATGGGCCTAAATGTGAGCTGCTTAAGGCGTTTGGGGTTTGTAGGGTGTAGGCTTTTGGGGTTTTAGAGTTTCAGGCCTTCAGGGTTCTAGGGCTCTCGCGCTTTAAGGTTCTAGGGCTTTGGGGTTTTAGGGCTTTAGGGTTTTAGGGCCTTAGGGGAGGGCCTTAGGTTTAAGGTTTTAGGCTTTAGGGCAGTTCAGGGTTCTTGGGTTGAGCGCCCATGTACCTACTTGCGCGTTTTTGGGCTTGAGGTTGAAGTATGATAGGGTTTAGGGTTTGGGTTTAGGGTTTAGGGTTTAGGGTTTAGGGTTTAGGGTTGATAAGGTTTGGGTTCAGGTGGTTTAAAGGGTGAATCGTCTGGATGAGGTTAATAGCCTCGCGCCCCTTGTGAGGCTCACGCGCCAGTAGGTCTTACAGGGTTTATAAGGGTTTTAGGGTGGTCTCTACACATTTTTTGCTTTTCTAAATCAATGAGCTGCTTGCAACGGGGTGGAAACATGTTGCTAACAGCTCCTAAAGCCCCTGAAGCTTTAGGCGTTTGAGGGATAAGAGCCATAAAGTGCTTAGGGCTTGGGGTTTACGGTTTGGGGTTTAGGGTTTAGTTGGAACATGGTTTGAAGATGAGTAAGAGCCGGGATTCCCTTTAGGATACCTTCTGGGGTATGGGGACAAAGATGTTCCAACTTTTTCAGTTTCTACTGTAGGCTTCAACAAGACGCCTAGAACACCCTAAACCCTAAACTAAACCCTAAACGAAAGTGTAGGTTTAGGGTTTAGGGTTAGGTTGCACTTATAACCCAATTCTAACCATACTAGAGTAATGAAGGGGCTTGTAAGTGGATTATAATGATCTAAGTACACTTCTAATTCGTTGTTAAGTACCACGACCCCACTGCGGCCTCGCAGGAGATGTTGTCAAAAAAGGACTTGCCCTTGTTGTAGCCTCCGGGAAGCAGAGGGCTCCAAAACTAAATTTCGGGTTCAAGAAGGGCATAGGGTTTGATTTTGGTTCCATCAGTGTCTAAGGCTCAATTCAGTGCTTAATTCGGGTTCCATTACGGTTTAGTTAGGGTTTAGGGCCAGTTTAGGGAGAACAGGACACTTCACAGAGACTAGGGTTCGGGTTGCACTCCGTCCACCCAGCAAAGCTGCGGCCCAGGAGAAGGTTTGCAGTTTCCACTGTCATGGTCGCTTCCCTTGTTCCTGAATCGAACGTGGTTGGAGTGCACATCCATCGATTTCGAAGCTGCACCGTTTCCACCCAGATAGCCCAGAAGAAACCTCGAGGAGCATCTCGAGCCCTACCAGCAGCGGCCCCCTGCATGGGAGCTGGGGGTGGACACCGAGGATGCCCTCAAATCTTGGTTTCCAGGTCTTTTGGTCCTGGGGGGGCTCTGCTTGGTTGCTGCGATTTTGCTCAGGATTTAGGGTTTAGGGTTTAGGGTTTACCTCCCCTGATGCTCTACGTCGGCTTCAGCAGGCGCGTTGTAGCGGCGCAGTTTTCTTGACCGACTCACTGTGGGGTAGAACACGGAGGCTAGACCCGGGAGTAACCTAGGAATGAAAAGGGTACCCTTTTTGGTTTTAAGGAGATTATCAAGGGAACCCCAACCCTAACAAAAGGAAAACATGGCCTACTCCCGGTCCTAGGAGGCAATAAAAGTAGAGTCGCTTGAGCCGAACAGCAGTCGCGAACACGCCACAACGACAAATTCTCTTTTTTTGGCCCTAAAGCCCCAAACCCCTAAACCCTTGACCCCTAAACCAAACATCCCAAACCCTAAACCCTAAACAGTATACCGTGAACTCCTAAACCCCAAAGGTGCCCCCAATTAGGGCACCGATGACATGAACTCGTCCATTCCGGATTTGAGACAACACGTCTCAACCCCCATACACACACTATCAAGTAAACAAAAGGTTTAGGGTTTAGGGTTTAGGGTTTAGGGTTTAGGGTTTAGGTTTAGGGTTTAGGGTTTAGGGTTTAGGGTTTAGGGTTTAGGGTTTAGGGTTTAGGGTTTAGGGGTTTAGGGTTTAGGGTTTAGGGTTTAGGGTTTAGGGACAACAGCGTGCTTAACGCTACACAAGGGGGAGAAGTTGAATAGATGCCCACAGCTGAATTCCCATCTGGCTTCCCAGAAGTTGGAAGGCAGATCCCCAGGAGGGTTCCTCATTATAAAGCATAAACTACCTAAACCCTAAACCCTAAACCCGAAACCCGAAAACACAAAACCCTAAACCCTGAACCTTAAATCCTAAACCCTAAATAGGGTTGGGCACAACATTGGGGGTTTCAACATTCAAAACCCTTGGGGGGCCAGGTTCCAGCACCCAAAAAGCAACGAGGGTTTAGGGTTTAGGGTTTAGGTTTAGGGAGAAACGCTCAACCCAACCCTAGACAAAGCCCTCAAATCTCGGGCAAGACTGATGGTTGAAGGTGTCGGGTGTAGGGTTGAGGGTTTAGGGTTCAGGATTCGCAAAACTGTCTTATTGTCGCTAGCTCCCTGCGAAGAAGGTGTCGCTTAAGATAAGCTCAACAAAAACCAAAGCACTGCGAGCCTTCCAGAGGCTTTAGGAGGTCTTCATCCGAGACCTCTGAAAGGCACGTTTCGCTGAGGGCTTCTGCGGCTCAGGGTCTAGGGTTTGGCGTGCGCAGGAGCTGCTTATGTCTCTCCCAGGATGGGCTATTAGACCCTATAACCCCTTAAAAAAGGCCCTTTATAGGGTTGATTATGGGGAAAAGAAGGCCGAGTATGCCCATCCTGGTTTGGATCGTTTGTGTCTGTGCGCGGTGTGGGCTTGGCATGGTAGTTGATGATCCCCTTTGTTCCACATCACCGACCTTTCCGACCGAAGCCTTAACCTGACCCTGAGCCCTAAACCCCCTACGCCCCGAGGCCTAAACGGATCAAGGAAGGAGACCGCCAACAAAGCCTTCAACCCAGACCCGAAGCCCTAAAACCGACACCCTAAACCCGAAACCCTGAACCCTAAACCCTAAAGACCGAAACCTGAAACCTTTAAAGCCCTAAAGCCTTCAACCCCAAACCTGAGACCTTTTGCTGATTGCTGCAGCCCGTACTTGGAGGTTCATGGGTTCTTGTAACCTCAAGTATAAGTCTACCTATAATCTACTTAGGGAACTTAGGGGGCTTAGAATGATAGTTGGGGTTGTAAGTGCTCTGAACCTCCAAGTAGAGCCTGACAGTCACCTAAGTGGCCTCATTAAGTGAAACCTGATTCCCAATACCGGGCTTTTCAGGGCTCTGTCGACATTGGGGTTTAGGGTTTCGGGTTTAAGGTTTAGGGTTCCGTTAGGTGTTGGGGAACTTTCCTTCAAGATCCTTAAGGTAGTATAAGGGCCATATTAGGAGCATATTGAGGGGAATCTTTGGGGGTACAACCTTCGTTGCACGACTCGTAATCCCTTGATACCTTGAAACCCTCAACGCTGCAACCGAAGAAGGCCTCAAGTCCGCTTAATCCGCAAAGCCCTCAACCCTAAACCCCTCAATCCTGAACCCCTAAGCCCTCAACCCTGAACCCCTAAACCCGTAAACCCCTAAACCCCTAAACCCTAAACCCTAAACCCTTTCGAAAACCCAACATCTGCCAAGACCTTGTCAAACTTCTGCGCAGACGACGCGAAGTCGAAGTCCTTTTCAAGGGTCGTGTGCTTGGAAAAGCTGAGCTTAGGCTCAGAGCTTCTAGACCCAAAGAGTAACCTGGGAAGAAAAAGGGTTTAGGATTTAGGGTTTAGGGTTTAGGGCTTAGGGCTTAGGGTTTAGGGCTTAGGGTGACCCAAAGAGTAGCCTAGGAACAAAAAGGGTGCCCTTTTCGGTTTAAAGGGGCTTATGGAACCCCAACCCTAAAACAAGGAAATACGGGCCTACTCCGGGTCCCAGGCTTAAAGTGAAAGGAAAAGCTCAGTTTAGCCCTATACTTCCGAGGGCTGGCTGAGGGCTTAAGGTGTAAACTGAGACGGTTTTTGGTTTGGGACTCTGGGAATCGTGTGCTTCAGAACTCCACTCCTCCAATAGCCACTTTAAGAACAATCCTTATGGTCTCTTTAACAAAGTTCTCACCACTAAGTATATAACCCTAAACCCTAAACCCTAAACCCTACACCCTGAACCCTAAACCCTAAATCCTAAACCCTGAACCCTAAACCCTAAACCCTAACCCTATATCAGCTATTTCCAGGCGCAGAGGGACCTTGGCCTGCAAGCACCAAAGCCCCAACCCACCTAGATGCGTCTGACCTGTGTGTGACCTGGGTCCCAACCAAAGCCCCCAGGAGGGTTTAGGGTTTAGGGTTTAGGGTTTAGGGTTTTCGGGTTAGGGTTTAGGGATTGCGGTCCAGAATGCCTGAACAGGGAGTTGCTGCAATACGAGGGAGTTCCGGAAGCCTGATAAAGAACAGAGAAGGGAACCTAGGCTTTACATCCAGAATGGAGAGGGACCCAATATGTCTCGTAGAGCCCTAAACCCCATCCCCCCCCCCTCACTCCTCCCTCAAGCACCCCAATAATATAACCCACTGGTTCTTAGTAGCCTATCAATGACCCCTTCACAGGTGTACATATATATATATATATATCTATATCTACATACATAATGAGGGGGGATACAGGGTACGGACTTCCCGAATCCCCTACTACGAACCCTAAACCAGCAAGCATAGGGACCATTCAAGCCCTTGTCAGGGGGTGCAGCCTCGGCATACTGGCGCTTAGTGTCGGCATTCTCCTGCACAGGCCGAGTCTTTTCTGAAGGTTCTTTGCGAACCTATTTTGCTTAAGGATTGTGAAAGGTCGCTTTAGGGCTTTTAGGGGTGTTAGGTCTTGTCGAAGGGGTCGTACAATGGTTTGGCTTTGTGTTTTTTTAGACGATTTCATGGAGGGCTCTCCAGGTGCGTGAGAAACTACTTACACACTGGAGCCCTCAACCCGTAAGTCCTGAAGCCTAAGGCCGAGGCATTTAGGGTTCAGGGGCTGTGGGATATTTGGGGTTGAGGGGGCCCGGCGCCTTGCCTAAAAAGTTACGCGGCATCGGTTTAGGGTTTAGGGTGTCGGGTTCAAGGTGTTGTGATCTTGGCAAGGAGACGGGCATTGAGGCATTTTATGCGATATTCGCCCATGGAGACAATGCGCGATGATCCCAGCAAAGGTGGATTCGGACCCGCCATTCGGCATACGGTCACCATGACCTCGTCGTGTGGTCCTGAAGTGGACACACGTGAGCGCTCTGAATCTCTGGGCCCTGGGACCAAAGTGGCCATTTTCGGCTTGCATGGATCCGTCCTAATCAATCTCTCAGGAACGCCCTCTTTTTCTGCACGTGAGATAAATGGAGACGAAGCCACTTCACAAACGAACTGGGGGGGCTGCGGCAAACCGCTTCAACCCAGAGGGCGTGGGTTTAGGGTTTAGGGTTTAGGGTTTAGGGTTTAGGGTTTAGGGTTTAGGGTTAAGGGTTTAGGGTTTGGGGTTTGGGGTTTGGGGTTTGGGGTTAGGGTGTGGGTTTAGGGTTTAGGGTTTAGGGTTTAGGGTTTAGGGTTTAGGGTTTAGGGTTTAGGGTTTAGGGTTTAGGGTTTAGGGTTTAGGGTTTAGGGTTTAGGGTTTAGACCGACACCAGCAACCCATCGTCGATGTTGCAGTCAACGTTAGGGACGAGGCTGGACACACCGCCTTCCTTAAAGGTACATGGGTAGTTGTAAGGCTAAAAAGAAGCATTGATGAACACTGCTGATATCCAACCATGAACCTTCATGAACTCCAAAATCCACGCTTGAAACCCTAAACACTATGCCCCTAAACATTAAACACCCCTAAACCCCAAACCCCCTCAACCCCGAATCCTAACCCCTAACACTAAACCCAAAACCCCAAAACCCAAAACCCTAAACCCTTAACCCTAAACCATAGACCCCCTGAACCCCCAAATCCTAAATCCTAACCCCTAAACCCTAAACCTTAACCCCTTACCCCTAAACCCAAAACCCCAAACTACGCCCTACACCCCCAAACCCCAAAACCCCAAGACCCTAAACCCTAAACCCGCTGAACCCCCAAATCCTACACCCTAACCCCTATAAACCGTAAACCCCAGAATCCTAAACCCTAACTAAACCTTACCCTAAACCCTAAACCCGAAACTAAACCCTAAACCCCAAAACCCCAAAACCCCAGAACCCCAAAACCCTAAACCCTAACCCCCCCTGAACCCCCAAATCCAAACCCCCAAGCTGAAGGCCACCGACGGACCGGCCTCCGGCAAAAGCTCCCCAACGATGCCGTTGCCTGGTGCTCAAAGGATGGTTGAGGGCTTAGGGCTTAGGGCTTAGGGCTTAGGGCTTTGGGCTTTGGGCTTTGGGCTTTGGGCTTAGGGTTTAGGTTTAGATTCCGAGGGCTGTCGTTTCGGATTTCGTTTATGGCTTTCTTAGGACTTGCAGGCTATAGGCTATAGGGCTTCAGGGTTGTTAGGGTTTTTTGTAAAGGTGTTTAGTGGTAACCCATGAACCCTACAGATTGCACAAGAAACCCTTAACCCTGAAGCTTCGAATTGGGAGTTTATGGTTCTGACAGGCTCGTCCCCGTCCCGGCAGCTCCCCATAGCACCATGCAAAGAGGGTGGAGTTTGGATTTTACCTGATGTGGCGCCCTAAACCCTTAACCTAAACCCTAAACCCTAAACACCAAACCCCAAACCCTAAACCCTCCCCGCACTCCCCACGGGCGGAGCCAGCCCCGAAAGAGGGTTGACCATCCTGATACCGATCAGCGGCTTGTCCTGCATCTTGCTCGCCTTCGGCACAGGAGGGCGTCTGCCACACCTCGCGCTTGCAGACCACGCCCCTTGCGCAGTCTTTGCCGGGAGAATGCTCTTTCCGAACGTGCCGGCACAACTTTACCGTGATGTCGAGGCCACAGGTGCCGAAGGCGAACTCGGCAAAATCGGTCCAATCAAGCGCATCGATGGAAGGCAAGAAACGCTCCAAGCTTCGTGTGCTGCGGTGGCTTTATCTAGCCGTTCGCCTGACCAAAGTTGTCCGCGATAGGTTGAGCACAGTTTTACGACAAAGGGACGCAATGCTGTTCAAGCATCGGGGGCGGCATCCCAATAAAACACCTTATAGGGACCTTAAGGGAGCGGGGTGAACAGGGGGGTATGTAACCAAAGGTTCCCGAATACGCCCCAGGCTGCCTAAGCTGGTACCTACCCCCCATGAACCCCCCACCCTTAAGAACCCCCATAAAAGCCAGGGGGCCTGTTCAGGGTGAAATGGACTTGTTGGGAAAGGATCTGGGCTAAGGGTATACTCCATGTCATGTATGTGGACCCTTTGGGCCTATTAGACCTATATAAGCCCTAAACACCCTGTGGAGCCGATTGTGCTACAAAGGTGCATGGAACCTTGTGGGGAACCAAATCGCCCGAAACTCCCGGCTAGGTTTCGGAATACCTCGGAGGAAAAAGGCGGGTTCGGATCTAGTGTTGAAGCAGTTTCGAAAGAGATCCTGTCCCTTGGTAAAAACTAAGCCCTAAACCCCGGGCCCCAAACCCTAAGCCCTAAGCCCCATACATTCAAACCAGGGAGACTCAGTGTCGAGCCACCGCCACCACGACGGCGGCCGCCTTTCCCTTCGCCCTTTCCATCCTTTCCCTTCTCTCCTTTGCCTTTGCCTTTGCCTGCGGCAAACTGGCTGGTTCTCAGTTGGGAATGAGGTAGCCTATAGAATCCCTTAAAGGGTATATATATATATATATAGGGTACCTCATTCCCTCGTTCCCTACTAAGAGACAGGGGGCAAAAGGGCCAACAGAGAAAAAATGTAACTAGGGCACAGGGGTGATGTTGGAAGGATGGAGGATTCCTACAACATACACCTTTTAGCCATACCTCCCATTGTACAGGCCTTAAAATACGAGGTTGTGCCTAACTCGTGAGCAATATCCTCTCAGCACTCGGGCAGGACGCTTGGCGAGTCTCTCTACAGGACGATCACTTTCGAGGATCCTAACCTAATTCCTATTTGAGGATCCGAAAATTGAGCCTTGCGTCTGGGCTACCCAGAAAGGTGGATGACAGAAAGATATCACCGAATTGCCAAGTTTCGGGCCCCTCAAACCTTTGCCCACCTAGACCCTATACCGGTTTAGGGCTTTGAGGAACCCTATCACCCCGAAACCCCAAACCCCAAACCCCAAACCCCAAACCCTAAACCCTAAACCCTCAACCCTAACCCTAAACCCGAAACCCTAAACCCTCAGCCTTCAACCCTGAACCCGCCTTTGGCATCTTTGCCCTTGGCATCTTTGCCCTTGGCATCCTTCCCTTTGGCATCTTTGCCTTTTGGGCTTCCCTTGTCGCCCTTCTTTCCTGGCAGGTGCTTTGGGGTTTAGGGTTTAGGGGTTTACGGTTTAGGGTTTAGGGTTTAGGGGTTTAGGGGTTTAGGGTTTTGGAGTTTTTGGGTTGGGGGTGCGGGGTTTAGGGGCTTAGGGGGTGTAGGGGATTTTGGGGCTTAGGGGATTAGGGAGGTTTAGGTGATACACGTTTAGCCCAACCCTAGACCCATCCCGGACAGTCTGTGGATCTGATACTGTACCCCCGCCCTATAGCGCGTGACACCCCCAAGACAGAGTCAAAATAGGGGATTCCCCTACCCCAAACCCCAAACCCTTCAACCCCAAACCTTCTCCCTGAACCCCTAACCCTAACTCTAAACCCTAAGACACCGAACCCTGAAAAGGGCGTTGGAAAGCTCAGGGGTCCGGATTCGGGCTTCTTTGCCGAAAACCCAAAACCACCCCTAGTCCTTAGAGTTTTAGGGTTTAGGGTTTACGGTTTAGTCCTCAGAGTTCAGGCTTTGGGGCCAAGCCTGGGGGAAGCCAGCAACCTCTGAACATTAACATGAATCCCTAAACGCCGACAACAAAAACAGCAAAAAAGCACCCTAAACCCTAAACCCCAAACCCCAAACCCCAAACCCCAATCCCCAAACCCCAATCCCCAAACCCCACCCCCCCCCCCCGCCCAAGGCCCAAAGAGTGAGGGGCACCTTGCTGGCCTTTTCCGTCAGCTTTTCCTTTGGCTTCGCCCTTCATGTCGCCCTTTCCTGGGGGCATCGTTTGCCCTAAGCCCGACCTCAACTCTATCTACCTACAGCTTCCCAGGAACTACCCTGAGTTAGTAGGTAGAACCCACAAAAACTGTAGGTAAAGAGGGGCCCCAGGTAAATTCTGACAATGGTAAGCCCTAAAACCCCAACATCCTGAAACCTAAACCTCCAGAGGCCGGGATTTCTGTGTTGGGGCTCAGGGTTCTGGACAAGTTTCGCGGAATCATGGCGTGCTTGACTTGGGGCGGCGCTGGCGGCATAGTCTCAGGCCGACTCCAGTTTAGGGGTTAACGGCTTTAGGCTTTACGGTTTGCCCTCAACCCTAGATCCAGAATCCTGGCCTTTGGCATCTTTGCCCTTGCCGTCCTTTCCATCGCCTTTGCCTGAAAGCTGTGGCGTCCATCAAAGTTCAAGGGGTATGACCACAAGGTCTTGGGGGGGGCTTTAGGGTTTAGGGTTGTTCAGCACGGTGCCTCGAAAGCCCTGCCCTTTGCGGGTTGTGGGCCTGCCACCCAAGATCTCTTTGCGTGTTTGCCACCCAACGGAGCCTTTCGGGGTTGATGATTTGCCACCCAACATGTCCCTTTGAGGGTTTGTTGCCACCCACCCTAAACCCTAAACCCTAAACCCTAAGCCCTAAACCCTAAACCCTGTAACATCTCCATTGTTAGGCTCGAAGGGGGTCTTCAGAGGGGTGTCGAGGGTCCACTTACAAGCCAAACCCCCGTTCACTCACGTGCCCAAGACCATGTACACTTATGAGGTCCCGTCACCCCCCCCCCCCCTCCCCCGACCAATGCGCCTTTATGTTCTGCTAACTCTAAACCCTAAACCCTTAACCCTAAACTTGTCAGTTTTAGGGTTTTGGGTCGTCAGTTGGGGAAGTTGGCGAGATGTGTTCTTGGTCTGAGCCACAGCCAAAGCTGCTCATAGGCTGGTTCATGACACCACACCCAAACTCACAAAGCTGTCAACCCCTAGACCCTAAACTACTATTTGGTTAAGACCAAAAGAAAATATGTAAATCTGTGTATTACCCTTAATAAGGAAGAACATTTCTTGTTTTTTTTGTTTTTTTTTTTTTTTTTTGGGGGGGGGGTCTTTATGCAATTCGTAGAAAACCCTAAACCCTACATCCCAAAACTGACAAACCTGCGGCCTTTTCCTGCGTCCTTTCCCTTGGCCACATCCTTTCCTTTCTCCTTGCCTTTGTCTTTGCCGTAGCCGCCCTTGCGAAGACGGATGTCTCAAACATCGTTCGTTGAATCATAAACCCGAAGCCCAAAACATTAGGGTTTAGGGTTTCGCTTGTTAGGTTCTAGGGTTCAGTGTCATCAGAAACCCCGACGCCCAAAACTGGCCCTCAGCCCGAATTCCGAAACCCTAAAACCCTGAAAACTAAAACCCCGAAACCCCCCACAAACCCCTAAACCCTAAACCCTAAACCCTATACCCTAAACCCTAAACCCTAAACCCTAAACCCTAAACCCTAAACCCTAAACCTCCAAACCCGAAGCCCGAAACCCTATGCACATCGCAGGAACACTCCCTGAAGCCGATGCTCAGGTTGAGTGCCATTTTTTTCAGGTTTAGGGTTTAGGGTTTAGGGTTTAGGGTTTAGGGTTTAGGGTTTAGGGTTTAGGGTTTAGGGTTTAGGGTTTAGGGTTTAGGGATTTTCCTGAATATGATCCTGTGAAACCCAAGAAGGGAGAAGATAGGGCCTACTTGGAGGTTCATGGTACTTATGAACCAGCTAGAACTGTACTTATACCCCACTTATAAGTCGCTTCAGTGCCCTAATATGGTTACAAGTGCAGCTATAAGTACAATTATGATTGGTTAATAAGTACCATGAACCTCCAAGTACCCGGTAAGTGGAGTCCAGCACCTGCGCCCTCAGCCCACTGCGGCTTTGGGGTTTAAGGTTTGGGGCTTATGGTTGAGGTTTTGGGATTTATCCTGAAGCGAAGGGACTTTCACAAGGGAATTTGGGGAGGGAGGGGGGGCTGTGTGGTTTAGGGTTTGGGGCTCAAGGTTTGGGGCGATTGGGCAATTTTGGGACGACTTCGGCCTACAAGGACTATACACGGTGTGCGTGTGTGTGTGTGTATATGCATGTGCATATGTAGGTGTCTATATATATATATATATATGTATTTTTATTTATTTATTTGTTTTTTCATTTATTTATGTATTTATTTGTTTATTATATATATATAGGACATACGAGTAGCATGTCGGGGTCACCCGTGACCAATCCTCATTCCGGGACCCAAAATCCGAGTTTTTAGGGCTTTCAGGTCCATACGTCCTTACAATCCTATCCCAACCCCTGAGGAAACCATCAACCCAAAATCCGAACTCATGCATAGACTAAACCCGAAATCGGCACGTCTGGACCAAAACCACTTAAAGCCACACCCTGCCCGTCGCGCCTTGGCATCAAAGCCGTAGCCTTTGCCGGCATCGCCCCAGCCTCTACCATCATGGCCCTTGGTAGCCCAGTAACTATATTTATATTCATTAAGGGCACTTTTTTTGGGGTTGATTACTTTATAAGGCTTAGGGTATAAGGGCACCCTTTTTTGGGGTTGGTTACTTTGTAAAGTTTAGGGTATTAGCGCACCCTTTTTTGGGTTTGTTACTTTAGAAGGTTTAGGGTATAAGGGCACCCTCTTTTGGGGTTGGTTACTTGTAAGGTTTAGGGTATAAGGGCACACCTTTTTTGGGGTTGGTTTCTTTATAAGGGAACCTTGAACCAAAAAAGGGAAAAGGGTACCACTGGGTTGCCAAGCATCATAGCCCCTGCCATTTTCGTAGCCCTTTCCGCTGTCGTAGCCCTTTCCGCCATCGTAGCCTTTTCCGACGTCGTAGCCCTTGCCACTGTAGCCTGTGGGCGCAGATGAACAGATCTACACGCGAGCCTGAAGAAACACTTTTGTAAACGACTAAAGCCCGAAAACCCTCTCGCCAACTTTTTCAGAAAAAAAACAACCCTAACCCCGAACCCGTTAAAACCCCTTATAACCACAAAGCTTTCTCCTAAAATCCGGAACCCATCAGGGACCACAGCTACGGCCCAAGAGGCAATGGCAATGGCACCAAAGCAACGCCGTGGAGATCCAAAGGACTAGTCTGAGAGTTGTTGCAAGGGCGCTTACTTGCTGGCTCTTGGTAGGGAATGAGGTACAGTAATCCCTGAACTCCCTCCTTCCCTGTTCTTAGTACTTGCAGGCCCCACAAAAGTGAAACTTTCTACTTTCTACCCTATGTGTGTATATATATAAATATATACATACATGTATATTTATATGCCCTATAGAACTCAAGGGTCACTTTTGCCGGCTTACCAGGTTAAGGTCCGCAATCCAAAAACTTGATCACAAAGTCTATGTACCTATAAAAGCGTTATATACATACATAAACACATAAACATACTTTGCTATTGTTCGAAGCAAACTGAGCAAACCATATGTCGGTAGCATAAGTTAAGTTCCTTTGTCGGCAACCCAGTACAAGGGGGTTCATACGAGTTGAGGGGATAAGGCTCTTCTAAGCCCTAAACCAACGAGGGCTTTCGAGTTTTCAGCGCTCCAGGGTTCTAGCGGGTTCTGGGGTTTAGGGCTTGGACCTGCGTAGCCCGTCGCGCCCTCATAGCCTTTGCCCTTCCCGTCGGTTGGGGCCTGACGCATCTTAGGGGGGGTGGCCGGCTCTGAGGCATAGGGCTTGCTTCCTAAACAATGAATCCTGAAACCCCAGACCCCAAGCCCCAAACCCCAAACCCCACCCTAGCCCTAAATCCTGGCTTCAGGGTTTGAGTGTTTGAGGGTTTGAGGGTTTAGGGCTTGTGGGTTGGAGGGTTTAGGGCTTTATAGGGTTTAGGGCTTTGTATAGGTTTAAGGTTTAGTGCAGAGGGTAGTTCTTCGATATATAGGCTTCGATGTTTGAGGGATTTAGGTGGTTTAGGGTTTAGGCCGTTATCGGTTTAGAGTTTATGGTGCTTAAGGCGGCTCCTGACAGAGGAGACCCTGAACTAAAGACTCGATATCTGGAGCAGGTCTTGTAAGACCAAAGCTCTGTGGGTTTAGGGTTTAGGGTTTAGGGGTTAGGGTTTAGGGTTTAGGGTTTAGGGTTTAGGGTAATAGAAAGCATGCTGGGCTGCCAAGGACTTTAAGGGGTAAACGGACCCCTAGAAGGGACCCTTAATCTTATTCCCCGAAATAACCCCCAAAATATACCCCCCCCCCCCCCCCCCCCAAAAAAAAAACCGAAATTACCCCCAAAGGTCCCCTCCTTTCAGGGTGCACATACGCGTCCATGTCTAGGCGCCAGGCACAAAAGTTCGTTATTCACCGACACCCTACACCTCCCCCAAAGCCTATCAGAATGCCAAGTACGCCATAAACTTCCATAAAACCCTGAACCCTGAACCCTGAACCCTGAACCCTAAACCCTAAACCCTAAACCCTAAACCCTAAACCCTAAACCCTAAACCCTAACCCTGAATCCGGAACCTTCAGCCCTGAAGAAGTCCTAAACGCGAAACAAACCTGTATATCTACTCTGAGGTCTCCAAACCCCCTGAAACCAGAACAACACAACTGCTGAAAGCCCTAGACTCCGAGCCCTATAAACCCTAAACGCCAACAAACCTATCAACCCTAAACCCTAAACCCTAAACCCTAAACCCTAAACCCTAAACCCTAAAACTAGCCAATGGAAACACGATATTCCTAAGCCCTAAAGCCTTGGAGACTCTGCGAATGGCGGGCTTGATCTGGTTTATGTTAGGGTTTAGGGTTTAGGGTTTAGGGTTTAGGGTTTAGGGTTTAGGGTTTAGGGTTTAGGGTTTAGGGATTGAGGTTAAGGGTTCGAGGGTGTAGGTTTTAGGGGTCAGGGTTTAGGGTTCACTGTAGGGGTTGTGCTTGAAATCTTTACGTGTTACTCCCTTCCCCCCATTATTAACCCCCCCCCCCCACCCACTCATATCAAAATCTCCGGGGGGGGGGGGGTTCAACTTTAGGGGCGCCCTACCCCGCCATATTACATACTCCCAGTATAGGTGACGTTAGAGGGCGGGAGGGATGTAATATGTGAGGGAAATCCCCTAAACCCGAAACCCTAAACCCTAAACCCTAAACCCTAAGCCCTAAACCCTAAACCCTAAACCCTAAACCCTAAACTCTCCCGACCCTCTGCAAGAAGCAGCTTTTCCTCTCCGCATGCGCCCGGCCCGATCTGTGCCGAGGTTGCAAGAAGATCGGGGCCCTGTTGTGGCTTTGGGTCTTGGGAGTAGCCTGAGGAAGTTTAGGGTTTAGGGTTTAGGGTTTAGGGTTTAGGGTTTAGGGTTTAGGGTTTCGGGTATGGGTTTAGGGTTTAGAGGAGCCCATTTGCAACAACCTCACACGTCTCATCAGCTCCCAGCACAGGCGGGCAGGTTGTCCCAACCCTACACACACCCTAAATCCGAAACCCTAAACTTAAACCCTAAACCCTGCCTAGGCTACTTGAGAGTCATCTTTTCATGTTCCACTGTCAGAAGAACATGCTGAGTTGAAGCACAAGTATCATCACGGCATCTTTGGCCGAATGTGGGGCTTTAATGGGACTGGGTCCAGAGCCATCCGCCGCTTTCACTTTGAGTCACGAAAGGGTTGTCCAAAACAAGTAGTAGTCTCAAACACTTCCCTAAACCCTAAACCCTACAGTAAAGCCCAAACCCTAAACCCCTAATTAAGCCCCAAACCCTAGGCTTCCTGAATCATAGGCCATAATTGTGCACAACAGAAGTCTGAGCCTAAGTCAGACCTTTGGGGTTTCGGGTTTAGGGTTTGGTGATTAGGGTTTAGGGTTTAGGATTTGGGGATTAGGGTTCTCAGTCCGAGTAGGACCACCAAATTGGGACTGCCAGGGGCAGCGGTGAGATCCTTGTCGAGCATCAGCCTGCCACGCACGAACCCAGGGCTTACTGGACCTTAGTAGGGAATGCGGGAACTAACCTTAAACCCTAAACCCTAAACCCTACTCCCGTTAAAGGGAAGATCTGCGGGTACATAAAGAGAACCTGTAGACTGCATGGTGCGCTTGCCATGATGCCAAACCCACAACGGCCAAGTTGAATCACGAAGAGTGAGCTTGATCTAAGCCTAAGGAACTGGCACTTGGCCCTGATTTAGGGTTTAGGGTTTAGGGTTTAGGGTTTAGGGTTTAGGGCTTCGGGAGCGCCGCTACACGTGTTGGGGTTGCCTGCGCGTAACGAAGCAACCCACCGTACAGCATGTTACACCATTCAGTACACTCTTGTCCCTAAACCCTAAACCCTAAACCCTAAACCCTAAACCCTAAACCCTAAACCCTAAACCCTAAACCCTAAACCCTAAACCCTAAACCCTAAACCCTAAACCCTAAACCCTTGTCTTGCACAAGAAGATAAAGCAAAACATGCATAACGCATTGTATGCTCCAAAAGGTATTCTGCACTTCCCTAGTTGAAGGCCATAATGTCGGTAGACGGAGGGATCAAGGTTTCGGGTTTGCGGAATACCCCCAATCATCAGAAACCCAAATAAAGGTTTCAATCCATGGCCTGTGGGCAGCGCCGACAAGCTAACCCGTGGCAACCTTGAATAGGAGAGGAAAGGGAAAGAAGGGTTTTGGGTTTTGGGTACGGGTTACCTGTATTTGCGCCGTCCTGACATAGTGTTCCTGTTGAGGGGTGGCCTGAATGCAATGAGGCCGTGTTGCAACCGTAACCCGAAACAACCATAGCTTAGAGGCCTAACCCTGTTTAGTCTGGGGCTTAGAAGTCAAGCTTCTACCCCAACCCCTGCTACACCCAACACCCTGAACCCTGAACTACCCTAAAACCTAAACCCTAAACCCTAAATCCGAAACCCTAAACCCTAAACCCTAAACCTCCAGCCGACCCAGGCCCAGTCCTGGAACTTGCTTTGCCATAAAACCCTAAACCCTAAACCCTAAACCCTAAACCCTAAACCCTAAACCCCCCTAAACCCTAAACCACCTTGAGGCCCTGGAAGCCAGGAAACCGAGAGGCTCCCGGAAGCCCGCCTCGTCCCTCAAAAAGAATTCCCCGCAATGCGACTCTCAAAGTGGTTTAGGGTTTAGGGTTTAGGATTTATTTAGGGTTTAGGGTTTAGGGTTTAGGGTTTAGGGTTTAGGGTTTAGGGTTTAGGGTTTAGGGTTTAGGGTTTAGGGTTTAAGGTTGTACTGAACAAAAGCATGCATTTTGTTGACTGGCTTTGACCCTGGGCTTGCTTTGCTGCCTTAGATGGCGCGGGATGAAGGGGAATGAAGAGTTCAGGGTGTTTTTTGGGGGAGTTTAGGGTATTTAGGGTTAAGGGTTTAGGGTTCAGGGTTTTGGGTTAGGGTTTAGGGTTAAGGGTTTAGGGTTCAGGGTTTTGGGTAAGGGCATTTAGGGTATCCAGGGCATCGGTCCAAGGGTGACCTTCACAGCTACTGGCATACCAATCCGTACGCCTAAACCCTAAACCCTAAACCCTAAACCCTAAACCCTAAACCCTAAACCCTAAACCCTAAACCCTAAACCCTAAACCCTAAACCCTAAACCCTAAACCCTAAACCCTAAACCCTAAACCCTGAGCTGCCCTGAACGCCCGAAGCCTAAACCCGAATTCAACCCTTAAACCCTAAACCTGAGCCCTGAACCCTTTAAACCCTCAAACCCTCAAACCCTCAAACCCTCAAACCCTGAAACCTTACCAAAACATTCCTTCGGTTTTCATAATATGACAAAAACCTTTCCTTCGGTTTTTATATGAAAAAAACAATTGCCAACAGGGCTATTGCTTGAACCCCTGGGTTGAATCCCCGAGGCGGCTGGAGGTCTTCCATGGCTGGGGCAGCTGGCGGTAGCAAGGTGCCTGCAGATTAGGGAGTTCTTAAGGGAGAAGGGCGTGGAAGGGGGGGTAGGTATTTACGGAAGCTTAGGGAAGCTTGGGGAGCCTTAGGGAGTAGTGGGGAGTATGAGGGAACCTGCACCCCTAAACCCCAAAGTCCAAACTAAACCCGAACCCTGAATACCAATCCGGACTTAAGACCTTAGCTTGACTGGGGCATCGGATTGAGGATGTTGTTTAGGGTTTCATGAGGGTAATTTGGGGCTTATCTAAGGGTAGTATACCCCTGAACCCTAAACCCTAAACCCGAAACCCTAAACCCTAAACCCTGATATTACCCTATACAGCCCAAGGGCCCATACATAAGATCCCGCCAAAGAGGCCCATACATAAGATCCCTTCAAAGAAGGGAAGGTACCAGATCAAGGGCCCATGAAACTGCCGTGTAGGGTTTAGGTTTAGGGTTTAGGGTTTAGGGTTTAGGGTTTAGGGCTTAGGCTCTACAATGTTTTTGGGCCTAAGGACTACTTTGAGTGTCGTTTTTCACCTTGGCGTCGGCCTCATCTTACCCCGACCTTCCTAAATGGTTGTTCGCTGTAGTTTACGTAGGGTTAGGGTTTAGGGTTTAGGGTTTAGGGTTTAGGGTTTAGGGTTTAGGGTTTAGGGTTTAGGGTTTAGGGTTTAGGGTTTAGGGTTTAGGGTTTAGGCTTAGGGTTTAGGGTTTAGGGTTTAGGGTTTAGGGTTTAGGGCTTAGGACTCAAGATTCTTTCATGCCTCCCACATGCAAGTCGGTCTTTCCATGCTTTCGCATGTACTCACCAATCCACCCTTTGAGAACTTGCAACTCGCATACGTTGCAGGGGGGGAAGGGGGTTGTTACGGGTCCGTGTGTTGCACCATCATCAACACAGAACCCCAGATAACAGAGACCCACAAGCGAGCCCATTTTTCAAGAGAGCGAGAGAAGAGAGAACAACAAAGCACGGGCCCTCAGTAAATCCAAACCACCTTCCGCTAACAACCTCACCCCCACCAACACCTCATAAGCTCCGCAGACTCCCCCGCCCTAACGGCTTAGGGTTCAGGGAAGGGGGTCTAAGCTTCAAAGGGGAAAACCCTATAAGGCCTGAACCCTATAGGGAAGGTGTATGCCCACAACGTACGGAGCCGGCAAAGATCAACAACGTCCAGTCCAGGTCCATCATCCCCAGAAGAAGAAATTGCTCGGCTGCTGGAGAACAAGCCGCGGGCTCCACTTTGTTCCAAAATGTTGAGTGCGAGCTTGTGGTCAGGGCAACCCTAAACCCTAAACCCTAAACCCTAAACCCCCAACCCTAAACCTTTGTTGCATGTGAAGCTCTCGGCAGGCAAAGGGGAGACAAGACACACCTGCCTCAAAAGCAGTCTGCAAACCAGAAGAAGTAGCGGCGCACGCAAGGAAAAATTGTCCTTCCAGAATGCCTGATTCTGAGACACAACTCACTGCAGCTACAGGGTTTAGGGCCGGTTTAGGGATGAGGGCTTCGATGCAGAATCTCCCCAAACTCCCAAACCTACAAAACCCTTACCCCTTCTCAACCCTCAACCCTCAACCCTAAACTGTGCCATCCCGCCTTGCTCCTGCAGCAGCTTGGAGGGGGGTGGGATGCGCACCTAAGCCGAGAAGGGTTTAGGGTTTAGGGCTTAGGGTTTTTCGGGTACCCCTATATCATCCCTTAAAGGGTATATATAGGGGGATATAGGGGTGCCTCATTCCCTCATTCCCTACCAACCAACAGTAAGTCATGGTCCTGTAGGCCGGGGCTACTCCAGGAACCTAGCAGCAAGAAGAGTTTAGGGCTTCGGGGTTTAGGGTTTAGGGCTTAGGGGTTTAGGTTCAGGGCTTTAGGGCTTTAGGGTTTCGGGTTGAGGCTTTAGGGGGTAGGGGTTTAGGGAGTTCGGGAATTCACACAGATCCTGTCTTTGCCCGAAAGGGACAATCAACTCCTTGAACACCTGAAAGGCTTTCTGCAACGGCAACTGCTGGCCGACTAGAAACTTGCAGGCTTTCTTCCGCGCTTGCAGAAAGGTGAGGTGAGGAGATACACGTTGGAATTCCTCCACATCGACAAAGACGTACTGCTGGGAAGTCTCGTCCAAGCAAATGTTGCTCATGTGCAAGTCGTTGTAGAATGCCAAGCCAACAGCATGGATTCGCTCGCAAGCACGGACAACGTCCAATAAATGCTTCTGAGCTTGCTGTTTCAGGTGCTGCTCATTTTCTTGGTTGATCTGCGTCACAACAGACGCCAGGGTAGGAACCAGTCCTAAACCCTAAACCCTGAAAACCTGAACCCAAAAAGACAAGCTTCGGTGAGCCTTGGGATCCGGAAACCCGCGACGCCCCAGGACCCAAGCACTGCGGCCTGTGGTGGGGGTTTGGGGTTTAGGGTTAGGGTTTAGTGTTTAGGGCTTAGGGTTTAGGGTTTAGGGTATAGGGTATAGGGTTTAGGGTTTAGGGCTTAGGGTTCAGGGTTTCGGATTTAGGGCTAGAGGGTCTTGTTGATGACCCCCGTCTGATACAATGCTTCACCTTAATTTCGAGAAAGGACCATCATTGACCACCCAAGTGCTAAACCTTGTAAACTGAGAACCCTACACCATAAACCCTAATCGAAAAGCACAACAGCTCAAACCCCGCCAAGCCCCAACACCCTAACCCCCAGAGCCAACAGCCTAAATCCTGTGCAATAACACGTCTCGAAGAAGAAAAAACAGGGGAGGGAAACTATCTGCGTCTTGGGATGTTCCCCTTATACAAACAGTCCTTCGTAGGGATTACAGTACCCATATATATTCCCAATTAAGGACTGTTAATATGAGAAAAAACATCCCAATCTACATCCTGGCTGCCTACGGCAGCTAGGACTCCATGACCCACACACTAACCCCCAACAAGAACCTTAAACGCCCCAAATGCCAAAGCACTGAAACCAATAAACCCTAAACTCCCCAAACCCTAAACCTTAAACCCGAACCCGAAACTCCCCGGACCCCACACCCTAAACCCAAAGCCCCAAACCCCAAACCCCAAACCCCAAGCCCTAAACCCTGAGCCCTAAACCCGGGAACCCAAATGCGACCACAGCGTGTCCAAGGCACGGAGAGGATGCTGCCTGGAGAGTGGCCCTGGCATACGTGGAGTCTTCGGGTGGGTTTAGGGTTTAGGGTTTGGGGGGTTTGGGGGTTTGGGGGTTCGGGGGTTTGGGGGTTTGGGGGTTTGCGGGTTTGGGGGTTTGGGGGTTCGGGGGCCTGGGGGCCTGGGGGTTTGGGGGCCTGGGGGTTTGGGGGTTTTGGCGGGGGAGGGGGGCTTCGGGTTAGGGTTTTGAATTCATGTGGTCACTTCTCTCAACTATGGTCCCTTTTTGGGTACCGTAAATATTTGGGTCCCCTTCTAATAGTAACACCAAAAGGGGACATACTTGAAAGAAGTGGCTTCAGGGGGTTTTGGGTTTGGGGCGCCTGCCGATTCACTAGCTCGGGCTTTGGGGTCCTGCAGACTCAACTCCGTGGTCCCCTAAACCCTAAAACCCTAAACCCTAAACCCTAAACCCTAAACCCTAAACCCTAAACCCTAAACCCTAAACTCTAAACCCTAAACCCTAAACCCCAAACCCTAAACCCCAAAACTTCGATACAGCCCTGAAAGCTCATGCGCTTAGAAGGCATGCCGTTTAGCCGGCTTTTTTGCCCAGACCCGCTGCCTCAAACCCTCTAAGCTGGGGGGTTTAGGGTCGTAGGGTTTAGGGTTTAGGGCTTAGGGTTTAGGGTTCAGGGTTCAGGGTTTAGGGTTTCGGGCGCCTCCCCCACACGGACGCGGTACCAACCTGCTGGGCAGCCCGGTCCTGGAAGCATCGGAGCCCACTGCGCTGGAGGGTTTATAGGGTTTCGGATTTAGGGTTTAGGGTTAGGGGGTTTAGGGTTAGTGGGTTTAGGATTTAGGGTTTAGGGTTAGCGGGTTTAGGGTCCAGGAAACCAAAAGAATACCCTTAAAAGAGAACCGAACTTAGGGGAACCAGGGAGAAGGTAGGGGCCAAAAGAGGAGTACCAGCCTAAGCTCGGGAACCCCAAACCCCACGAGACACAACCCCAAAACCCCGAACAAGAGGCACCTAAGGGAAACCCTACTGGGGACAGGCCGAAGCCCACAACCCCGGTAACCCTGTGGCCCTGTTTCATCTTGAGCCATTCGATTTGTGCGTGTCATCCTTGCTGCAGGGGCCATGCCAGCTTTCCAGGCTCCCCCTGAGCTGATGCACAAATGCATCGGATCATCTTTGTGACCTTTGGGTGAGGCACCTGGTCAAAAGCCTCCATTGACCTTCGGGCGAGGCACCTGGTCAACAGCCTCCATTGAAATCGCCAGTAAATAATATCGCCACATCCCAGCCAGTCAACGAATGAGGAACTCCGTGACTCCCTTCCAAGTGCGGTCCAGTCGTCGCTTGGCGTCCACCTTGTAACGGAAGATATCTCGGATGACCTGGGTCTCACCATCATTTTGAAAGGTGACATAGGTAACGCGGTCACCAGTCAACTCCTCCAACCCGAAGGGTCTGGCAGCATCGCAGGGGTCAAACAGTTGGATTCGTGGTTGTCGATGGACCCTCACATGCCATCCCCCTCGTGTCATCCAATAATCCTCGGATCCGGCTGGCGCCACCGAACGTGGTGGTCGGACTGGGGGCGCCTTGCGTGGAGGCATAGGCGCCGACGAAGAAGCCGTAGGAGCCGATGACATCCCAGTGGATGGAGTCGGCATCATCCCAGGGGGCGTGCTCGAGGTCATCCCAGTGGATGCGTTCGACGCCGTCCCAGTGGCCGTGGTTGTTCCCATCCCAGTGGATGTTGGAGCTGAAGACGATGGTAGCGAGGACGGATCTTCCTTGGACCGGGCCTTAATCCTCTGATATCCTGCCAAAAACCATGCTGTTTCCCACAAAAAGAGGATACTGAGCACCATAGCAGTCAGGCCCATCCAAAGCGCCGTCTGCCCGAAGTTCAACATGACGACGGTCGCCATATCATCCAGTGTCATCGCTTGCTCCATTGTTGCACCATCCACTGTACTCAACATGGCCAAACAAACCAAAATCTTCAGCATGTTCGTCGCTTGCAGCCTGCTAGCTTGAGGTCGACAGCTTGTTGGCCCTCCCATGTTGATCAGCTTCCTCAGCTCGTCCACTCTACTCGCAGTAAGGGGTTTTGTGCCCAAATCTGCGGTCATGTAAACACTATCAAGGTGATACATCTGCCAAATATCGCATTGTAATCGCTCCTGGAGTGCTGCAGCCTTGATCTTTAACCCTCGGGTCCGCCAAAGGTTGGAGCTTCCTGTGACTAGGGCAACCGTAGCAGCATTATCGCAGTAGATCACAGCCTGAACAGGAACCTGCAAGATTTCTTCCAAAACACATTTGGTTCCCTCACCATAAGCTACCCCTTCCAACACTGCACACAGTTCGCTTTCTGCTGTACTGAGGCTGGTCATAGTTTGCTTGTTGGACGACCAACCAATTAATTGGCCTGCAGCAAAAACATGTACACATTCTTGGGAACGTCCGGCATCGGGAGCGTGGCTGGCATCAGTAAAAACCTCCACCAACGCCTCTTTTCTAGGCACCCTTAACTCCTGATGCTTCCCAAAAGAATCCGGATTGGCCACATAGCGAAGGCCCTCCTCCTTGGTGGCCTTGAGGAACTTGAAGATTTGAGTTGCTGCTTCCACCGCCAAAACAGCATCCCTGGTGATACATTGAGCCGCCTTGCTGATGGCAAAGATAATATCAGGTCTTGTACGGGTTCCAATCCAATTTAACTCACCAATCAGCTTTTGGGCCAGCTTCACCTGTAAAGGATCCATCTCCTTTTTGTCATGAGGAAGATCATACCTCAACGCAGGAACCTTGGAAGTTCGTAGGCTGCCTTGATGTTCGCTCTCGAACCGTTCCAAGATTTCGTCGATATACGCCTCCTGCCGGAGCAAAAATCCACGGCGATCATCAGATCCTTCTGATATATCGAATCCGCAAAAACGAACAGATCCTTGGGCCACGTACTCCGGTGTAGAGCATGCCCAGAGCTGCGACAGATCGCTGAAGCACGATTGTAGTACCCCATCTTCCATGACTCCCAAAATGTCGTCGACATAGATGGAAACCAGGCCGCACAATCTTCCATCCTCGGATAAAATTCTCCACAAATTTTGATCTGTGCGACAAGCTTGCCAGGTGTACCACACTCCTCCACTCTGAAATCTTCGGCCATTAAGTTGTTGATTTCGAAACACTGCCCAGCTCTTAGGCGAAATGTCCAACCCGTATAATGCACGGGTCACCAACCACTTTTCATACGGAGGGATAATTCCAGCTCGGGACAGGATTTTCGGCGGGTCCAAAATGATGCGTTCTGTTTTGGTTTTGGTCCGCTGAAGTAGCGGGGCATTCAGGAAGGCCCCCTTGATGTCCGTCGTTCCAGCCTTCCAGCCACGACGAGCCCCCACAGCAAGCATGGTACGTAGCACCGTAATGTCAATACCAGCCGCATATACCTCCTCCCGGAGCTCCTGCTTTGTTTTGCTACTTTCTTCGGCCTGGAGAAAGTTCCCGCAAGCGCATGCCCTCGCTTTGCGTTGTCCGCTGACCGCCTTTCTTGTGAACACCATTTTTGCCGGAATCCTCTTCACGATCAGGCTGTCGTCCTCCTCCATGACCCGGATTTGCTGCTCGGTGATTGGCTCTATTGCAGCCTTCTCATGGCGAATCGTGTTATACTCGGCACTCATTGCTGGTGTCCACGCTGGCAGCTCCTGCAATACCTGGGCTTGCTGAATTGTCTTTGTTTGCAAGAACACCTCCGGAAAAACATCAGTAGGAGCGCCCGTACGTCCAACATTTGTCTCCACAGACATGCTCTTCAACAGTCGAAGATCATCCTCCACCTGGTCCGCTTGTTCGTGTATGGCCCGTACCTGCGTGACTTGATCCTTCAAGGTCCAAGTGTCCGGCTCCTCGTCCAAGCTGGATTGATCCCAAAGGTCTTGCTGCAGCTTTTGTTGCTCACGTAGCCCTAACCTTTTCAATCCCAGCTGCATGCCATCCAGCAGGTCGCTCTGCTCATCAGCTTCAAAACCAATGGGTATCTCGGAGGCCACAACATGTCCCACCACACCAGTCGCTGCTCCCCCGGTTCCAAGGCTGTTTTTGCTTTGATACAACATTCCCGCCTCTTCCGGAACCAAAAAAACTTTCTGCAGCATCCAGCATTTTCAGGGCATCGCTGTGTTCTAGACGAAGTTGATAGCGAGGCCGAACATTTCTATAGTCCTCGTACCGGATTTCCGGCGTTCTCGAACGGCCTCGTCCACCTCCACCTGGGCCATCTGGACCATCTCCCGGCTGATCATCATCTTCATCGTCTCCTTGATCCACGTCCTCATCATCTTCTGGAGGCTCCTCCTCGTTTTCTTCTGCCTGCTGAGGTTCTTGCAGCTCGTAGAGGACCTCGGACCGGATGACGATGTCAAGGGGTTGCCAGTGAGGTGCTTCCTCGTAGCCCACTGTATGATTTACCATCATGGCAAACTGATGAATTTCCAGCTGATTTTCATCGTCGTACATGTAGCGGTAGTTGATAATCGTCGCCATGGTGAGATCCGGCCGATCATCTGTTAGCGCCCGCCTCCTTGATTCTGGATATCCTCATCAACCAAATGCCTCTGGATTACAGGATCGATCTGCATTCCCTCCTCAGGCGGATTGACCCGGTCCAATCGAATACTTGGGTCCCTCAGGACTTGATTGGGGTCGATTTCCGGATCTGGTAGCAAACCTGCCCACCTGAAGCGATACTCATAGGCTGCTGAGGCCGCCTGGTCGACAGTTTCCGTCGTAGGTAGGATGCCATCCGGTGGGAGCACTGGGGACCACTCACCTTCCCAGTCGTCCACAAAGCGCTGCAAGGGATGTTGATCCAGGTCGTGAGCATTGGCCTGCTCATGGGTCCATCTCTCCTGAAACAACCGATCCGCAGTTGCAGCATCCAACACAGTGTACTGAATTTGTGTATGCTCCACTTGCCTTGCAGGCCCATCGGCTTCTCCTTCCTCTCGCTGTCGCAGGCGAAGTTTGGCGACCCTTGGCCTAGGGGCAGTCGTAGTGCTGGTGTTCGAGGGCGAGGCTGAACTCAAACTCGATCTCAAATCTTGCTTGTACCCCCCCCCAGTGCCTGCTATAGCCGGCAATGGGAAACCTGCAGAATACAGGCTGGCCCTTTTACCAGGCTCCAACCTGGCATGCACTGCCAAGGAAAAAGCCACCGCCAGCACGCGTGGGCCCTTTTCTTCGCCATCCTCCGAGGCATGCCACTTGCGTGGATCCAATCTCATCGAGTCCCCGCAACGAAGGCGATGAATCTGGCCCGGCTTCCAGAGTCCTGGGCGAACCTCCTTCCAGACCAACTCGTCCGAGCCCAGGCCAGTGAAGGGTGGTTCCACCTCGGTCCAGATAGAAATGGAGGGTGAAAGGCATACCAGCAGATTACTCGTCCCTCGTTGATTGAAGATATCACGATGCGGCCCCAGCCAATTGTTCACCGAAAGGGTAGACGAGGTCCAGGTGTCAGTTGGGAAAGCAGCTGCGAGGATGGCATTCAGGACCTGAGTTCGCAGCCGATCAGGTTGTTGGGTTGTAGTATTTGTGATCCCAATGACTCCCCCTCGCCTGTAAACCCCATTGGTGATATAGAGGCCTTCAGAGGTTTGGCGGTCGCTGCGTAACTTTGTCCCGCTCAAGGAATCCTGCAGCCACTCGATTGTTTCTTGCAAGGGTCCAGAGATCCAGGAGTCCGCCTTTTTCCAAGCTTGCACCAGACTGTGTCCAGTTTGCTCCCTGTCATGCCCTGGACAGGACAGTGCTGCTGGTGCTACCGACAACGAGGCCAAGCCCTGTTTGCCGCGAGCTCGCTGTCGAGGAGGCACTGCGTCCACTTCCACCTCATCCATGGCCGCAATTGCACCAGTATCCGCCATTTGCACATTTTGAAACAGCGTGGTTGTCGTGAAGAAATCGTTTCCCACTTTCACCACATAGCCCCTGGAAACATGTTGCGCCGGGGCAATCACCACGCCTTTGTGGACACGATCATCCCATTGTTCAGCCTTATGCCAGTGTCTTTTGCGGATCCAAACCACTGTACCAAACGGAACCAAAGGCTTGACAGGCATGCCCAGTCGGGCCAAGGCCCTGCGAAGGCGTCGCTCGGCCACCCATCGCCAGGCACCCGGCCAAAGTCGCTTGGCCGACGTTTCACCATGCAGCAACGTCCTGGTGGCCCTCTTGCAAATACCAACTGCAGCTTCTGCCCGGCCATTTTGCTTGTAGGATCCGCCCTGTCCACAGGTTTGATAAATCCCTCTATCCTGAAGCCAACGACAGACGGGGGCATTGAGGAACTCTCCTCCTTTGTCTGTATGAAACCTGGCCACATGCATTCCCCACATTTTCAGCTTGCTGTAAACGCGACCTATGGCTCCGACCACAGATGCTGGGGTCTTGTCTCGTAGGCTCTCAGCGAAAGTGAGCTCCACCATCTGTAGCTTGTCCAACTTCAAGTCTTGAGGAGCCACCGAGTCCGCCTGTTCGCGAGCCTTGACCAGATATTGTTTCCAGGCTTCAGCTTGTTCCTGCACGAGGCGCTTCTGAAAGTCCGTGAGGTTCTCCTTGGGCAATTCCTCCTCCAGGACCTCCTCGTTGCACTCCCATTCACCGGGATCCACCTCATCATTCCAGTCCTCCTCGCAGTCCAGCCCATAATCCCTTAGGACGACGGCTTCCTCATCCTTTGCCTGAGGTAGTAGTGGTTCATCCAGTTGGGAACACCGCTCATCATCCAAATCCGGCTCATAATCCGGTGTGTCCTCGCCCAACAGCGATGTGGTGTCCACACCCCCCCAACCCGTCAACGTCCAGCAAGGATGCGGCCTCATTGACTGCCTCTGAAGATCTGGGCCGTTCAGCTTGACCACCTCCTTCAGGAATTTCCACCATTGGTTCCGGCTCCAAACTTGCAGAGACCGGAATGGTGTAAACCATCGTGCTCATGTACTTCACCCGACCATACTCATCCAAGCCCACCGTGTAGGGACCACTCAGGTCGGCGCTAATCGTGTAGGCTTCGCTGATAGGCAGTCTCCTATGCTGGCCGTCTTTGGCTCCGCCTGCTAGGCAGTGTAGGCAATCGCGACGAAAGGGAATATGGCCTTGGGCAACATGTTGTCGGAACTTTGTATCCAGACGATGGATTGATAGCCCCCCCGGGACCAAGCGCAGCAGCAATTGTAGAACTGCCCACTTCAAACCATCAGGCCACTCATGCCCTTTGGTCATTTCTTGAGGATCCATTCCTTCCTCCCCCGAACCACAGTCTTTGCAGTTCACCATTGAAACCTCATCGAAGTACAACTTGTGCGATACCAGCAGTCCTTGCTGTTTCGTGGTCCGGTGACCCAAATCGCCAAAGTCTACTTCCAGTTTTTCCAACTTGTATTTCGCTTGACAATGTTGTACTTCTGGCCAATTCCAGATTTCCGGTCTCGAAGCTTCGGTGTTTTCCCCATTGTTTGGCGCCTTGTGTTCCAACACCAGACCCACCGCCTGGCTGTTGTTATGAAGCCTCCTTGCTTCCTCTGCGACCATATACAGCACCAACTGCCTCAGGATCAGGACATTTTCCTTCTCCACAGCCCGCAGGTCGCGAGGACCGAGCTCAGATCTGCCAAGTCGGTCTTGAGGATCATTCCCCCTCCATTGCTTGGGTGCCTCAAACGTCTTGTCTGGAGGTCCGCCCATCACCATTTTGACATGGCCACTTCGGGCCAACTCCAACAAAAAACCATACATTTGGTCGCACAGCAGGTTTTCAGGCAGGTCCACATCGATAACGTAACACCCATCCATACCCTTGCCATCCAGATATTGCTGAAAGAAGCCCCGGGTTTTGCCAGCAAACAGGTTCAGTACGATGAACTTCGAAGCCATCATGGCCTTCCTTGTCCTCCGGCTCCAAGGCAAGCAGTCATTTCCTTTGGCATAGGCAGGAACGGTTAGGGCATCGATGACCCCCTCTGGCAGATGCAAAAACTGATCTTGCAACCAGCGCTTCATGGCTACGGGATCCTCAAACATCATAGTCCCTTCTTGCTCCAGGCCACCTCCATCTTCCTTCTGGATTCGCAGCTCCTTCACGAAGGCCATCTTGTCCCGCTTCTTCTGCTCAATATCTTCAATGAGCTTTAAGGCCAGTGCTTCTGGAACTTCTGGGCATCCGGTAGCCAATCGTACTGGAAGCTGGCCAAACTTCGGGACCTTGATGCAGATACCACCTTGATCCCAGGTCACTCCTGTCCCCAGCTGGATCAGCTCATGCATGGCCACAATGGGACTCGTGGAGGGATCATTGGTCAGCAGCGTGCCAGCATCATTAATCCGGAGCTGTGTCGAGCCGGTAGCCAGGGCCACTGTAATCGGGGCAGCTCGTTGGAACTCCCGATTGGACTTTGCCTTTCTGAGGCAGGCCGTAGCTCCACCATCCAGCAATCCCCAGCCATCCGTTTCACCTCGCAACGCCGCCAATCTCATCGTCTTGATGAGCTCGGATGCCTCCTGAAGAAAAGCTGCCTGGGCCGTCGAGGACGAAGCGGAAGTCGTAGAGGACGCTGGTTCGTCCGGCTCCACCTTCTTCACGATGGGCTTGGGCTTTCCCTTGTGCTTGCCTCTGCCCTTTGCTTCCGTGGCCTTGTCATTGGTCTCTTTGGCAGCGGCGGTGTCTGCAGAGGTGGTAGGATAAGGGCAGTTGGCCTTCTGGTGGTCTTCTGCAGAACAGTTGTAACACCTCCCCACCATCCTGGCCTTGTCATGCGGAAAGGAGCAGGCATTGCCCTTTCGACACCCCTTAGGTGTCATCCAGTTCCAGCATTGCCCGTGTTCCCGCTGCCCCTTGTCTTTGCCCTTGCCCTTTCCTTTCGCTTCTGTTTCCATGGCCGCCACCTTAGGTCTTCGTCCTCCAAGTTCGGAGCCAGTAACCATTTCCAGTTCCGCCAACAACATCTGCGCTAAGGACTTGGCAGAGGACAAGGTGGGGGCATAGTCAATCTTGTTTTCCAACCGAAAAGTTGACAGCCGGAATAAGCTTTGCCCCGCAATCACCGCAGCTGTAATCTGGTCCAGTGCTTTAACCAGCAGTGTTGGATCAGGGAGTGCCAGTTTCAGCTCCTGAGCTCTGGTAAGGGCTCGGGACCACTTTCTGATTCCAGCGATGCCGTCCGTCGCCGTGTTCACCGCAGCTGGAGTAGTTAACGTTCGTAGCAAAGCCTGCTTCTCCCCTGCTCCTCCCGGTTGATACTTGGTCAGTAACCGAAACAGCATAGGAATGGTTTGCACCGCTCGGACGGTTACCATTTCCTCCTTAACATCTGCAGGTAACGCCGCCAGCATGAGCACCGCGCCTCGTTGTTCAGTTCGTGACCACCTGGAGTGCTCAAACAGTGCTGTCAGCCCCATCACCTTGTCTCGGAGCTCCAACCTCTTCAGCGGCGAGGCGGCCAGCCAGTCATCGTAATAGTTGTAGGCCGTGCCGGTAACCTGGTCCCACCACTCTGCCGCTGTAGCTGAAATTCCCGCCATCATCGGTTTGACCACCGTCAGCCAGTCTCCAAGAATCATTCCAGCATCCTCGGTGTTGCCCTTGAAGATCTCCAGCTTAGGCAGATCCTGAATACTTCTGGCGGTCTCCTCCGAAGGCATCAAGGCCGCTGGCTCCTCAGATATTAAGGCCCTTGGCCTCGTCCTCATCTCCGGAGGTAGTGGTGGGGGTGGCGGTACCACCTCCCAAACTGCCGGTCCCATGGCCTGCCACGATGTATCCACGCCAGCTGTTACCCCAGGAACTTTGGGTGTCGCCATTGAAGGCCCCGAAGGAACACGTGTGCCACCAGGTGTATGGTGGCTACTGGGGAGTGGCGGTGGTGGTGGAGGCGTTGGTTCTGCTGAAGGAGCAGTCTCTCCAGCCCTCGCAGCTTCTCTGGCCAGAACCTGTTGTAACTGCATCTGTAGCTGTTGTACTTGAACTCGCAACGCTACCAACTCACGATCCCTTTCATCCAAAGAAACATTGGCCACACTTGCAGGCTGTCCCAAACCAGGAGGCGTGGCAATCATGTACTGCTCCGGTCCTTCTGTCACCGCGACTGGTGTACGAGTTCCAGTCTCGAAGGATGAGACCTAGCAGACCGCATCGAATCGGACGATCTAGGTTGGAGATCCCCCAAAGCAGCCTGGGCCTGGGAACTAAGTGTCATTTCCACATGCGTGGCCGGTGGCTGCGTGGACGTTTCCGTGGTCTGCGTGGGCCGGCTTATGGTCTCGTTTCACAGAATTACATGCTGATAGGCGCTCTGGTGCGTTTAGGGTGGTGGCCAAAACGCACTGAGCTCTTTTTCTCGGCGATTCGCACCGTGCATCCCAGCTGGTCCAGGCCAAGTCCTGGTGGAGTTTCGACATGCTTTACTGGTTGTAAGGCGCTTTCGGAATCAGGGTCTATTTTGGATCTAGGAAACCCTAAACCCTAAACCCTCTAAACCCTAAACCCTAAACCCTAACCCTAAACCCTAAAGCCTCCCGAGTCTAGGGGTTTAGGGGCACGACCCAGGGCCTTCACGGCGTTGAGGGTTTAGGGCAGATGAGGACCTTGGTTTATGCAAAACGCACTTCCCCCTTCCGCCCCCGCTCTTCCCCTCCCCTCCCCGTGCGTTTTGGGGGGCCTGCAAAACGCACCCCCCCCTTCCCCCCCCCCCCCTCCCCCCGTGCGTTTTGGAAGACCTGCAAAACGCACTCTCCCCGCCTCCCCACCCCCGCCTCCCCCCCCCCCCCCCGCCTCCCCCCCCCTTCCCTCTTCCCCCTCCCCCCTCGGTCGGGGGGAGTCGGTTTTGCAGGTCTTAAAGGTCTCAAATAAGTTGGAAGACCTGCAAAACCGACTCCCCCCGACCCATTTTGCAGGTCAAAAAAGTAGGAGGGGGGAGGGGGAAGAGGGAAGGGGGGGGAGGCGGGGGGGGGAGGCGGGGGTGGGGAGGCGGAGGGGGGGGGGAGAGTGCGTTTTGCAGGTCTTCCAAACGCACAGGGGGGGAGGGGGGGGGGGGGACGGGGGGGGGGAGGGGAAGAGGGGGAAGGGGGGGGTGCGTTTTGCAGGCCCCCCAAAACGCACGGGGAGGGGAGGGGAAGAGCGGGGGCGGAAGGGGGAAGTGCGTTTTGCATAAACCAAAGAAGGCCCTGGGTCGTGCCCCTAAACCCCTAGACTCGGGAGGCTTTAGGGTTTAGGGTTAGGGTTTAGGGTTTAGGGTTTAGAGGGTTTAGAGGGTTTAGGGTTCAGGGTTTCCTAGATCCAAAATAGACCCTGATTCCGAAAGCGCCTTACAACCAGTAAAGCATGTCGAAACTCCACCTGGACCAGCTGGGATGCACAGTGCGAATCGCCGAGAAAAAGAGCTGAGTGCGTTTTGGCCACCACCCTAAACGCACCAGAGCCCCTATCAGCATGTAATTCTGTGAAACGAGACCATAAGCCGCCCCTCCCTCCAGTCGCAAGCAAAGTGCGTTTTGGAAGTCCCGCCCTCTTCCTTTCTCCCTTACCTCCGTCCAGTTGCAAGCAAAGTGCGTTTTGGAAGGCCTCGAAAACGCACTGCTTCCTCCCACCCTCCAGTTGCAGCTCCAGTTGCAAGCAAAGTGCGTTTTGGAAGGCCTCGAAAACGCACTGCTTCCTCCCTCCCTCCCTCGGGTCCCTAAAAAAATACATCCGTGGACAATGGGGTCCGTGGACAGTTCCGTGGCCTGCGTGTACGGATGGTCTCCGTGGACAGACACTTGCGTGGATATGACACTTAGCCTGGGAACCCGCAGAGTCCTGTCTTTCCAGATTTAAACCAGCAAACATTCTTGCTAAAGCCGCTTGATCCACTGCTCCCAATGCCGATGACTGAGAAGATTGTCTATCCTGCTCCAACACATCCAACCTCGAAGTTAAAGGTTGCAGCAAATCTCCCAGCATCTGTCTCATCGGGCCCATCCAATCTGTTTGTGTAGGGGCTGGTTCAGGTCGATGTAGCGGCTGTCCCAAGGCTCGGATCTGTTCGTAGGTGTTAAACGCCAGTCCAGGATTGTTGTTTTGCACTGCAGCGTTATTTGGAGTCCAGTGTGTCATCTGCCCAGTCAAGTGTTGCTCGCCTGTTCCACTGTCAAAATGACCTCCAGGAAACGGCACGTTGGCAAAACCAATATGGGCTGATGGACCAGGACCACTGACCGATTGTGCCACCGCTGTACCAGGAACTGTTGATGGCCCGGTACTTTGCTGAAAAACCTCTGTGCTTGTACTTGTAGCTGCTATGATACCTTCTGGCGCCGGCAGCACATTTCCACTAGCTGATGGACCAGGACCACTGACCGATTGTGCAACCGCTGTATCAGGAACTGTTGAGGGCCCATCACCCAACCCTGTGGAAATCACTGCTCCAGCTGTTGTACCAGGAGCAACTGTCGTAAGGGTATCACCATTCCCATCCACCTGAGAAGATGATATTGTAGGTCCAGAAACTGTACCAGACCCATTGTCCTCCAATGTAGCCGAAGTGGCAACGCCTGTACCATTGCCTCCACCAGCTGCATCAGTAACATTGGCCCCAAACGTCAGACCATCCAACGCCTGAGCAAAAAGCTCATCCACAGAATCACCACCATGCTCTCCCATCGGAGCTTCGCCCGTCTCTGACGGGGTATCCAACTGAAAAGACGCAGGATCCATGGATCTTTCCTAAAGCCCTGAACGAACTAACCACACAGAACCACGACACTTGGGCTCATAACCCCAGAAAACCAAAAGAATACCCTTAAAAGAGAACCGAACTTAGGGGAACCAGGGAGAAGGTAGGGGCCAAAAGAGGAGTACCAGCCTAAGCTCGGGAACCCCAAACCCCACGAGACACAACCCCAAAACCCCGAACAAGAGGCACCTAAGGGAAACCCTACTGGGGACAGGCCGAAGCCCACAACCCCGGTAACCCTGTGGCCCTGTTTCATCTTGAGCCATTCGATTTGTGCGTGTCATCCTTGCTGCAGGGGCCATGCCAGCTTTCCAGGTAGGGTTAGGGGGTTTAGGGTTAGGGGGTTTGGGGTTTGGGGTTTGGGGTTTAGGGTTTAGGGTTTAGGGTTTAGGGTTTAGGGTTAGGGGGTTTAGGGTCTTTCAAAGGCTCCAATGTAGGACCGTCTTCAGAGAGTGAAGTGGACCCTGGAAAAAAGTGTATACTGTTTAGGTACAGTAGCTATAAGAGGAACCCAGAACCAAAAAAAGCATTAAAGTGTAGTACTCCAAAACCCTGTAATTTACAGGTCTACCTAAATTCTCCAGTGTAGTACCTTCTTCAGGGAGTACAGACTACATCCCTCTACAACATACCCAAAACGGAAGTACCTAGGAGCCTTCAGGAAAGGGGCTCTATGGATTTAGGGTTTAAGCATCTATGGGTATTGGGCTGGCAGTATAGGTGTTAATTACATGATTCCGGGTTTCGGGCTTTGAGGAGAGACTAAGGTGGAAGGAATGGACTGAGAACTTTGGTTCCGGACTTTCCCCTGAAAACGAAGAGGCAGATTCAACCCCAAATCTCACACTCTAAACCCCTAAATCCTAAACCTTGAAAGGCCTAAAACCCCAAAATTCCAAGAACCCTAAACCCTCAACCCTAAGCTAAACAGAAAATGCTGCAGATCTGTTGCCCCGCTCCTTTCGCCTCCCCTTGGAAGATGATCTGGTCTCCCTTCCTGGGGTGCCGTTCCGTCCCAGGGTTGATTCCCCGGGCTCCATTACTCGGTTGCTGAGTTCACAAGCCCCCCCCCCCCCCCCCCCCCCCCTCCCCCCCAAAAGAAAAGAAAAAAATGTACACTTTCAAAAAGTGTACAGTGTACTCATTCACCTACTACGATTAACTCTGGTTGCAGGGTAGCCTAGGAATGAAAAGGAACTTTTTTTTCAAGCGGGGTTCATGCGGAAAAAACTAACCCTTACCGTGAGAGGAACAAGAGCCTACTACTGTGTCCTAGTTCTGCCTATGCGTACAATATGTATTTATATGTATAGAAAAAAAAATATATATATATGCAAATGGTCAATATCATAAGGCTGTGTGTCAACACAGGGCACTTCTGTCGTGGGCGGCGTCCCCCCCTCCCCCCCTCTTATGTCACCCCGTCAGGCGTATCTCTTTGGGAGACCTGCTTCAGAGGGGGCTTGCTTGGTGGGCCGTCGCCAAGAGAGCGGTTTGTTAAAAGCCCTATTCGATCGTAGATTGTTGGATAAATTTACGCGGTGTATTTTTGCATATGTTTACATTATACATACATACATGTATGTCTAAACTCCAAACTTCAGAACAATCATGCTATCTACACCAAGAAGGGCTGCACCAGGGTCATGGCCTCCAAGCCATACCCAGAAAGTTCATCAACGCTTATGTAGGTACTACCAAGTAAGTACCCAAGTTGCAAGTGCGCGTGCCTTCCACATCTAAAAACGGCCTTTTGGCAGTCAAGATGCGAGGCGCTAGCCGGCCTCAGAAGGAATGGGGTTTGGACCTGGAGGAATAAGCCGAAGTTGAGGGTTTTGGGCTTTGGGGTATATGCGGGCATGGGGGTTGCGAAACATAGGGGACCCCTAAAATAGACCAGGATCCCCTCCTAGCAAGGACCCCAATACGGTACCCCCAATTTCAGAAATCCCCATATAGGGTACTATAAAGCCCTCAACCCTAAACCCTAAGCCCCTAAACCAACCCTAAACCCTAAACCCTAAACCCTAAACCCTAAACCCTAAACCCTAAACCCTAAACCCTAAACCCTAAACCCTAAACCCTAAACCCTAACCCCTCAACCCTAAACCCGAATCATATCGAACCCGAAGCTGGCCTGTGCCTTGGTAGTAAGCCCCCAAAAGGCTAACTTGATCAGGAAGGAAGATCGCCACAAGAGCCACAGGTTTAGGGTTTCGGGTTTAGGGGCGCTAAGGTGTAGTAGGGCTTAGGGTGTAGGTTTTTAGGGTTTAGGGTGTAGGGTTTGGGGTTTCGGGTTTAGGTGCTCAAAAGCTTTAGCCCCAAGCCCGAAAGTACTTGTCTGAGAGCCCGGAGACTCCAATTGCATGGTAAGGAATATTTCCTAGCATTCGGATGCCTCAACAAACTATGCAGCAACTCTAAACAGCTCGAACCTGAAAACCCTAAGCCCTCATCCCTCAACCTTGACCTGAAAAAACAAACAGCCCTGAAACCCCTAACCTACAACTTAAATCTGCAAGCCCAAGAGCTCTGACACTAAACCGTAAACCCTAAACCTTAAACCCTAAACCCTAAAACCCTAAACCCCAAACCCTTGAAGTCTTCCGCTGCTGAGGAGTCGGCACCTGCACCTTGGGTGAGAGGATACTGAAGCTTAGGGGGGATTTGGGTTTTCAGTAGGGTTTAGGGTTTAGGGTTTAGGGTTTAGGGTTTAGGATTTAGGGTTTAGGGTTTTTGCAAACCCTAAGCTGCTAAGCTGTAAATCCCGAACCCTAAACCCTCTACAAACCCTAAGCCGATACAGGGCTTCTTGGGGCCAATGGGCAGCTTGCAGGGCTTCTGGGCTCTAAGCCCAAGGCTCAACCCAGGGTTCGGGATTTAGGGTTTAGGGTTTAGGGTTTAGGGTTTAGGGTCTAGGGTTTAGGGTTTAGGGTTTAGAGTTTCAACCCTCATGGGGTGTAGGGTGTAGGGTTTCAACCCTCATCCCTCATGAACCCTGAAGGCTATAAGCCCTAAACCTTGAAGGGTCTTAACATTTTGTTTCGACAGCCCAAGGATCTTGGGGGTTTAGGGTTTAGGGTTTAGGGCCCATGTCTGTGTCTGCTGCCAGCCAGGGGGTCGGCATGCCAGCGTTGATGCCGCAAGCAAGATGTTCTTGGAATCTGTCGAGATGCTACTACTATTTGCTTAAGAACCCTAAAAGAATTTTGTTAAAAAAAAAAAACGCACAATACTCCCTAGCTTCCTCTTAATAAGCAAGAATATGTTTTATTTTCGAAGGGGGTTCTTAAGCAATCCGTAGGTTAGTGCATGGAGAGGTCGGAGTCAAAGAGAATGCCTTCGTAGGTTGGTAGCTGACATGAACGCCTAAGTTGGCAACACCGCAACAGCGACAGCGCCATTGCAAAAGCCAAAGCTTCTGTTCGACCACCACCTTGCCAGGGGCCCCAACACTAAGTTCCAAAGCCAAAGCCTGAACAACAACTGAACCTTCAAACCCCGAAATGCGGTTTAGGTTTTAGAGTTCAAGGCCTTCTAGGGGTTGCTTTTCCAATACGAAGACCTACATGGAGGATTCAGGGTTTAGGTTGAGGGCTGAGGGGATACCAGGATACCAGTACCACAGAATGGGAGACACGACTGCAGGGTATCCTACTTATCATGCGTTCTAGCATGTCCATAAGGCGCTGAGGTTCAACACCCCCATGGATGCCGCTTGAGGGCTTAGGGGCTAAACGCTAAACCCTAAACCCTAAACCCTAAGGTTTAGGCTTTAGCATTGCATCAATAGCCCAGGCGCCATCATCGCCGGAGGCAGAACCTGACATCAGAGACATGGAAGGCTGCATCTTGATCCCCCTAAACCCTAAACCCTAAACCCTGAACCCTGAACCCCAAACCCTAAACCCTAAATCCTAAATCCCAAACCCTAAACCCTAAACCCTAAACCCTAGACCCTAGACCCTAAACCGTAAACCGATGCGGTGCAGGGTATGGAGCTTCTAGGGAGTTCATGAGCTTTAAAAGAAATTTAGCGCCTGAGGGTCCGATCCCAAGCTATTTAGGGTTTAGGCAATTATGAGAATTTTGAGGGGTTTAGGGTTTAGGGTTAGAGTTTAGGGTTTACGAATACTGAGCGCAGGTCTTGACTAATGTAGCTGACATAGATACCCCAGGAAACAGAATTCACAAACGAGCCTGCTACCCTAAAGACAACTGGTCCCAAGTCTCGAAAAGTATCGCCTCATATGGGGGTTTCCGAAGTTCGGGGACCTTGTGGGGGTCTTTATTTTAAGGGTTTTCAGGGGATCCTACCGTTAAACCCCAAACCCCAAGCCCCAAACCCTAAACCCTAAACCCTAAACCCTAAACCGATGCGGTGCTGGGTACGGAGCTTCCAGGGAGTTCATGCGCTTGAAGACTTAAACGGCTTGAGGGTCCGATCCCACACCGTTTAGGGTTCAGGCAATTACACGATTTTTTGTTTTTTTGGGGGGGAGGGGGTTAGGGTTTAGGGTTTAGGGCTTAGGGTTTACGAAAAACTGAGCAGCAGGTCTTGACTGGCTAACATAGATACCACAGGAAAAAGAATTCACCACAAGCGAGCCTGCTACCCTAAAGAAAACGGGTCCCAAGTCCCGAAATAGTAGTTTCTAAGTGGGTCCCTATTTTAAAGGGATCCTACTATTTGGGGGTCATAGGGTCCCCTATTGTCGTAAATCCCCACATTGCCAGGCTCTGTTGCTTGTGTGTTTCAGGCTTTTCAATTCGTCGCGGCTTTCGATGCCAAGCCCGGCGGAACAAGACACTTAGTGACTTCCTAGGGTTTAGGGTTTAGGGTTTAGGCTTTAGATGGCTTTAGGCTTTGGGGTTTAGGGTTTGGCACTGTTGTCAGGAGGAACCTCCAACGCCCTAGGTAAATCCAGGAAAACACGCATGTGCCTCGAAGACATCGCCGGGCATCAGCCCAAGGGGAACTTTCACCTGAGGTCCCCCAAGCTCGAAACCCGAAAACCCATGAGTTGTTTAGGGTCAATTGAGGCTTTAGACCTTAATGCGCCCTAAGCCCGAAACCAGTGCAAGTTGTTTCGGGGTTTACCCTAAACCCTACAGTTAAAATTCAAGGGTGTGGTCTTGGCTTTTTTTCTGGGGGGGCTGGGGGTGACGGCTTGGCACTGTGTTCCGGGTGTTTGGTTTCGGATGTAGGAAGATCAGTGTTTAGGGTTTGAGGGTTTCAGTGCTTGAGGGGCTTTCATACGGAACCTGCAGAATCCCAGTTGAGGGTTTCGGGTTTAGGGTTTAGGGTTTAGGGTTCAGGGTACCTGCAAGGGGGGGAAGTAGTTTAGAGCAACCCCCAGCAAGCTTCTTTTAAGGTTTAGGGTTTAGGGTTTAGGGTTTGGGTTTTAGGTTGAGAGAATTAATTCTTCGAGGGATATGCGGAGCTAGCTCACAGGGAACCCCCGGAAGTCCAAAAAAGGGGCAACCCTAAACCCTAAACCCTAAACCCTAATAAAAAACGGAATCAGGCACCAATCCGGGTCCTCTGGAAACAGGATTCGGAGCAATAATGATGGTGGAAAGTTGAGCATCTTGGAGCCATCATCAGTCCCTTAAGGTTTAGGGTTCAGGGATTAATAAGATTTAGAGTTTAGGTCGTTTAGGTCCTCAAATCCTAGCAAGCTTTACTAAAGGCGTGCCTATGCGGGTATGGGGTTCAGGTGACGTTCAGGGCTTGCCGGAGAAGGGGGCCCATGTGTGGCAGCAAGCAGCTAGCACAGCTCAACGCTATACCCTGAAGCCTTAAACCCAAAGCCCAAAACCCCAAATCCTAAACCCTGTATAAACCCTAAATGCTAAACCCCAAAGACTAAAACCCAAAACCACCGCAACTGCTTAAGGCGAAAGCCGACACTTCGTCTCCAGCATCTAGTTGGAACCGCGCCTGCGTATGGCAGGGGTTTGGGTTCATTCTTTCAAGCCGTAAATCTTAAAACTCTTAAGCTCTAATAAAGCTTCAGGGTTTAGGGTTTATGGTTTAAAACTTAGGGTTTAGGGTTTAGGGTTTCGGGTTCAGGGTTTAGGAGGGTTAGGGGTCAGGGCTTCAAGGTCCCACATCCTGAACGCAAGACATCCAACAGCTGCAGCCCTGGCCCCCTGAACCTTTTGATGTGATGAAGTCCCATACCCAGGCGCCCCCAGTAGCCCAAAGTGGGTACTGTTCATGGGCTTTAGGGTTTACTAAACCCTAAACCCTAAACCTAAACCCTAGACCCTGAACCCTGAACCCTGAACCCTGAACCCTGAACCCTTTGGGGGAGTTAGTTGCTTTATAAAAGGCACCCCGAACCAAAAGAAAGGATAACAGGGTACCACCGGGCTACCAAGAATACCTCGACCCCACCACCCAAACAAGGGTTTCGGGTTTAGGGTTTAGGGTTGGCTCCGTAGAGACAAACAGATTATCTGCGGCTACTAGTAAAGTTCGCGCAGATTGGGGTCGCACCTAAACCGGAAAGCCTACAACCCGAACCTTATAATCCCTGAACCCCGAACCCTAAACCCTAAGCCCTGGACCCCACGCCCCAAACACATCCATACCCTAAACCCCACCCCCTGCATCCTCAACCCGAAACCCTGAACCTTAAACCCAGCCCAAAAAACCCTGCACTCCCAACGCCTTAACCAGGCACAACCCAGGGCCTTTGGGATGCTTCGGGTTTAGGGCTTAGCTCAAAGTTTGGGGTGAAGGGTTTATAGAGTCTAGGGTTTAGCGGTTCTCTGTACCACATCATGTTCTGTCACCCTGACAACGGCTATGTTGTGGCGCACATGCCGCACTGTACGTTTAAATGCCGCCTTAAACTCTCAAATTCTGAAAGGCCTCAAGAAACCAGAAGCCTTCAAGCAAACATGCTTGCCTCGTAGCCGCCCCGTGCCCATGGTGGCACGGTGATTTTAAACCTTGGTGATTAGGCAACGAAAATGCGGGAGGATTTCTGATCAGTTTCCCCTAACCCAAATTCCTAAAGGGCCTAAACTGCTAGAATACCCGAAGCTGTAAGCACACATCTCCTGTGTGAGGCATAGCTGGGAATGTTTTTGGATCGTTTTCAAGCAACGTCTCATGGTGCGCTCCCACAAGGAACAGCCTCAAAGCAACACAACATAACATGCGGAAAGATACGTATCGAAATGCTAACGGTCTCTTGTGTAGAAAATATGGAAGTGCTTTTTTTTGTTTGGTTCTTGATGCAGCGTTTGATGGTCCCTTCCCATAGAGGCACAGCTTCACAACAGAACAACAGAACGATGCTTCGACCAATGGTTCACCTGCTCGCCCAAGCCAGTTCCGAAGACGCGAGCTAGCTAGCTTCGCGAAGACAGAGCCACCACCTTTGCCCAGATCGCTGGGAGGATCCAGATCCCTTTGAAGGCTTTCCAAGAATGACCCAATAGTAGTATAGTATAGGGTACTACTTGGGCGGCCTAAACCTTAAACCCCAAACCTGAAACCCCAAACCCTATCCTCCCAGTGTCTGAATGTACAAGTAGTCTCCGTCGAAGAAGCCAAGCTTTCGTAGAAGCCCAGCAATCGACAATCTCCAACAAGTTTAGGGTTTAGGGTTTAGGGTTTAGGGTTTAGGGCTGGAAGAAGCCAGCCTCTCCCAAAGAGCAAGAAAAGCTATCGGAGCAGGCGCTGGAAAGTCGTCCACCAGCTCACATGAAATCCGGGTTTAGGGTTTAGGGTTTCGGGGTGATGGAAGTCAACGCTATTCACTCAGTTCCCGTTGGTAAGGTCGAAAACCCGTGGCCACCACCGCAAACCCAAACTCCAACCCCCAAACCCTAAACCCTAAACCCAAACTCTCCAAACCCCAAACCCTGATCCCTAAACCCAGTTCTCCCTAAACCTAAAACCCCAAGTATCCTTAAGCCCTAACCCCTAAACCCTAAGCCCTAAACCCTAAACCCAGTACGCTCCAAAAAGGTTTAGGGGACCTTGCGCCGGGTCTGTAGAACGCGGACGAGCCAAAGCCATCCCTGCTGCCAGGTCGCTGGATCGGCGGCGCCAGGCGAAACCGAAGGGAACTCGGCGTTTAGGGTTTAGGGTTTTGGGTTAGGGTTGAGGTTTAGGGTTTAGGGTTTAGAGGTTAGGGTTTAGGGTCTAGGGTTTAGGGTGCTCCCAGAGACTCTAGCAACCCCTTGAGGAAGGAATTGCTTTCAAGTCTCATTGGGATCCCCAGTAAGTTTTAAGTTAGGGTGTATTCAGTCAGGAACATCACTCAAGCCTTGTTCGGACCCCCGTTACAAAACTTACGGAGTGTTCCTGAGTTCCTTGGTATGGGAGTCTGGGGTGTATTTGTAGCCCAAGATGTGAAATATGTTGCTGCGAGCCCCTTGAAGCCTTGTGTGTAGGCAAAAAACTAAACAAGCCACAGTATAGTTAGATGTGTTTAGGGGCTTGAGATCTGTGGTTCATCATGGGCTTAGCGTTGCGAGTTCTGACGTGGAACTGCCACAGCTAGGGAAATGTAGGCCATGACATTGGGTATTGTGCAGGCCCAAGGAAGACGTTTAAGTTTTAGGGCATCATCTAGGGGGAGTCGGCCCTGAACCCTCCCCCCCCCCACCCTCCCCGAAAACCTTAAAAGACAGGTGCCCTCCAAAATAACTAATCCCTAGACTCAGACCCTACACCCTAAGCCCAAAACCTTAAGCCCCTTAACCCTAAACCCTAAACCCCAAACCCCAAACGAAGTGCCCGGAAATTCGGAGGGCTGCGAATAGAACTTGTGCTTGCAGCGCCTCCTTCATAATCGTACCTTCATTGATGCGTTCTTCACCACACCCTCCATCGAGACGCGACTGGATCAGCCGAAGAGTTTCCTTGCCAATCGCCGTGCAGGGCCGAACTCTCGACGTTACAAGTGACTCCTGCAATGTGCAGGCCGATATGTCCTCATGCATTTCATATTCGGAATCCGAAGAATCACCAATGCTTGAGCTGTCGTTGCACTCACTGTCAACACTCTCTGGAGAAGTGGGGTGTCGTGACCACGTCTTGAACCAAGACTGTAGTTTCTTTGCGGCCGCAGCCCTTTTCATCGGCAAAGTGAGGCATTCAACTACATGGAAGATCGATACCCGGCGAAGCTTTGCCTCGTCGCGCAGCGAGCGCATTTGCCAGCACCAGCACTTCCGGAGACGAGCCCTGAATGCTGCTTAGATTCTCCGGGCCGCATCGGATCTCGTGAGGTTCTGGGGATGGTGTAGCAGTTCGTAGACTTCAACACACTTGCGTACTGTGTGCGTTGACACAGCAACAAGATAGGCAGCATATGCTGAGTAACCGATCAACTCCAAAAACATTGGAGCGCGCAAGTCGTACTCAGCTCTTGGCGACCATGCACTTTCCAGGCTCTGTGTATGGCCTACTAACACACTTACAAGAATTGTCCAAAGATTAATTGTGAAAATGCTACATGCGGTAACTGCAGCTAGCTGTCGCACTCTCAACCCTGCATGAACCCATCCGAACCCTAAACTGAAACCCGAAACCCACACTCTGAGAATTTCTGTTGCTACCGCCGACTTTCTTCGCACAAGCATGCCGAAACGACTGGCACAAGAAAATCTTAGGGCGCCTACTTCACAATGCTGTGGGAAAATGACACAGCCAAAGGCCAAACCCCAAACCCCAAACCCCAAACCCCAAACCCCAAACCCTAAACCCTAAACCCTAAACCCACCCACGAGGGAAGTCGATACTCGGTCCCCTGCTCGCCAGGCTGGCAACCAGGGGGCGCTGGCAGCTGCACGTCGCCAAAGGGCCTCAAAAAAAGGCTGGTAGTTTAGGGTTTAGGGTTTAGGGTTTAGGGTTTAGGGTTTAGGGTTTAGGGTTTAGGGTTTAGGGTTAGGGTTTAGGGTTTAGGGTTTAGGGTTTAGGGTTTAGGGTTTAGGGTTTAGGGTTTAGGGTTTAGGGTTTAGGGTTTAGGGTTTAGGGTTTAGGCTTTAGGGTTTCGGGTTTAGGAAATAGGGTTTATAAGCTTTGAGGTTTAAGATGTAGGGTTGAGGGTCTAAGGTTTAAGGAATAGAGTTTGTTGAGTTCCAGGTGTAGGGGTCCAGCGCTAAGTCGAGCGCCCTGGTCTTGAGGGCTTGGAAGAGGGTGGCCAGGGCATCCCTGTTCGTAGGAATTTGAGACTATCCGATAGCCCTGCCTGTGCATTCATCAATGCTCCCAACGGCCTTTTTTTCCCTAAGCCCTATAAACCCTAAAGCCTAATCCCAAAAACCCAAAACCCTCAACCCTGTAGAAGCCGTGTCCTCGGAACTGCAGGCCGACATGTTTGTCCTTAAGGAAAGCATTGAGCCAGGCAAACCTTTGTTTATTTGTATATGAACCCTCTGAACCCCAAACCCCCACAGGCCCAACTAGCCTACAAACCCTAAACCCTGACCCTAAACCCTAAACCCTAAACCCTAAACCCTAAACCCTAAACCCTAAACCCTAAACCCTAAACCCTAAACCCTAAACCCTAAACCCTAAACCTTCAAATCGGACAAAGTCTTAACAGCCGACGGGCGGCCCCTGCCCATGCAGCGGAGCACCTGCCGTGTGATCCTGGAGTGAGGGTTTAGGGTTTAGGGTTTAGGGTTTAGGGTTTAGGGTTTGGGGTTTGGGGTTTGGGGTTTGGGGTTTGGGGTTTGGGGTTTGGGGTTTGGGGTTTGGGGTTTGGGGTTTGGGGTAACCCTCTGAAACATACAACCAGGGGCACAGGGCAGGTCTTGTGTGTCAGGAAGCAGTTTGAGCTTTAGAGGTCCATATCCACCTTGACATGCATGTGGGGTGCCCAACATGATAAACCCTCAGTCAAGGGACTAAAGGAGGAAGCCAGATAAGGGACCTTAGGGGTTACTTAGGGGTTATGACGGGGTTGTTTAGGGGTTATTTAGGGTTATTTAGGGGCTACTTAAGTATATAGGGGCCATATAAGGTACATATCGGGGTTTTGTCGGGGTGCCCCAACACGTTAAACCCTCAGGCAAAATCGGGTGCTGCGCTGGTACGTTGAAGCAAGCACAAGACATAAGGCTTGCAGGGTTTTAGGGTTTAGGGTTTAGGGTTTAGGGTTTAGGGTTTAGGGTTTAGGGATCTGGGGGGTGCACTCCCCTACTGAAACGGCCTTAGTTTGAGGTTAGGGTGCACGAGGGTCGAAAAAAAACCTACACCCAAAACCATACCAGGGGTCGGAATAAGTACGAATAGTCTTCCCTTAGGGTTCCTTGATAACTATAAAATAATAATGACCCCCCCCCCCGTCCCCCCCCAAACCCTATTCCAGGTCCCTAGAGTACCCCTAAACCCTAAACCCTAAACCCTAAACCCTAAACCCTAAACCCTATCAGCCCTAACCTTCGACGCACCTTCGAGCACCGATTCTAAACCCAAAGCATGCTGCCCTCGTTGTTGCCTTTTCGGTTCGGAAACCCTAAACCCTAACCCCTAAACCCTAAACCCTAAACCCTTAAGTTTGGGGTCTGGCGCCCTAAATCCGAAACAGGGGCTTTAGGGGCCTGCTCTCAAAAGCGCAGGGGCCCCACTTTGGGTTTAGGGTTTAGGGTTTAGGGTTTAGGGTTTGGGGTTTGGGGTTTGGGGTTTAGGGTTTAGGGTTCAGGCTGGGGTGTAGGGTTGTTCAAAGGCCCCAATGCTTGAGTCCCCTACAACCACTTTCGAGACTTAGAGTTTAGGGCAATGGGGTCCTTGTGCATTTTGGGAGGGTCTCTTGGGCTTGTGCTCCACAAACCCTAAACCCTAAACCCTAAACCCTAAACCCTAAACCCTAAAATGCATGATGCGGCCACGCGCGCGCCTTTGGCACGACCACAACAACCTGGCCCGACCGCTAGCACTACGTTGTGCCGCTTTGAAGGCTGAAAAAACGGGTAGAAGTATAAGGTATTCCCCCCCCCCTCCCCTGTAAGGCTACTCCTGGCAGGAGGACTGAATCTGAACCCTCTTGACCCTAAACCCTGGACCGAAATATGGAATGCTCGGGCCCCTGGGGCCCAAGTATATAATAATGTAATAATGAGATACATGGACCCTTAGGGAACTACCCAAAACCAAACCTTGTTGCGGTCGGGTGCCCTATGGTTTCTGATTCCTAAATTCTCAGGTTCGGTGTTCAGGGTTCAGGCTTCAAGGGTTTGGGATCAAAGGTTTTCGGGTTTGGGGTGAAGGTTTGGGGTTTGCGGTTTAGGGTGAGGGTTTAAGAGTACCTCCCGTTGACGGGCTTCGGGTTTTCTGACACCGTCCAAGCAGAGCAAGCTTTATACATTGCCCTCCTAACCTACATCCTAAACCTTGAATCCTGATCCCGAAACCTTGCAACTCGAAACTAAACCCTTAACCCTAAACCCTAAATCCTAAACCCTAAACCCTAAACCCTGAACCCTAAACACCCCACACCCTGTAAAGCCTAAACCATGACCTGGCTGGGTCGGCCTCAGCCGGTGGCGTTGACTTCGCAAAGATGCCGTGTTCTGGCCTTACGGAGGGAGGGTTGGAGGGCTTTGGGATGCTTTACAGGGTTTAGGGTTTTTTCGTTTAGGTTTTAGGGTTTAGGGTTTAGGGTTTTGGGGTCTTAGGGATTATCGGTTACGATGATTTGGGGGCGTTTGGCCTCCAGCGGTTCAGGGTTTAGGGGGTTGAGGGTTTGAAGGCTTCGGGCCTATGTGTGTACGTATACATACATATGTGGGCCCTGGGAGCCGGACCCTGAAAGAAGCAAGAAGGGTACAAGTTAGAGTTAGAGGTCCTATCAAGTTAGCAAGCATGTTTAGGCTTCTCTTGGGTTTCGGGTTTCGGCTTAAGGAGCTAAATAAAGCGATATTTAGCGATAGGGTTGTAAGCCGGGTTTAGGGCTTAAGGTTTACTGGTTTCGGGGCTTCAAGCCGTACAGGCTGTGGGGAAGAATCAGGAACTTGTGTCCCTCCGTTTTCTCCCTTCTCAAACTTGTCAAAAGTTGCAAGGGAACCTAGTTCCTGATTTCCTAGTACACGAAGAACCTGTAAGTCCGAGCTTTGGGCCATTGCTTTGTGTTGCTCTTGCTTTTTGTGTCGCCATCGCACAGTAACTTGCCTTCCCTAGTTGATGCCAGAGGGGAAAAATGAAAAGTTCGGGAGCGACTGGCTTGTGCCTGTACACCGTGTAGCTTGTGAATGCCGTGTTTCTGTCTTGCTGAATTACCTTCAAAAGCCCTAAACCCGAAGTGGCCCTTTTCAAGAACCACTAAGGGAGCATGGGGGCCATATGAGGGAATGTACTCGGGGGGTGCAACCTTAGCAGAATCCCTTGAATGCGCAGCAGCCGAGCCGTTCCAAGGGCTTAAGGTGGACAGGCTGCCCCAAAAGTAAGCCCCGATTTCCCTGACCGTATGCAGCAAACAACTTTCCACTGGTCTTTGCCAAACCGAACCCCAAGCCCCAAACCCTAAAACCTTAAACCCCTAAACCCTTTACTATCCAAACTTTAAAGAAAATCTTACCAGCAGAGAACCCAGCCTGATCCCCAACTCAAACTCATGCATATCCAGCCACCTAAATACACCCTCTAAGACCTTTCTGAAAGCCTTAACGCGTCCCCCAACAAAACACAACCAACAAGCCCACCGAGAAACCCTGAACCCGCTACATCCACAAACACCTCCCCCCCACCCCCGAAGAAAATTCATTCGTACCCCCTACACCCTTCCCCCCCTCCCGAAAAAAGTAATTACTCTTGAATACCCCTAAACCCTAAACCCTAAACCCCAAACCCTAAACCCTAAACCCTAAACCCGAAACCCCAGTCCCTACCACCTGGGGCCCTGCACCCCGCATGGGGCCCCAGGGCCTCCGCCGTGACGGAGCAGCTGCCTTCCGGAGGCACTCCAAGGCTTGGGATTTCGACTTAGGGTTTAGGGTTTAGGGTTTAGGGTTTAGGGTTTAGGGTTTAGGGCTTAGGAGTGACCCCAGAGTAGCCCACGAATAAGAAGGGTAATTGTTTGGGGTTTAAAGAAGGGTTTAGGGTTTAGGGTTTGGGGCTTGGGCTTAGGGTTAGGGTTTAGGGTTTAGGGTTTAGGGTTTAGGAGCCTTGAGATGTCTACTGCATCCAGGGCCGCGGGAATATTGCTGACTAACCATGGCCCAGGAATAACAAGGGTACCCTTTTGGGGTTTAAAGTAGGGTTTAAAAGTTTAGGGTTTACGGCTGAGGGTTTAGGGTTTAGGGGATTTATTAGGGAACCGCAAAAGCAACAAAGAGGGGAATGACGCTCAGGCACATCGGACCACGCTGGCCCGTTCGTTCTCCGTCTCAACCGCGGGCGTTGGCCACGACCTAAACCCTACATCCTAAGTCCTAACCCTGAACCCTAAACCCCAAACCCCAAACCGTAAACCGTAAACCGTAAACCGTAAACCGTAAACCGTAAACCGTAGCAACATCGTCTCGCAGCTGCGTGAAGTTCACCATGGAAGCCGCGGCGTGCACCACTTGTGTCCATGGTTCGCACACGCTGATAGGAATGCTCGAGTAGCGTAGCGTGCACGACTCCCAAATTCGGTTTCTCGTCCGCCTCGCACCCTAAACCCTAGACCCTAGACCCTAAACCCTAAACCCTAAACCTTAAACCTAAACCCCTAAACCCCAGCAAGTAGCTTAAGGCCGGTGGTGAGGATCTCCACCGGAATCTGCGAGACTCGACCACAAAACTTGGAATCAGTGAAGCCAAATGGGTAGTTGTCAAGGGTCCCTTTTTGGACACCCCAAATATTAGGTGCCGTATATATTGTATTAGGGACCCCAAAAGGGACCATCATTTTGACAACCACCCAAATTGAGTTCCACCGAAAAGCAAACTCATGGGAAACCGAACCCTTTCAAATAACAGGCAGGGACGCTGTGTGGGGCCCTGCTTTTTCACACGAACGAACAAGCCCCAGAAGTAATCCTAAACCCCCATAAGCGCTTCAACCCCTAAGCCGCCATGAACGAAGGCGCGAAACCCCTAAAACCCTAAATCCTAAAAACCCTAAAACCCCTCTACCCTTGAGCCTTAAACCCGTAGCCGTAGACGAATACTAAACCTGTAACACCCCCTCTAGACCCTAAAACCCTGCAAGCCTTAAACCCTGAACCCTAAAAGCTAAAACCTCTGTACCACCCCACCCCAAAAAAAGATCTTAAAACCCTTCAATTCTCAAAGCAGTAGATGAAGCCTGAACGCGAACGAACACAGAAACCCAAAGGATCCCTAACCAAAAAGCCTTTGAAGAGCACTACAAACTTACCTCTCCCAAAACCTAAGGAAAAGTCTTAAACTTTATCATTCCGACTAAGTAAGGAAAACCCAACATCTCAAAGTTCTACTATTGGCTAAGTAAGAAAACGCCCTAAACCCCAATTCCCAAACCCCAAACCCCAAACCCCAAACCCTAAACCCTAAACCCTAAACCCTAAACCCTAAACCCTAAACCCAGACCCTCAGGGGTTCATTGAGTCGCCAAGGTGCTGTGCAGCTCCTCGATGAAGTTTTGCGAGGCCTCGGCTTCGCAAAGTTTGGGGTTTAGGGTTTAGGGTTTAGGGTTTAGGGTTTAGGGTTTAGGGTTTAGGGTTTAGGGTGTGGGGTTTGTGGTCATAGGGTTTGGGGTTTGGGGTTAAAGGGTTTGCGGTTTAGGGATATAGAGTTTAGGGTTTGGCTTTCGGGTTGGGGTTTAGGGCTATAGGGTTTGGGGTTTAGGGCTTAGTGCGCGATATATCGGGGCCTGGTTCATGAGATTGTGGCGACGAGCGGAGTAGCATTGTTCAGCGGCTATCAACAGCTATATTTAGGCTCCGTTATTAGGGCTGAGAGTTGAGATGGGGTTTGTACGCCTGAAAAACTAGATCGGAGCTGCATCTTCGGGTTTAGGGCTTAGATGAGAAATGAGCCCCCGCAACAGTTCGACCACCGTTCCGATACTGACACCCTCCAGCAGATAGGCGACACTGAACTGAAGCAGGGAAGCATGTGCATACGTTTGAGTTCTCCAAACTCCAAACTCCTGAATCGCATGCCAGAACCCAAAGACCAAAACCTTCCCCCAGACAGTCCATTTGTAGAACCTTTCTGGGATTCGGTACCTACGTATACCAAGCCCTATTATTTCGTATGGCTTTTCAATACCTGATAATTCCACAGTAATAATACAATCCTCTGGGTATCGTAAACTCCCATCCCCCACCACTCTTTTCAACCCTCAACCCTCAACCCTCAACCCTCAACCCTCAACCCTCAACCCTCAACCCTAAACCCTAAACCCTAAACCCTAAACCCTAAACCCTAAACCTAGCTGGGAGAGCCGACGAGGAGGCTGTCCTGATTGACGCCCAGGTATGGCGAGTCACCCTCCTTTTATAGGGTCCTTAAGGGAGGGGGGGGGGGGTCATGGGGGGTAGGTACGGCAACCTTAATTTGGGAAGCTTTGGGAGCCGTAGGGAGTAGTGGGAAGTGTTGGGGGACCTTGGGTACACACCTCTCCCTTTGAATCCGCCCTCCCTCAAGAACCCTATAAGCCTTTCACGGCTCAGGAGCGGAGCGTGGTACTGTGCTTTTTGGGGGGGCCTAGGGGTCCATGTACCGCATTACAGTATGCTTGGGCCGCAAAGTCCCTATGTAGCAAGTACTTTACGGCCCAACCGAAACCCTTAACCCTTAACCCTAAACCCTAAACACTTAACCCTATACCCTAAACCCTTATATATGGTTTTGGGAAGAAACCTATAAACCTTAAACTCATGCCAAGGCCTTCCCCTTGCGTGGGGGCCTACAGACCCCAAAACCAGGGCCAGCGATTTCTAGGCCTTGGGGCTTCTAGTTTCGGGGCCACGCAGAGTTTCGGGTTTGGGGGCTTACCCTAAACCCTAAACCCTAAGTCCTCTACCGGAAGAGTACGAAATCCAAGTTCATAGCTACACTAAGGGTCCATATGTACCTCATTATCATAGACTTGGGCCCCAAAGTCCCTATATAAGAAATACTTTTAGAAATACTTTAATTTAAGGCCCAAGTATGCCCTAGGTACATGGACCCTTAGGGGTAGTTATAAATGCCTTAACGAAGGATATCGGGGTTTCCGAAAGTCGGTGTACCGTATTTGGTTCCTTAGAAGGGAATCCTACTATTGGGGGGGTCGGGGGGGAGGGGGGGTGCTATTACAGTACTATAGGGGTCCCTCCTTTTCGTACACTCCCAGATAATACAGGTTGCCTTACTTACAATTCTACTTGCAATACCATGAACCTTCAAGTAAACTAACAAGTGGGCGGCTCCGGGAAGAGAACATAAGGATACTCTCCTAGTGACGTATGTGTAGGGTTTAGGGTTTAGGGTTTAGGGTTTAGGGCTTAGGGTTTAGGGTTTAGGGTTTAGGGTTTAGGGTTTAGGGTTTTAGGGTTTAGGGTTTAGGGTTTAGGGTTTAGGGAGCCTGCAAACTCACCAGATGTACTCCTCAGTAGGCCTTGAACCTTCCAGCCCTAAACCGTGAACCGCCGGGCCGAGCGCCCAAGCTCTGCGCCCAAAACCACAAGCTTAGGGTTAGGACTTAGGGCTTCGGGCTTAGGGTTTAGGGTTTAGGGTTTAGGGTTTAGGGTTTAGGGTTTAGGGTTTAGGGTTTAGGGTTTAGGGTTTCGGGTTTAGGGTTTAGGGTTTAGGGGAACCCAAAATTTTGCAGACACGAGGATGGCCCTGAAAACCCTCTGAGACCAATTTCCTGAACATGAGCCTCTTCAACCCAATAAGGGAGGAATACAAAATGTCCCAAGGGCCTACCTAGGACATAAGCCCTAAACCCTTGAACTGAACCCCAAAGCTGAAGTGGCGGTCCGAAATTCAGAGTTAGCACTCGTTTCAGAGGCCCGTCTCGGTTGAGGTTTGGCGCGTACGTACTTGCATCATTTGTGACAGACCCTAAACCCTAAACCCAAAACCCTAAACCCCTAAACCCCTAAGCCCCAAACCCTAAACCCTAAACCCTAAACCCCAAAACCCCAAACCCTAAACCCTAAGCGTGCACATGCAAGTTGCATCCCAAAAACCCTAAACCCCTAAACCCCAAACCCTAAACCCTAAACCCTAAACCCAAAAACCCAAAAACCCAAAAACCCTAAACCCTAAACCCTAAACCCTAAACCCCTAAACCCCTAAACCCCTAAACCCCAAACCCTAAACGTGCACATGTAAGTTGCATCACAGAAGTTGCAAGGCTTTTGGCTTCTATGACATGAAGGCCACTTGCTAAAGCAAGAAGAAAAACTCTGCGACCTAAACCCTAACCCCTAAACCCTAAACCCTAAAGCCCCGAATCCCAATAAATCCTCGTCGTCGAGGCGGGCGCAGCGAAGGAAAGGCTCTATCAGCCACATGGGGAGCACCTCGGGGAGCTCCGGGCACTACTCAAGAAAAGCCCTCTGTTGTGCTCTAATAGACCTAAACCCTAAACCCTCAACCCTAAACCCTAAACCCTAAACCCTACATCCGGCTGGCTTGAGGGTCTGGGATTAAGGGAAAAGGGAGCCTTTGGGAGTCACACGTTCCTGAGCCTTTGGACCTGGGAGTCCGGCCAATGGTTAAGGGTTTAGGGCTTAAACCCAAGGGATGGTTCGAGGTTGCGGATGTTTCCAGTCCTAAACCCTAAACCCTAAACCCTAAACCCTAAACCCTAAACCCTAAACCCTAAACCCCAAAACCCCAAAACCCCAAGACCCCAAGACCCCAAAACCCCAACCCCAAACCGCAGCCAGATCACCTCCGAAGGCGCCAGCTGGCACACTTTGTTGCCGGAGCTCTTTGTCAACAGCCGTGCCACTTGGGGAAGGTCTAAACGGGCTTGCGTGTATGCTGGGGAATAGTTGGGACCTGCTCCCTCCAGGTCCCTGTATGACAATCGGTATGTGGGCTGTTCGGGGTTAGAGTGTAGAGTTTTGGGTTTCAGGCTGCTCTCTGGCGCGAAGTTGTGAGAGAAGAGTCGTGATGTTTCCTGACCATATCCGAAAAACTTCCCTGAACCCTACTTCCATGAGCCTAACAAGGGCTACCTGCTACCTACTAAAATTGCCCTCTTTAACCCTAAACCCTAGTACCTCATGAGTCTAACGAGGGCAGTCCAACCATGTTGGGCATGTTCGCTCGAGCCAACGCAGCCGCCGCAGATCAACTATCGGCCGAGTGCAGGGGATGTACCCTCGGCCCTCGAATTTGTGTAGAGGTGAGGACATAACCCTAAACCCTAAACCCTAAACCCTAAACCCATGAAGTGGAGAAGGGCCCCCAGAATCGCAATTCAGAGAAGAAAATTCGGGGCCCACAACTCCCAAACCTCCACACCAATTTGAAGGCTTAAGGTTAAGGCTTTACGGTCTCAATCCTACACCCTGAACCCTGAACCCTGAACGCTGACCCCAGAAAACCCTACACCCAATTCAATGAGTGTCGAAGCCTTAGGGGGTTGGGGGGTTGCAATGTTACAGCTGCGGGCTTAGGGCTTATAGAGCTTATATAATCCTGATACCAGTATCTAAGGCCCGCAGAAAGCTACAAGAAAGACGGGTTCCCTTGCTTGGGTCTAGGGTTTAGGCTTTAGGGTTTAGGGCTCAGGGTTCTGAAATGGTCACTAAGAGGCCCCACCCTTGGCAAAAAGAGGGAATCAGGCTTGAGAGAGGCGTGTACTCCCAATCCATGTGCCAGGAATGCGTTGCTGAAGAAACGGTCGAGTCACAGACCTATTGTCGTGCTATCCTTTGCGAATGAAAACTTACACTCCAAACCCTTAACCCTTAAGCCCCATCCGCAGCACTCAACAGGGCCTTTCCCATCGAGCCCTTGTCGGCGCCCTGTGCGTGGGTTGAGCGCAGGGGCAACCTCAATCCCCCAAAGGGTAGGGTTTAGGGTTTATAGGCGTCACACTCAAAGAATCGCACGACCCTAGAAAGTAAGCACTTAAGGCAACGTGGCGTCATAGAGGGTTGTTGAAGTTAGGTCGTCCAATACCCATATCACAATAAAGGAACCACCCTAAACCCTAAAACCTAAACCCTAAACCCTAAACAACCCTTGCGAGGGGTTGGTTGCTTTCGAATAAGGGAAGGCCGGGCTCAAGGGACCCAAAACCCAGATCTAAACCCAGATTAAAACCCTAAAACCCTAAAACCCTAAAACCCTAAAACCCTAAAACCCTAAAACCCTAAAACCCTAAAACCCTAAAACCCTAAAACCCTAAAACCCTAAAACCCTAAAACCCTAAAGCCCTAAGCCCTAAACCCTAAACCCTGAACACACCCTGGGCCAAAAAAATGGTTGACCTTTCAGTTATGGTAGGATTATATATACCCCAAAAGGTTACAGGTTACCTACTCAGCTACTAAGAAACGCACCTCAAACCCACCCGAAAGTCTGGGTCCCCCTTCTACTTCTTTGTCGCTTCTAATATTTTCGGGCCTCTATCCCCTTGTAGAAACCAGGATGAGCCCTGGAAAACGAGTTTTTCGCAGCAACCTGGCACCCCCCAAAAGAAAGGTGCCTCGCTTTGACATTTTGCCAAGAACCCTCGGGAGTTGGGCTCTCGCTGGGGGTGCCAAGCGGGTTTAGGGTTTAGGGTTTAGGGTTTAGGGTTTAGGGTTTAGGGTTTAGGGTTTAGGGTTTAGGGTTTGGTCTGCGAGGATTCTTGGCGGTGGGCCACGGGACGCTACTGGACAGGGGGAACCTGCAAGGGCTTTTTCAAGCTGATCATAAGGATCCATTTACCCGTATAGTATATACTTGGGCCGTAAAGGGGTTCCCCTAAACCCTAAACCCTAAACCCTAAACCCTCTATACTAGCTTTAGGGCCCAAGAATATACTATATGGGTACATGCATCCTTAGGCTTAAAGCACCTCGACCTATTCAGAATATGTAGAGGGACACGTCCAACCGTCTACCCAGGCACATGCTCATCAGGTCCCTTACTAATCTTTGTTGAATGTCATGACATAAATACATATATATACACACATAGGGATCTGAGATGATGAATTACTGTGCAAGAAATTACTGAAAGCATGTAGCTACTGTTTCGGGTTGGAACCTGTTCGTCTCTTCTGGTTCTTAGATCAAGCCTCAGAAGCACTGTACATAGCGGTGAAAACCAGAGTAGGATCCCCTCATAAGATGCTAATAAGCATGTATTAGAACCGTATGGACTATAAAAACAAAATCCCAAACAAACAAGTGTCTGCAGCTCCCCCTCCCAAACCCTTAGCCCTTCAGCCCTAAACCCTGATTAGCCCAACACCCGAACTCTGCGTGAAAGCCGGGGATAAGGGGCAAGACCCCAAAATCCTAAACCCTAAACCCTAACCCCTAAAGCCCTAACCCTGAACCCTGGATATTCGGGTTTGGGGCATGGCCTGGTTAGTATATGGGCCAGTCTGACTAGAATGGGCTTTTCTTGGTAGTTTAGGGTTTAGGGCTGTGAATTAGACTTGAATCGTAAAAGGTTCAATGAGAGGAAAACCTTGGCAGTTGCTAGTGGCTCCTGTGATTTTCAGCAACGCCCGCTCTCGGGAAAGCCGACATACCCTAAACCCTCAGAACAAGTATCTGTAGCTTCGGGATGACCTGGATTTAAGATGCAGGATAGTACAGCTGATCTTGTACGGCACTGCTGTCGCCTCCGTATGCAGCAGTGCCCCAGGTCACCACAGATCCGGTAGCCGAAATCGCAGCAAACGCTCCATGAGAATCTTGCACGTGCTGCACGTTCTTGAGCTGATCTTGTACAGCACTGCTGTCGCCTCCGAAGAAAGCAGGGCCCCAAGTCACCACAGATCCGTCAGCCAACATCGCAGCAAACGCGCCATAAGAAGCTTGCACCTGCTGCACGTTCTTGAGCTGATCTTGTACAGCACTGCTGTCGCCTCCAAAGCCAGCATGGCCCCAGGTCAACACAGATCCATCAGCCAAAATCGCAGCGAACGCCCCGTGAGAAGCTTGCACCTGCTGCACGTTCTTGAGCTGATCTTGTACAGCACTGCTGTCGCCTCCGAAGCAAGCATCGCCCCAAGTCACGACAGATCCATCAGCCAAAATCGCAGCAAGCGCCTCTGAAGCAGCTTGCACCTGCAGCACGTTCTTGAGCTGATCTTGTACAGCACTGCTGTCGCCTGCGTATTCAGCATCCCCCCAGGTCACCACAGAACCATCAGCCAAAATCGCAGCAAACGCATCAATTGAAGCTTGCACCTGCTTCACGTTCTTGAGCTGATCTTGTACAGCACTGCTGTCGCCTCCAAAGTCAGAATGGCCCCAGGTCACCACAGATCCATCAGCCACAATCGCCGCAAACGCGCCATCAGAAGCTTGCACCTGCTGCACGTTTTTGAGCTGAACTTGTACAGCACTGCTGTCGCCTCCAAAGTCAGCATCGCCCCAGGTCACCACAGATCCATCAGCCAAAATCGCAGCAAACGAATCACGAGAAGCTTGCACCTGCTGCACATTCTTGAGCTGATCTTGTACTGCACTGCTGTCGCCTCCGAGGTCAGCATCGCCCCAGGTCACGACAGATCCATCAGCCAAAATCGCAGAAAACGCCTTTGTAGAAGCTTGCACCTGCAGCACGTTCTTGAGCTGATCTTGCACAGCACTGCTGTCGCCTCCAAAGTCAGCATCGCCCCAGGTCACCACCGATCCATCAGCCAGAATCGCAGCGAACGCCTTTGTAGTAGATTGCACCTGCTGCACGTTCTTGAGCTGATCTTGTACGGCACCGCTGTCGCCTCCAAAGTCAGCATTGCCCCAGGTCACTACAGATCCATCACCCAGGAGAGCAGCACAGGCGCAGGCAGAAGAGCAGCTGCCGCCTTGTGAAGCTCTGATTTGAACCTGTCCGACATGCAGGGTCAGCACGTCATTATCTTGTAAACGCGCTCGCTTCACTGTGCCTCCGGCCAGCGTCTCACCAGAAGTCAGCAGCCTTCCCTTGCCAACTCGTAGTGCACGCTGGGCTCTTTGGCACAGGCAGGTGACGGACTCTTCTGGCTCCGTCGCCAAAGTCACGCTTGCGCCGCTCAGGAGGTGCACATGGACTGAAATCGACATGAAAGGGACCCTAGTGTTTGGAGCTATGTTGGGCCAAGGGGGCTGCGGTTTAGGGTTTAGGGTTTAGGGTTTAGGGTTTAGGGTTTAGGGTTTATTTAGGGTTTAGGGTTTAGGGTTTAGGGTTTAGGGTTTAGGGTTTAGGGTTTAGGGTTTAGGGTTTAGGGGTTTACGGTTTAGGGTTTGGGGTTTGGGGTTTAGGGTGTAGGACTCAGGATCCTTACTAAGAGTCCTCCCAGCATCGCTAAACTTGGGCACCGGGGGAAAAAGGGACGCCTTTGGCCCTTCGCCGGCTTTGGCCCCGGCGGGCGGCCTGGCAAATTCTTGGGGCTCCCTTCATTCCAGAGATTAGGGTTTATAGGGTTAAGGGTTTATAGGGTTTAGGGTTTATAGGGTTTATAGGGTTTATAGGGTTTATGGGGTTTATAGGGTTTATAGGGTTTATAGGGTTTATGGGGTTTATAGGGTTTATAGGGTTTATAGGGTTTATAGGGTTTACAGGGTTTACAGGGTTTATAGGGTTTATAGGGTTTATAAGGTTTAGGGTTTAGGGTTCGGGGATATTCTTTGGGCTCCCAGAATTCCAGAAATTGGGGTATGTGGGGTTTTGGGTTTTAGGGGTTTAGGGGTTAGGGGTTTAGGGCTTAGACTTTTTCGGGTTTAGGGCCCATATCGTAGCAATTCAGGAAGTCTAAGGTTTGTGACTTCAAAAAGGGCGGGTTTAGGGTTTAGGGTTTAGGGTTTAGGGTTTAGGGTTTGAGGCCTAAAGTTTAAAGTGTTCCTGGAAAATCGCAGCCTTAGACCTTGGCAGCATGGAACAGAAGGGACGGCATGCCTAGGGTTTAGGGTGTAGGGTGTAGGGTTTAGGATTTAGGGTTTAGGGTTTAGGGCTTAGGGTTTAGGGTTTGGGAGGCCACGAGGGCTTAGAGTCCGGGGATTAAGGTTTGAGGTCTAGGGTTTAGGGTTTGGGGTTTGAAGCTTTGGGCTCTGGGTTTAAGAGCCTAAGCTTAAGGCTTCCGCTGTTGAACTCAGTATCTAAAACCCTAACAGTAAACCCTACCACCCTCGATTCTCTGTCAATCAAAACCCTAAACCCTAAACCCTAAACCCTAAACCCTAAACCCTAAACCCATTATCCTAAAACCCTAAACCCTAGACCCCAAAACCGAAGGGTAGCCACAAGATAGTGGGATGAGTCCTCCACCCGAAGCGTGCCCCGAACCTCCCAAACCCCCTTGAATTCAGGGCGCAGTAAGGCTAAGGAGTTAGGGTGTAGGGTGATTTGTGGGTTAGGGTTTAGGGTTTAGGGTTTGGGGTTGTTTAAGGCTTAGGATTTAGGGTTTAGGGCTTCTGGAAGTTCAACCGTGTCTTTAAGACTCAGGGCTGAGATCTTAGGGTTTAAGGGTTTAAGGGTTTAAGGGTTTAAGGGTTTTAGGGTTGAAGGGTTTAAGGGTTTAAGGGTTTAGGGCCAGGGTTTTACGGTTCAGCAAGTAGATTTCTTGCAGCCCCCTTTAGACAACAGGAGAATTCTGATGGCCCCTCAGAGAACTGAGCCCACTGTAGCCATAAGACGTATGGTGTTTTAGAGCAATAAACCTTAAGTGCCAAACCCTAAACCCTAAACCCTAAAATCCGAAACCCCAAAACTCTTGCCACGCTCTGGCCTCCCAGGCCAGAAGCCTACGCCTTAAACCCTAAACCCTAGATGGCGGTTTCCGAAAAGAGGGTTTAGGGTTTAGGGTACCCTTTTTGGGGGTCCCTTCTATTGGGGGTATAAACGGGGTAACCCTAGTTTAGGCAATACCCTCAATCCTGAACCCAGAGTTTGGTGTCGAGGGTACCAATATGGGGTTTAGGGTTTAGAGTTTAGGGTTCAGGGTTTAGGGTTCTTTGGGGGGGGGGGGGGGGGGGCACCCAAATCAACCCCCTGTAGAACGGTCGGCTGAGAGGCTTGTTGACTGAGAGGATCGCTGGGTCGTTGATCTCAGCTGGGCCCAAACCCGAAACACACAAAATCCGGCACTCAGAAAAACTCCCCCGAAACCCTGGACCCTAAACCCTTAACTCTGAATCCCTACAGCCCTCCAACCCTAAGCACGAAAGCCCCAAACACCAAACTCTAGGTAAGAAACCAAACTCCTCACCCTAAACCGTAAGCCCTAAACTCTAAACCATTTTTGTAACGATGCAAGCACAAACCCCAGACGGTTCCGAATCTTGTGAATGGCCTCGTTCTTCGTTAGGGTGTAGAGTTTAGGGTTTAAGGTTTTGCCCCTAAACCCTAAACCCCAAACCCTACACCCTAAACGCCAAACCCTAAACGTGCTTCGCTCTTTAGCTTGTGCACCGTTGCAATGGAACAAAAAAGACTTGGTATGAAGTGAACGAGCATACCCTAAGGGTCCATGTACCTAAGTAATACTCGGGCCTTAAAGACTTCCTATACTGGGACTTTGGGGCACCAAAATATAGTAACGATGTGGGACCCTTAGGGCTTTAGGGTTCAGGGTGTCGGAGTCTAAGGCCCCTTGTTACAGACACCCGTCTTTGATGACGACCAGAAACAAAGGGTGAGTTTAGCATGTTGTGTGGGTTTTCATGTGACTTTTGATTTGGCCTCATGCAAACACGTGCTTCATTTCGCCTCTTACAAGCTACAACCGCAAAGGAACTCCCTAGACCTCCTTAGTAGCCCAGTAGCCATATTACAATAAGGGCACCCCTGGTTTTTGGTTGGCTACGTTCTAAGGGAACCCATAACCAAAAAAGGGCAGGTACTGCCGGGCTACTAAGCCTATGATTCTGAGCCCTAGACCAGTCCGTAGAGGCTGAGGGCGCAACGGCCGGACTGCTCCCAGATTCCAGGACCGTGAGGTCCTTAATGTCCTGTAAGGGTTTAGGGTTTAGGGTTTAGGGTTTAGGGTTTAGGGTTTAGGGTGCACGGTGCACGGTGCAGGGTTTAGGGTTATATGGGTTTTGGGGTTCAGAGGTTGTGCGTTTGTCGAATGCTTCGCGAGACGCGCGATGTGCAGCTATGGCCGATTGAGAAGGGCCATCAGACAGCATGGTCAACCCCGCGCCATCTTCGGAGGCTCGAAGCCTCTTCCTTGTCAGGATCCATGTACCTCATTACTATATGCTTGGGCCCTAAACCCTAAACCCTAAACCCTAAACCCTAAACCCTAAACCCTAAACCCTAAACCCTAAACCCTAAACCCTAAACCCTCCCCAAAGTCCTGCATAGGAAGTACTTTAAGGCCCGAGTCTTCCCTATTTGTGTACAGGGTAACCCGAAACCCTAAACGGCCCTGAACCCTAAACCCTAAACTCTTAGGGTTACATTTCGCTAAGCAATTTAGGCCGAAACCCAAACCCACCTAGAACTCCTCAAGCTCCAGTCTGGGGTTGGGAAGAGACTAAAGGCGCTTGCTTGCAACATCGTTCTTAAACACACCGAAGCCCCCTAACCCAGTCCTGAGTTCACCATAGACCCTACACCCTACACCCTGAACACTGAACCCTAAACTCTAAACCCTAAACCCTAATCCCTAAACCCTGAACCCTGAACCCTAAACCCTGAACCCTAAAACCCTAAACCAAACTTGCCCTGGCAAACTCCGTCGACAGCCTTTCCATGGCAGAAGTTGCCAACCGGTTTCTATATGGTGAGTTCTCTGAATTAAGGGTCTTTTTTGGGGTTCCTATTCTAAGGCGGCCCCGAATCGTTAGGGTTCCCAACAAAGGCCCCCTCATAAAGAGAACTCAGCATATAGTAGCTACTTCGTGCCAAGTATGGACTCGAGGGGTACGTGGGCCCCTAATCCATGCCCACCTCTCTGGCCAATCATTACCCTTAGGACATCTTAGCAACTCAGTTCTAAATTCTCAACCTAAACCTAAGCCCTAAACTCTGAATCCCTAAGCCCTAAATCCTAAACCCTAACCCCTAAACCCTCAGCCCTAAACAGATCCTACAGCACGCAGCTCCTGACCCCTAAAGATGATGAAGTCGTAGACTTCGTTGGAGGGAGGTACCTCTGGCCTCGCGCAGCGATTAGAGTGTTTAGTGCTAGAGGGCTTATAAACCTGAACGAGGGTTTAGGGTTAACCCTACTAACTCATTAGGGTTGAGATGTTATGGTTTAGGGTTTAGGGTTTAGGGTTGAAGGCCAGCTGGGCACAAAACGATGGAGCGCAAGTCGGGTCAGGCCCCTCTTGAACCTCTTGGCTGGCGCCCAAGAATCGGATCTGAGCTCAGACAGCACACGTCACTACCCCCGGTTTAGCCTTAAACCCTAAACCCTAAACCCTAAACCCTAAACCCTAAACCTGAAACCCTAAACCCTAAACCAATCTAAACCCTAAACCCGTCTCCTGGCCCAGCCAGGCCATCAGCCACACTGCTTCCCCTCGAGTTTCAGTGATGCTGTGGTGGCGAGCCCAAGACGTGTGTCAGAGCGACGCGGAGGGCGTGGCTGAGGTTGGTGCAAACCTCGGTCGCTTTTTCCGCCTTCTTCTCGTGCTTGAATCACACGAGGCGGACTGCTTAGCAGCTGCTTGCAAGTGGCACCTCTTCTTCTTCAGCTTGCGAACTTCACGGGCATCCCACGCATGTGCGCTTTCATCTGGGAGCGGGCTTGCTTCAGCAACGCGAGGCGCTGGGAGATGTCCTGCAGGCAATGGACATGCACTGAAACAGTGCATTCAGACATGGCCCAACGTGTCATTTATGAGGTTCGACGTTTGCGGTGGCAGTCGCTCCTGGGTGTTGGGGGGGTGCAGCCCACCCCCCCCCCCCATTTGCAAGCACAATGCTCGCATGCTTCTATTGGCTTAGGGTTTAGGGTTGTAGAGTTCAGGGCCGAGGCTTATGTCCTCAAGGCTCACATATCCGCCTCTTTTCGACCGTGGGGTGGTTGTTTAGGGTTCGGGGTTTAGAGTTTAGGGCTTAGGGCCTCATAGTATAAAATACCTGACACCCCTAAACCTTATTGTGGTACAATTACTCTCTAATGGCACCTTTCCACAACCTTTCTAAACTTGCGATGTTCCCCTTATACTAAGACTCCTTAAATAGGGATTATCATAATAGGGCTACCATATAATATTTATTAAGGCCTACCATATAATATTTATTAAGGCCTGTGGGGTATAAGGGGGAACAAACCCTTAAACCCCATGGTGGAACCTTCGGTTCCTGTTTAACAAGAACTCGGGATCTTGTTGGTCCTTGAGACTTTCGGGGATGAAGGGTTTAGGAGGTTTCGGTTTAGGGGTTTAGGGGTTTAGGGGTTTAGGGGTTTAGGGGTTTAGGGGTTTAGGGGTTTAGGGGTTTAGGGGTTTAGGGGTTTAGGGGTTTAGGGGTTAAGGGGTTTAGGGGTTTAGGGGTTTAGGGGTTTAGGGGTTTAGGGGTTTAGGGGTTTAGGGGTTTAGGGGTTTAGGGGTTTAGGGGTTTAGGGTTCAGGGTTTGAGGCTTAGTGGCCCTAAATCCAAACCCCACGTCATGACTAAATTGACCCAACATGTCCTGGTGAAGTGTTTCAGCAGCCTTGTCCTCCTCTGTCCGAACCCTACGAGCCCTAAACCCTAAACCCTAAACCCCAAACCCTAAACCCTGAACCCTAAACCCTAGACCCTAAACCCTAGACCCTAAACCCTAGACCCTAAACTTTCAGGGCTCAGTGTACCGGGCCCCCGGACATCTTTCGCCCCTCTGTGCCAAAACACCTCACGGACTGCAGGGCAATGGTCGACTCCTCACAGCTCCCAGGGAGGCTAAAAGCGCGTCACAGATTCAGGGTTTAGGGTTTAGGTTTTAGGGTTTAGGATTTTGGGGTTTAGGGTTTAGGGTTCGTGGTGTAGGGTTTGGGGTTTTGGGTTTTGGGTTGAGGGCCTATGCCAGATCCGCCTAGCCTACCCCCAACGTTGGGCCTTAACCGGAGGAGGGAAGTTAAGGTGGGGGCCTAAACCCTAAACCCTAAACCCGAAACCCTAAACCCTAAACCCTAGCCCTCGACCCTCAACCCTAAGTATAGAATCCAAACCCAATCGAACCATCTCTGTCAGCAAACGCAGTCCATGGCTTCGCGTCAAACGCCCTCTAAAGGATGTGGGAAGTTCCGGTTTTATGGTTTAGGGTTTAGGGTTTAGGGTCTAGGGGAAACACATATATCACTCCCAACGTTAGCACCTCAACGCGAAACTGACTCAACCCAGTATCCCTAAACCCTAAAAGCCTGGAAACTCACATCTAAGTCCGGGTCTGGGGAGTTTAATTCTGGGCCTCATGATGCAAGAGGCCCAACACTTGGGAGTCCAAAAAGTTGAACATATCCTTCCTTATAAGGGTAATGGCATAGGGATTGTGATCTTGTATTTTCGGGGGTCCTGAAGCAAACAGTAGTTGAAGGCAAGAAGACAGAGAAGGACTGAGGGAATATCCCCCGTCGAGATGGGCACGGGTTGAGGGTTTCAGGGTTTAGGGGTTGAAGCTTTTGGGTTCAGAGCTTGAGCGTACCGGAACAGCGGTCCCTCCACAAACGCTGCACGCTACCCTAAACCCTAAACCCTAAACCCTAAACGCTAAACCCTAAACCCTAAACCCTAAATTCTAAGAAACGCCGCTTCGCTCCTCGGTGTTGATGTTGTACAAAACTCCCTCATATCGGATTTCCGACATTGAGACTAGGCTGATCTTGCTGCCGATGTACCTGGATCTGCTGGCACGAAGTCGGGATACTCAACCCCAAGCCCAGAACCCTTCCGACCCTAAGACCTAGACCCCGGAAGCCCTAAAGCCCAGATAACCCTAAACCCTAAACCCTAAACCCTGAACCCTAAACCCTATACCTGGTGCGCCTCTGCGGACCTTCGCCGGTACGCCGACGCTGTGACGCCGACCGGAGCAAGGGGGGTAGGATCGGTGTATCACGACGCAGCAGGGTTTAGGGTTTAGGGTTTAGGGTTTAGGGTTTAGGGTTTAGGGTTTAGGGTTTAGGGTTTAGGGTTTAGGGTTTAGGGGTGGTGGGGGGGAAGGGGGGCCTTATAGGGGTTTGGGGTTCAGGGATTAGGGCATGTCCACGAACTAGCATTATGGTCCCCTTCTTGGGTACCCTAAGTATTCCGGGCCGCCTAATAATAGCAAACCCCAGATGGGACCATAACTTCGAGAAGTGACCACGTAGGGTTTTGGGTTTGGAGTCTATCCTTGTGGCCGCAAAACACCACTGCTTCCCTGAGTTTAAGGTTTAGGGTTAGGGTTTAGGGTTTAGGGTTTGGGGCGTAGGGTTTAGGGCAAGACCACACCCTACAGGGCACGGCGTCGGGTTGCTCGACATGGCCGGAGAATCTCCTTCTCCCGGCGCCTTGTGTCGGAGCAGCTTTTTAGGGTTTAGGAGGGTTGAGGGTTTGGTGGATCAGGAGGGATTAGGGACAAGGTGAAGGGGTTTAGGGTTTAGGGTGAGGGTTTAGGGTTAGGTTTTACGATTTAGGGTTTAGGTGTTGAGTGCTGACTAGGCTTTACAAGGTGAAAACTCAAGGGTTGGAAGTTGGGAGCTCGACTGCTGCGCGCCAGGCTGCCCTAACCCTGAATGGGCCCGAGGTAAACCCTAGACACCAAACCCTGTACAAACCCTAAACTCTATACAAACTCCAACCCTAAACCCTAAACCCTAAACCCGACACCCTAAACCCTAGTTGACCTAAACGCCCTCAGCCAGGCCTGGGACTTGGGCAGTACCTGGTCCCCCCTCGGGCCCCCTGGCCCCGATCTCCTTTTTGAGCCGAGAGCCCACAAGGGGTCCAGAGGTGAGTGGGCATATAGGGGTAGCCCTAAACCCTAAACCCTAAACCTTAAACCCAAAACCCCTAAACTTCAACCCTGAACGCCAAACCCGAAACTCCCTAAGAATCTGGTTCTCAGCAGGGTATGGGGGAATTATATATATATATATATATACAGGTTCCCTACCCCCCATGAACCCCCTCAGGGCAAGACCCCCAAAGTAAGATGGCGTCGTAGGGCTTACCTGCGACCCATGTTCTGACCAGGTTCCCTCTTCAACCCTCCCAACTCGGTTCAGGGTTTAATGTATGACCCTCAAAGCAATGGGGGCCAGGTGCTCTAAATCAGCCCTTCTACAGGGTACAGGGGGATATAAAGTACCAAATTCGAAACCGTTGCGGGATTGTATATAGCACCTTATAATCCAAGCTAGCTACGTAGGCCCCGAAACTACAAAATACTAAACGTCTAAACCCTAAACTCACCTGGGGGGGGTACAAAGCCCCGGCAGCTCACCCGAACATCCTCACATCCCCACATATCCCCACGCATCCTAAAACGAAGCCCTAAACCCCAAACCCCGCACCCCGAGCCCTCTAAGCCAGAAGGTTTAGAAGGCGTCGGGTAAAGGCTTTAGGGTTTCGGGTTTAGGGCTTCCTGAGTCGTATAAGGACTACACGAGGACTACAGCCCCTGAATCCTGATCCCAAAGTCACAATCGCAGCTTTTTGGGGCAGGCCAGCGCTACACAGCATGCAGAGACATGGGAGTTTCGCCGTTGAGCTCAGCAGGCCCGTACTGTGGAGAGGCTTGGGTTAGGACTTTAGGGTTTACGGTGGGGGGTTTAGGGCTTAGGGCTTAGGGTTTAGGGTTTAGGGTTAGGATTTAGGGTTTAGGGTGTAGGGTGTAGGGTTTAGGGTCTCGGGTTTAGGGTTTAGGGGGCTTGGAAGACTGCCAGCCCAGCGATTCTCCCAGGCCTTCGGCCGGCGCCGAAAACTTTGCCCTACCAAGGACTTCAGAGGCCTGGACCCTAAAGTTTTATAAGGGTTTAGGGTTTAGGGTTTAGGGCCCCTAAACCCCGAACCCTAAGTTTAGGGTACGTTGCAGACACCCTCAGTCTCGCATTCTTCCATTGCAATGCTTGTTCTCATCTGTGCCGATGTTCTTCCAGCGATGGCTACCCTTTTCTTGCACGCTGGGCATCGGACTGCTTGGTCCATGGGCACTGCCAGCCCCCACGGGTCGTCGAGGTTCCAAGCGCTGCCAGCCACTGGCTTCAACTTACTTATGTAGGGTTGCAGGGTCTTAAGCCCTGCATTTTCAGAAACAAAACCTCGCCTTCACCTGGCTCAAAACAGCAAGCAGCGCTAATCCTAGCCTGCTTGAAGCTGACCCAAAATGCCTGGCAAGGCCATTTACAGACGGCAGGCTCATCCGAACCGGCCGCCTGAGTAGCGTTGAGACATGGCGCTGTGTATCGATCTTCCTCCGACAGCACTGCGGCAGCTTCTTGGTGCCCCCCACGATGGTACCGGCTGGACGCCTAGGAACCTTGATCCGATCGAGGCACTTGTGGGTAACCACGTGACTCACTTCCTCAAGCTTGCCTGTACGGTGCAGGTTAAGTTATTTGCTCAGTGACGCGACCACCCTCGCCTCCCCCTGGAGGATGTTCAGCAGTGGCAAGCTTCCTGCAGAGCACGCGGGCTGGAAATACACTTCCTAGCGGCAGATTACAAGCCTCATCTGGTTTGGAGCCATAGTCACGCTTGCTGCGGTCAACAGGCGATAGAAGGCAGCATTGCAGGCTGAGAGTCAGGGTCACTGGTTGATTGCACTCCCAGCCACGGAGGGACACGGGTACACGCCCTCCGCGTCACCTCCACCTCAATGGGTACTTACGAAGTCTTCGTGGCCAACAGCCAGTCGCTGGCTTGCCTGCCGCTGCCGATATTAAAACTGCGCTGCCCGCATGGGGAAGAACTGGCGGCGCACAGTGATGCTAGGATGAATGCCCGTCTGCGATTACACGCGAGAGCTGCTCATCAGTGCCATTGAAGGTTTGCCAGAAAGGTATTGGGCGTGAGGGTTTATTAGATGGTGCAGGTTGGGCTTAGGGTACCCAAAATCCCTAAACCCAAGCCCAATCTCTTCCTAAATCTCAAAACCCTGCATCAAAGCGCCTAGCGAGGGCAGGGCAGAACTCACTCAGCTGCTTGTCTTGCGAACCTCAGCACATGACGGAGGAGAGTTAGGGTGTAGGGTTTAGGGTATAGTTTGGGGTTTAGGGTTCAGGATTCAGGATTTAGGGCTTAGGGTTCAGGGCTTGGGGCCAGTTTAAGGTTTACGGCTTTACGGTTGGGGTTCTTGCCGTGTACGGGTTTTGGGGTGGATGCTCAGGGCTCAACGAATTGTAGAACCCTAAACTCTAAACCCTAAGCCCTCTAGGGTTTAGGGTTCAGGGTTTAGGGTTTAGGGTTTAGGGTGTAGCATTGGTCAGCTGAACGCAGTAGTGTGAAGACATGCCCACCCCGAGGCCACCCAAACAATACTCATCACGAAACCAAACCGGAGCCAGCCAAAGCCAAGCCAGCCATTAAAATTTCACATATCGAACATGTTCAGAGCACATTAAGATAAAACACTGCAAATGCTTGGGACATTTGCGAGTCGTGAACTCTTGCCGGACTTGAGGCGAGCTGTTGGCGATTTCTTGGGGGGTCACATGGCACACTGGAAGTCGGAGGTCATCTGGGGCCAGAGGGCACCTGTCCAGCATTGCTTTGTTTGCGGCTTTGAGCCAAGGGTGTCCCTTGCCTTCGGAGGTCACTTGGGGGCAGAAGGCAAAGGACCCCCCCCCCCCAGGTTTTGCGCAGGGGACGGTCTAAGCCGAAGGGCCCTCTCACAGAAAATTCAGGGTGTGAAGAGTCTGCAGGTTTTGCAAGAATCCCCCGCACGCCGAAGCTCACTTGGCCAGAGAACGAAACTCACTAGAGCGGTCAAAGCGAGGGGTCGGACCTTTCAGGGCTTCCTGTCAGCTCCAGGAGCTCCAGGGCCTTCTTTGGCAGCCTTCTGCCCACTGGAAGGGTTTAAGGCCCCCCTGCTTACTGGCACTGCCTGGGACATTTGCGACTTTGAGGGGGTGCCGAGGTTGTCCCTTGATTTCGGAGGTTACTTGGGGGCAAAAAACAAAAAAAAAAAAAAAACCCCTCAGGTTTTGCGCAGAGGGGGCGGTCTGGGCCGAAGGGCCCTCTCACAGAAAATTTCAGGGCGTGAAGAGTCTCCGCAATTGCAAAAATCAGGTTCAGGGCCTTCTTTGGCAGCTTTCTGCCAGTGGAAGGGTTTGAGGCCACCCTGCTGAAGGTCCGACTGGGAGGGTTCAAGGCCGCCAGGGTCAGGGCCAGGCCAGGGCCAGGGCCAGGGCCAGGGCCAGGGCCAGGGCCAGGGCAGGGCCAGGGCCAGGGCCAGGGACAGGGCCAGGGGCAGGGCCAGGGCCAGGGCCAGGGCGGGGGCCGGGGCCAGGGCCAGGGCCAGGGCCGGGGCCGGGGCCGGGCCAGGGGTAGGGCCAGGGGTAGGGCCAGGGCCAGGGCCAGAGCCAGGGCCAGCACCAGGGTCAGGGCCAGGGCCAGGGCTAGGTCAGGCAGGGCCCCAGGGCCAGAACCAGGACCGCCAACCCCAAGCCAAAGCTAGGGCCAGGGCTAGGGCCAGGGCCAGGGGCCGCCAGGAATTGAAAAGGACCCGTTCCTGGGGTTTAGGGTTCTGATATATATCTGAGACGAGCTAGGCGACTCTAGCTAGGCGACCCTCTCAGGAGTGTGCCTAGCAGGCTCTGCAGCCTAGCAGAGCCTGCCGTGGTCTCGCTGAGCGCTCGACTGCGCCCGCCTACCCCAACAGAGGTGAGAGGGGTGGCGGGCGGGTTTAGGGGTTTAGGGTTTGGGAACCCCAAACCCTAAACTCTGAGGCCCAAATCCGGCCTGCACCACCCGCGAGTCATTGCCAAAGCCAGCTATCCGCCTGGCATGAGGGTCCAGGCTATAAGCTGCTGCCTGCAGAAAAGCAAAGTCTGAGCTCGGGGTTTAGGGTTTAAGGATTGAGGGTTTAGGCTGGTCTAGGGTGTAGGGTGTAGGGTTTAGGGCATTGGCTGTAGGGTTAGGGGTTGGTTTCGGGTCTTTGCCTAAACCCTCGAACCCCTTCTAATGGGGAAGCCAGGCTGAGCCAACCTTCAGCCCCACTGAAGCTCCCAAACGCCCAGAACGCAAGCAGCCAGCTTCTGTTTTTTGGAGTGTTTTTTACTGGGGATGTTACAACGGGATTTATAAGGTTATGGCTTGGGTTCGGCCGGTCCACACTAACAGTCAAATAGCGCCGTGGCCTTATAACACACAGGCCAAAAACAGCACCAGGAATCCCAGTCAATTTTAGCATTTACCGGGTGCTTCTTTTTGTGGGTCTGCTGGTGGTGACTGTTAGTCACATAGCAGCAGAAATAGCACCAGAAACAGCACAAACAATAGCACAAAAAATAGCACCAGAAATAGCGCCAGGAATAGCACAAAAAATAGCACCAGAAATAGCCCAAACAATAGCACCAGAAATAGCACCAGGAATCCCAGTCAATTTTAGCAGCTTAGCATTTACCGGGTGCTGTTTTTTGTGGGTCTGCTGATGGTGATTGTTAGTCACATAGCACCAGCAACAGCACCAGAAATAGCACAAACAATAGCACAAAAAATAGCACCAGAAATAGCACAAACAATAGCACAAAAAATAGCACCAGAAATAGCACCAGGAATAGCACAAAAAAATGCACCAGAAATAGCACCAGAAATAGCACAAAAAAATGCACCAGAAATAGCACCAGAAATAGCACCAGGAATAGCACCAGGAATAGCAGGAATCTCAGTCAATTTTTTGGCATTCACCGGGTGCTTTTATTTGTGGGTCTGCTGGTGGTGACTGTTAGTGTGGACCGGCCGAACCCAAGTTATGGCGTTTATATTGAGCTTTTACCGGGCTCCCCAAAAGTAGAAATTCTTGCCAAAGAGGAACACCCCCCCCCAAAAAAAAAAACAACAACAAAAACCTTTGTTTACTAGATCCACATACCTCTCCACCATCCCCAAAGGGCAGATAGAGTTTAGGGTTTAGGGGTTAGGGCTTAGGGTTGAAGGTTTAGGGCTTGTCCGGTATCCTGGCCGCCTGTTGGGATTCGCAAAAGGGGCTCGAACCCTGTAACGGGGAAGAAGCCGAGCTCTCTTAGGCTTGAGAAGCTCGACCCAAAACCCCAAAACCCGAACCCTTAAACCCTTAAACCCTGCTAAACCTCTAAACCAGATACCCTAAACCCTAAACCCTAAACCCTAAACCTTAAACCCCACACCCTAACTAAGAGCTGCGTCCGCAGCTGCGCGCGGTTTTTCGCCTCTGTACACTTCCATACACTGAAACGTCACTCGCGCTTGGAGGATCCGAGAACATTCCCATTCGCGAACTATAGGGTGTTGAGGGATTACCTAAACCCCAAGCCCCAAGCCCGAAGCTCCCTTAAACCCTTACGGCGTTTAGGGTGCCAGGGAATACCGGTGGGGACTTGCTTTCGGCTTGAGAGATGAGATACTTACTTTTTTTGCGGCTTAGGATTTAGAGGGTGTAGGGTTTAGGGCTTAGGGTTTGCAGCATCGTGAAGGGAAAGTGTAGGTATAAACCGGCGAAGATGGGTTGCCGAGTGTGGGCTTCATTCGTCCAGCCATTGGGCGGTTTGGGGGCTTGTCTGCGCCTCTCTGCTCAACCCCAACACGCAACCCTAAACCTTCCGAACGTCGGCCCACAAGATGGGGAATGAAAACGGCACTTATGACTGAAGCCTTGTGTGATACAAGATCGGCATTCAGACGTGCTATGGGTCAGGCTTTAGGGATTGGAATAGGGTGTGGCCACAGGCGAATGGCTGCTGCCTGTTGGATTAGAAAGGATTGCTCTCAGACTGCGCAAAAGCTCCTGCCAGCCACTTGACAGAACTAGTTTGTCTACGACCTCGGTCAGGGAGAACTTTGTAACTTTGGGCGGATTCTACGTTAAATGACGAGTGCCACAAAACTGCTGAGATTTAGGGTTGGACTCATGGGCCATTAGTATGGTCCCTTACGCTTGTTTATAATTTATAGGGATCCGAAGTATTCGCTCCCATTACATATACTGTATATAAGCGAAAATAACAAGGGACCCAAATTAAGGGCCCATACTTGGAACTCTAGAAAAGAAACAGGCCAGCACATGTGATACCACTGTGGTGGAACATGCTGAGCCTGCAGGCTCGCTGAAGCCTCCCGAAGACTCCAACCCAACACCCATTGTTAGGGCTGTTAGGGTTTCGAGTTCAGGGTACCCCTAAAACCCCCCTTCATCTTTACTCTAAAAGGGTTCATAAGCAAAGCTATGCCCTAAAAAGGGTGGAATAAGGCTCCTAGTACCAGTAGCACCCAGTACTCTAAAGGCTTAGCTTTGGGCTTAATGAGGGTTTAAGGTTTAGGGTTTAGGGTATAGCCAAGGATCTAGAACTCCAATTAGGGTTTATATAGGGTTTAGGGTTTAGGGTTTATATAGGGTTCAGGGTGTAGGGTTTATAGGGTTTAGGGTTTTGGGTTTTGTGCTTTCGAGAATCCACCGCGCAGTCTCTCTCCCATATGACCACCGAGCCAGTGAATTTCCAAACAGACGCAGGCGCATTGTTAAACCCTATAAGGGGCTGAGGGTTTATGAGTCTAAACCCTAAACCCTACACCCTAAACCCTAAACCAAGGAAGGGGGTTTAAGCTTTAGGGTCAGGTCCTGGTAGCCCAACAACCATGTTCTGAAACAAGATGTTTAGGGTTTAGGGTTTAGGGTTTAGGGTTTAGGGTTTAGGGTTTAGGGTTTAGGGTTTAGGGTTTCCTAGGGAACCCGGAAGCCGAAAAATGGCAACAGGAAACCACTGATCTACCAAGAAGTCCCCAAAATCCAAGACCCTAGGCCCTAGACCCTACAGCCCTAAATTCTCACCCCTAAACCCTAAACCCTAAACCCCAAACCCCGAAAACCTAAACGACCGACAGCAAGCTCTTTAGAGTCCCTGCACACGGGGTTTAGGGTTTGGGGTTTGGGGTTTAGGGTTTTATGGTTTTAGGGTTTAGGGTTTAGGGTTTAGGGTTTAGGGTTTTAGGGTTTTAGGGTTTTAGGGTTTTAGGGTTTAGGGTTGGTTTTAGGGTTTTAGGGTTTTAGGGTTTAGGGTTTTAGGGTTTTAGGGTTTAGGGTTTAGGGTTTGGGGTAATCCCAAACTTGGTACCCAAAGGAGCCTGAGTGCTGTCCAGGCTTGCGCGTTTAGGTCTTGCAGGGTTTGGCTGGGTCGAGTGCGGACATGTCCTACCACCCTAAACCCTAAACCCTAAACCCTAAACCCTAAACCCTAAACCCTAAACCCTAAACCCTAATCCCTAATGGGTTGGGATCCGAATGTCGCTGGTGCGCCTGTCAATGGCTGAGCACTAAGGCACCAATTACATGCAGCAGCGACCTCTGCACCCTGAGCGCTGAATATGAAACCCGGATGAAGTTATGAGGCCCTTCTGGGTTTAGGGTTTAGGGTTTAGGGTTTAGGGTTTAGGGTTTAGGGTTTCGGATTTAGGGGTCCAGGTTTAAGAATCAAACATGGACCCGACGAATAAACACGGACCCGATAAGAGGCCGTACAATGCTTTTTTGTGATTCGCCTAGTCAACTAAGCCCCGAAATTTGGGGTTAGACAACATACAAATGCTGTCAATCACATCACAAACCCCAATTCAGCCATTCATGCATACACACACACACACACATATATATATAATATATAATAGGTATAAAGAAGTATATACAGTTATATTAATGCACAGGTAGGGGGGCAGGTTCGTACGTACGTGGAATGATGGTCATTTTTGTAAACTAATCATACACGAATCATAACGATAATCATACTAAGACTATTAATCATGATAATAATAACATAAAATGAATAAACAAATACTACTAATTATCATACTACTAATAATGATAAGAGAAATAATAGTAAAGCAGTCATGAGACTAAGAATGACAGCACCCTAAGCCCTAAACCTGAACCATAAACCACCCTGCATCATGCCAACATCTAGTCCTACATCCTAAACCCTAAACCCTAAACCCCCGAGGTTCTCGGGCTCTGAGAGGTCTCGGCTTGTGCCCATTCTCATTCGAGAATTGCGACGCCCTGCTGCTCTGTACCTCGGGTGTACCTCAGGCGGCAGGGCTTCAAAAAGCAAAAGAGCTTTTAGGGTCTAAAGTTTAGGGTTTAGGGTTTAGGGGTGTGTTGAAGACTGGAAAATGACTCAATTTAAGCTGAGTTGTGCTTGCAAGAGCATCATTTCATGGAAGGAACTATGTAACAAGTATGTCCAAGCACAGCCTAGACAAGGGCTTCATATGGGGCTTCTGAGTTTACATGTGGCCTCTGGAACCTTAAACTGGTATGTTTCGGAAGTCGTGACCCTTCTTCACATACTCACTTCCGGTGAAGGGTTTAGGCCTCCTAGTTTAGGTCATAGGGTTTAGGGTTTAGGGTTTAGGGTTTAGGGTTTAGGGTTCATGGGAAGGTGCAAGACAGTCGGAAATGCCTCGATAGGACTTCTCCGAAGCGTCACGTCACACACGTCACCAAACCAGTGAAGAAGCAAAAGCGCGGACACACTTCCTTTGAACATCCCCACTTTAAAGCCCTCGGAAGTTTGGCGCTCCAATGGGGGTAAACACACCGGGAACTATGCCTCATACAGGTGCTCATACACAAGCAGGGAACTTCCGGTGAAGGGTTTAGGCCTCCTAGTTTAGGTCATAGGGTTTAGGGTTTAGGGTTTAGGGTTTAGGGTTTAGGGTTTAGGGTTTAGGGTTTAGGGTTTAGGGTTTAGGGTTTAGGGCCAATGCAAAAGGCCGTCGAGACAGAGCACTCAGGCCGTCACAGGAGCTCTGAAGTCCTGGCTTCGTCGGTCCCCCTGGCCGCAGCTTTCGCGTAGCAGTAGTAGTAGTAGTAGTAGTAGTAGTAGTAGTAGTAGTAGTAGTAGTAGTAGTAGTAGTAGTCGTAGTAGTAGTAGTAGTAGTAGTAGTAGTAGTAGTAGTAGTAGTAGTAGTAGTAGTAGTAGTAGTAGTAGTAGTAGTAGTAGTAGGAGGAGTAGTAGTAGTAGTAGTCTAGGGTATGCCCATTCGCATTCCAATGTCCACTGTCGCTACAAAAACTATTCGCTCTCTCTATCCGTACCAAGGCTAGTAGTAGCAGCATTGGTTTGTATAGTAGTATGATATTCTTGTTCTTAGCACTACATCTCCTTCTATAAGCCAATCTTTTCCGTTTGTAACTGTTGAGATGTTTGTGTTCTTCTTTTTCATATTAGTGTTGTTGCTGCTGCTATTTTGGAATCCCATTATCAGCGTTTGACGTTGTCATTGTCATTGTTCTTGCCGTGAAAATCATTGCAGCATTTTTCTCGTTACTGCGATTAAGGGCATTCGGATTCTTTTTATGACAACTATTTGTTGAAGGAATTATAAGAATTTCAGGTTCATTTGTTTATTTTGTGGCGGGGGGGGGGGAGGGAGGTGAGGGATTCCACCGCAAACCTTGCCAGGGCTGTGTAGAGCCGAATGCTCTTGGCTTAGGGTTTGGGGTTTAAGGCCCCTGAGACCGAAACTCTAACCCACATTTGTGGCTGGCAGGGTGGCGCTTGACAGGCATTCTGGGATGTCTAGGTGCAAATCTTGGGGTGGATCTGTTAAGGCCGAGCAGGGAATGTCTAGGGGTTAGAATTCAAAGAAGACACGCATGCCCCGCCTGTTTTGGAGACGGCGTGAAACATTGAGCCTCAGGACAGGACATGACAGTGATCTTTGGACTAAAGGAGGAACCCTAACAAGGGACCTAAGGAGTTATTTAGGGGTCATTTGGGGGCTACTTAGGTGTATAGGGACTATATAAGGTATATATAGGGCTTACATAGGGGAATAAGACTAAAGGTCCCTTCTAGGGGTCCCTCATATACCCCCTTAAAGTGAGCAGTTGGCTGACGTGGGTGTGGGCCTGTGCTGAAATCAGTGCCTAGGGCTTACGGGACCTGTGGCTTCGGGTAGGAGGATCGGAGCTCCTACACGCTGAGAACTCCTGAACCCTGGACCCTAAACCCTAAACCCTAAACCCAACCTTCCACAGAAGGTACTTAGGGCCTAAATGAGGGCATGAACGCTACCGTGTTAAGGCCTAGGCCCGAAACCCCAAGTCCTAAACCCTATAGACGTTAAGGATTCTAGGGCTCCAGGGGCCTACTTTTGAACGTGTCTGGCAGATGCTGAAACATTCCTCCGCGAAGCTGCCCCTGGGATGAGCGGCCTGAACCGTTCTCAGGGTAGCGGCATGGTCCCTTAGTATGGGCCCTTAAAAGGGGCCAACTTATAAACCACCTATAAACCCTATGCAAATTGGGGGCCCCTACTTCAGAACCCTTTAAAGGAGGGTAAGGGACCATATTAAGGGCCCATGCAACTACCCTCAGAAAATTGAACCCTACCTCACAAAGCCTCGACGCAAGCCTACATCCACAGCCCTCATCCCTGAACACCCTCAGCCATCAGCTCGACCCAAAACCCTAAACCCTAATTAAGCCCTAAACCCGAAACCCGAAACCCTAAACCCTAAACCCTACTAAACCCTACTAAACCCTTCAACCGGGCACCGCGCCAGACAAGGCCGGAGGATGGCCCAAGTAGCATTTACATGCGCAGCACAGGGTGTTACACCTCAGGGGGCGCTTCTTGGGGAGGGGGAGTTCTCTCGAAGCCCCCTAGGGTTTATGGGTTAGGGTTTAGGGTTTAGGATTCAGGGTTTAGGGTTTCAGGGTTTCAGGGTTTCGGGGTTTCAGGGTTTAGGGTTTGGGGTTTGGGGTTTGGGGTTTCGGGTTTGGGGTTTGGGGTTTGGGGTTTGGGGTGTGGGGTGTGGGGTTTGGGGTTTGGGGTTTGGGGGCTTAGGGTTTAGGGTCCGGCTTCTGGCACCGTACCCCTCCCCAACCTTAGTGGAACTCCTCCCCCTGTGCAGTTAGCCTCCAACTGCGATCGATGGATTTGGGGTTGTGGGTTTCTTTCACCCTAAACCCTAAACCCTAAACCCTAAACCCTAAACCCTAAACCCTAAACCCATAAACCCATAAACCCATAAACCTTAAACCCTAAGAGTGGGGGTCGGGATGGGGGGAGGGGGGGCTTGCTGCCTGAAGCCGTCAATTGCCCTACGACTGCAAGCGGAGGAAGTATGACCCCGTTTCCCAGCAACTCAGCAACCCCAAGCCACGAAGCCCCAAACCCAACTTCTCCTCAACTCCCGCAACCCCGACACCCTAAGAAGCTGAACTTCTGAACCTTACACCCTAACAAACTGGTGTAAGGTAGGCCAGGGCCATAAACTCGCACGAGCCACGTTGTGCCGCGTCAAGGCTGCATTCTTCGGAAGGCTTGCTCATAGTACCTGATCAAAATTTGCGAGCTGGGTTTAGGGTTTAGGGTTTAGGGTTTAGGGTTTAGGGTTTAGGGTTTAGGGTTTAGGGTGTAGGGTCGCAATGCCATAAATCCTAAATCCTAAACTCCTAAACCCCAAATCCTCAACCCTAAGCCTAACCCTAGCTTCAAGACCGACCCCCCCCCCTCCCCCCCCAGACCAAAGCTCGAAGTTCCAACCCTAAACCCTCACCTCGGCCCCAGGAAAAAAAGATGACAGCTTGGGGCTCAAAGTTCTTCTTTTAGGGTTTGCTTTGGGTTTCGGGTTTCGGGTTTGGGTTTTGAGGTTAGGATTGACGGTACAGCAGGGTTTATAGGGCTTAGGGTTAAGGGTTTGGGGTTGAGGGTTTAGGGTACAGCATCGGTCCAAACATGCCCCCGAAACCAAGTAAAACCCGCTCGCTGCTCATCGGGGCATCAGGTGCTTGTCGAGTTTTGTGCACGAGACTGGGGTGGCATAGGGTTTTATAGGGTTTTATATGGTTTTATAGGGTAGGGTTTGATAGGGGTGTTTATAGGTTTCTTGACTGTGTTGTGCGTGAAATCAACCCAGTAAACCTTTAACAGAACCAACAAAAACCGATAAGGCCCCTAAAAAGAACGATAAACCTAAAACATAACCTATCAGGTGTCCTGAACAACCGGCTTGCTGGGCCTCGCAGTGGCCAGTTCTTGCTGGAGCTCTTGGCGAATGTCTTTTCCCGGTTTAGGGTTTAGGGTTTAGGGTTTAGGGTTTAGGGTTTAGGGTTTAGGGTTTAGGGTTTAGGGACCTTTGCTTTTGTCAAAAGCTTCGCTTGCGCCAGGCTTCTCGTGATCTGAACTTCCAGCGCGCCGTTGACGGCCTTCAGCATCCTGTTCTCCCTCGCGCAGCTTTGCAGATGCATCCTGGTCCATCAAGAGGGCCAGGGGCTCTTTGGGTCCATGGGTGGTCCGTAAACCCTCAACTCTAAGACCCTAAAACCCTAAAAACATCTAAAACCCTAAAAATCAAAAAACTCTAAAACCCTAAACCCTAAAACCCTAAAACCCTAAAACCCTAAAACCCTAAAACCCTGAACCCTAAACCCTCGACCCTGCCCACTCTACACCGATGCCGGGCGCACCAGGGAATGTGCGGCTTGCTGCGCTTTTCGTAGAGGGCCTGGCGGCGGGAGCGTGATGGAAGTTGCTTCTTAGGCCGCGGCGGGGATTTAGGGTTTAGGGTTTGGCTTAGGGCTTAGGGTTCAGGGCTTCGGGTTTCGGCTTCATACACCTTCATCGGGATTATTGTAGTATAGGGTACTTTTAGGGTTCACTTGGGCAAACAGCCCTGTTTGGGGCTGATGGCATGTGGAGTTGGTTGTGAGCTGAGGTGGAGGGCGGAGTGCTTCTGGGGGCTTAGGTTTAGGGGTTTAGGGGTTTAGGGTTTAGGGGTCTAGGAGGGGTCTAGGGGTACAGGGTTCAGGGGCTTAGGGCTTGGGGGTTTAGGGTTTACACAGAGCCCAAACTGAAATCCGCTTCCGGAATATAGGTGCCATATTAGTGAGCTCACAGAACATCCCGCGTCACAGCTTCGTGGGTTTTGAACCCTAAGCCCTAAACCCCAAACCCTAAACCCCAAACCAGACATGTAAACCCTAAGACCTTCATCAGCCTAAGCCCTTTATCCGGCCCTAAACCCTGTACTCAAAACTCTGTGTAAACCCTAAGCCTAAACCCCAAACCCCAAACGCTAAACCCTAAACTCTACACCTCAAACCCTAAACCCTAAACCCTAAACCCTGGCGGCGCGGAGATGAGCCTTCATGCGGCTTGGCAGCTCGCGGAACAGGGCGCGGTCGATCAGCGCCTTGGCGGCGCTGTGGATTTGGGATTTGGGGATTCGAGCTCAAGCTTGCTTGGGGTTTAGGGTTAATGGTTAAGGGTTACGGGTTAAGGGTTTAAGGGTTTTGGGTTTTTGGTTTAGGGTTTAGGGTCTAGGGTTTAGGGTTTGGGGTTTAGGGTTTTTGGTTTAGGGTTTAGGGTCTAGGGATTAGGGTTTGGGGTTTAGGGTTTGGGGTTTAGGGTCTAGGTGGTATCCTGCTAAACACTAAACCCTAAAACCCTAAAGCCTGCAAGCTCTCAGCTCGAAAGCCAAACCCCACGACTCTACCACTGACCTTGCAACCCTCTACTACGCCATCAAGATCGCTTTGGACACATCCCCCACCCATCAACCCCTAAACCCTAAACTCTAAGCCCTAGCTCCTAAACCCTAAACCCTAATCTACCCCTAAACCCTGAACCCTAACTCCTACACCCTAATTCCTAAACCCTCAACAAATCTAGTAGAATCGCCTTAACAATTTATAGACCTTATCTACCGTTTGCTTAAGAACCTCTCAAAAAATGAAGTAATACCCCCCAGCATTGCCCTTATAAGGAAGATTTGTTCTTATAAGATTTTTTGGGGGTGGGTTCTTAAACAAATAGTAGATTGTGTAGTTCCTTTTTGGGCTAGTTAATCTGGGATTCTAGTATACTACCCCCAAAAGGTACTACATAGGAGTCTGAGGGCATAGACCTTATTGCTACCCTTATACCTTAATATAGCCCCCCAGATACCCTAATAAGAACCCCCTACAAAACAGAAATCCTGGAGACCACCAAGCAATGTAACATAAAACAGAAACCCTGGAGACCACCAAGCAATAACCCTAAACCCTAAACCCTAAATCCTAAACCCTAAACCCTAAACAGTAGTTACAAACCTGTCCCGAGTCGGAGGCTTGCCGCTTGACAGACTTCTTCTGCGCCTGGCACAAGTCAAAGAGCAGCATGTTGAAAATTGGGGGGGGGGGGGTTAGGGTTTAGGGTTTAGGGTTTAGGGTTTAGGGTTTAGGGTTTAGGGTTTAGGGTTTAGGGTTTAGGGCCTAAAGTTTAGGGTTTAGGGTTTAGGGCCTAAAGTTTAGGGTTTAGGGTTTAGGGTTTAGGGTTTGGGGTTTGGGGTTTGGGGTTTGGGGTTCAGGGTTTAGGGTATGGGGTTTAGGGTTCAAGTTTAGGGTTTAGGGGCGGTGGGGGGGAAGGGGGGCCTTACAGGGGTTTGGGGTTTAGGGCAAACCCTCCCAGTAGACTTATAGAAAACTCCCACCAGCTACCCCAAGCAACGCAGAGCCGCCATATGACAGGGATGTGACTTCTACAAATTTAGGCCTTGTGGCTTTAAGGCGTTCTTTGGAGGCAGGGGCCGGGCTACGGCCGACGAAGTTTTGAAATCCCCGTGGATTTTGCAAGGTCGGCAAGTCAAGGGGGTTTTGGGTTGATCATTTCGAGTTTGGGCAGAATAGGGTTTCGGTTTTGGGGTTGAAGAATAGGGTTTCGGTTTTGGGGTTGAGGCTTTACAGTCGGGCAACCATGCAGTCCGGTTTAGGCTTGGGGTCAAGGATTTAGAGTTTCGGGTTGAGGCCATTTCGGATTTCAAGGGCTGAGGGGTCCAGGGTCGAGCTACGGCACAGATGGGTCATCCTAAACCCAAACCAAGAGGAAGCGGAGCCAAGCAAGAGAAGCAGGAACATCTCAAGACTTCGCTGTGTCGAGAGTTGCGTGGTCTCCACCAGCAAATCCCAGGTCCTAAGACCCTTTCCCAGCTCGCAACCTGATGCCTCAAGCTTTTATGCGGCTGGATTCAAGTTGCTCCTTTTTAGGGTCCAGGGTGCTTTCATCTAGCGAAAATTGCACCCTAAAACCTACACGGCAAACCTATAGCCAGTTTAGGCCCTCAGACAAAATCTTCCCAGAACCTCTTACGCCCCACAAAGAGAGAAGATTTAGGGCTCGGAGTTTTAACTGGCGTCTCCCTCTACTCTACAGCCCAAAGGTGCTAAAGACTCTAGAGCCCAAGCCCTATAACCCCTAAGCCCTAAGGGTTTAGGGTTTAGGGTTTAGGGTTTAGGGTTTAGGGTTTAGGGTTTAGGGTTTAGGGTTTAGGGTTTAGGGTTCCTAAACCCTAAAGCCTAAACGCTAAACCCCCTGAAGGCCCAACTGTGCCTCGAGAAGCATCGCCCCTCCTACAGACTTGACCAGCACATTCTGGGTCTGAAAGTGCCTGAGCTCTTTGTGGCGGAGTAGGGTTTATTTTAGGGTTTAGGGTTTATGGTTTAGGGCTAGGTTCCGGCAAGTTTAGGGTTTAGGGTTTGGGTTTTTTTTTGACGCGCGCTTGGCTGTGCTAAGACTCGCTCCCAACGCGCGGTCGTCCAACGCCACTTGCTGCGTGCATAGGGCTTCGGGCTTTTGGGCTTGTAAGGTTTAGGCTTCACAGGGCCCCTAAACCCTAAACCCTAAAACCTAAAGCCTAAACCCTACACCCTAAGCCAAACACCCCGAAACGCTCTGTAGAGCTTAGAGGTTCCCTGAGTTTGCTGGGTTTCGAGGCCCAAAGGCTCGCAGAGTTCAACGTTTGAGGATATCCAAGTAAACAATGTAAAGTGCTGTTCAACCTGCCGGGAAGCCCCAAACCTCCAAACACATCTCCAAAAAAACATACGTAATTGTCCAGTAGCCAAAAGGAACTAAAGGTTAGCCCTTGGGAATAAAAAGGAATGCAAGGACCCCCAAAAGGTTACAGGTGCCTACTCTACTACTAAGCATAGAGGCTAGAACCGCTCCGTTGTCTACTAATTGCTTAAGAACCCCCCCCCAAAAAAAAAAAAAAATGAAAATCCCTATATTGCCCTTAAACGGAGCATTATTTTCTATTTTTTGGGTAGTTCTTAACCCTAATGGTCAGGGGTCTAGGTCTGAGACGAAACCCCTAAACCCCCCAAAGCCCCCAAAGCCCCTAAACCCTAAACCTACACCATAAGCCCAAATTGTTCAGGGCAAAAGTAGGGAAAGACAAACCCCGCTCGGGGTACCCCTGCCCCCTACGCCGATTTTAAACCTGGCGAGTGGCTTTTGCATGTGGTCCCTGCAAGGCAGGTCAGGCAGGGCGATAGCTCGAAAACCCCCAACATCCGCATTTTTTGGCCCTGATGTTTTGCCCGCCTGGCCCCGCCTGGCCTTGTTGGCCCTTGCCTGAGCCCGCTTGGTTGGGCTGCCATGGCCCCGGCCCCCTTGCCCCCAGCCTGGGTTTCCTGGCCCGCCAAGCAACCCAACCGTTCAAAGGATGGGGTGGGAAGTGGGAATTTAGGGTGTTAGCGAAACCCTAAAAGGAGAAAGTTGGGTGGATGCCTGCATAAGCAGGGGGTGGGAAAATAAAACAACCCAACCTTTTCTGGTTGTGTTGGCTCCAACTTCAATTTACGCCGCCGCGACATATGCCGCCCCCTCACACCCCCTGGGTGTGTTGGGGCGCCATCCCCGCATGAAATCTACTGCCGCGGCGAGAAGCCCTAAACCCTAAACCCGAAACCCTAAACCCTGTTTCAGACAAAGGTGCTGGAGCTTCCTTGCCCCTTCTTTCATGGTGGTGGTGTGGCTGACACCATGGGAAACCCTGGCAAGCAGAGTTCATGGCTTGAGGCTTAGGATTTAATAGGGTGTAGGGTTTAGGGTTTAGGGTTTAAGGTTTAAGGTTGAGGGTTTGGGAGCACATTTAGGGCTGAGAAGATCTGAGAATCTACGCTGAACCTCCTCTGTGAAATCCGATGCTCAAGCTTCTGCTGAGCTTGGGATCCCACACGAAAGAACCCCCAACCCTGAAACCTCAAGGGACCACTCCAGGACCATTAAGGCATATGGGGGTTTACGAAAATAGGGGCCCCCCTGAAATAGACCCCCCTAAATAGTAGGATTCCCTAAAACTAAGGACCCCAATAGGGTACCTCTAATTTCGGAAACCACCATATTAGAGCTTTTCAGGGCTGATGCAGGTGTCCTTGGTCCTTTTGTTCCTTTTGGGATATGGCTTAGGGTGGGATTCAAGAAACAGTAGTCGTTAAGGGTGAAATGGGTTCACTTACAGCACAGCACAAGCATGCTGCGCAAATTTCAATGTCGACAACAGGGGGGACGGGGGGGGGGGGGGGGGGGCTTTCTGGTTCTATGCTTTAGAACCCTTCTATACCCCCTATGACCATAAACCCTAAGCCTAAACCCCTAAACCCTAAATTCGAAACCTCTAAACCTTACACCCCCCAGCCCTGAACCCTAAACCCATAAACAAAGTATAGACCAGCCCTTGCATCATGATAGCGTCTCCCGAGCTCCCTAATCATCTCAAGTAAACCCTGTACTTAGCCAAACTGCACACCCTTTTGGCTTTAGCGCTTTATAAAGAAGCTGAACCCTAAACCCTCGACCCTAAACCCTGAACCTTAAACCCTAAGTTCAGGAATTTGGCTTCCTGTCTGAGATACTTCGTCTGCACCTGCGCGCCTGTACATTCCAGGCATATCTGAAGCCCCCTTTGAACTACTGATGCAAACTTCTTTAGGGTGTAGGGTTCAAGGATTTAGGGCCTATATAGGGTTTAGGGTTTAGGGTTTAGGGTTTGGGGTCTAGGGGTTTAAGGCTCAAGATTTAGGGCCTCTACACAGGGTTTTGACATGCCAAAAGCCCCGAAACAGTGAGCAGTCCTCTGGCTGTGGGTCGCGGTGGCTGGGTCAATGCTCACCCTGCAAAGCAGCAACTGTTCTGGTGCCCCCAAACCCTGAACCCTAAACCTCTAAACCCCATGGGTTTAGGGGTTTAGGGTTTAGGAGCCCTGAACCCCAAAACCCTGACACCATAACACCCCAACACCCTAAACATTCCAGCTGGCAGCCTCGAAACCGTGCCCCCCGCACCTTGAATTGAATCTTCAAGCTCGGACCGAGAATGGATCCTAGACCCGAGCCCTACACTTTCAACTCGGCTTTAGCCCTCCTAAACCCTAAACCCTAAACCCTAAATCCTAAGCCCTAAACCCTGGAAACCTCTTGCGGCTTCTGCAGAACACAGGAACCCCGGAACCCCGGCAAATGATCAACTTAAGGACAACTTCAGCAGGGAGTTCCCAGGTGGGGTCCCTAGAAGGCTTCTAGTTTAGGGTTTAGGGTTTAGGGTTTCGGGTTTAGGGTTGGTCCCTGCTGGGGTCACTTTTATATGGCGGCCCCTATTTTTTTGGTACCCACAAGAAGTGACCCTAATTTAGTGCACTGAAGACATAAGCCCCTCAAGCTCGAATTGCTCCCCAAAACCCTGGAAACCGCTAAGCCCCTATACCCCCTAACCAGCCCCCTAAACCCTAACCCGTAAACCCTAAATCCTAAAACCCTAAATTACTAAAACACATGCAACCCCTACATCCTGAGCCCTCAACCACATAACCCTACATCCTAAATCCTAAACCTCTAAGCCCTGTATTCCCTTACACCTAAACGCCTAAGCCCTGAACTGCGAAGATTTAGCGTGCAGAGCACTGGGGAGGCTCCTTAGGCTAGTTAGGGGTTTGGGAGGTTTAGGGTTTGGAATTTAGGGTTTAGGTTCAGGGCAAAGCAAAGTTTGGGGTTTAAGGTTAGGGTTTGGGGGCATTGGGGTTTAAGGCTTACAGGTTAGGGGATTTGGGGTGCAGGATTTAGGGTTTCGGGGTCTTCGGGCTAGGGAGTTTAGGAAGGGTTGACGGCTGTTCGCGTTTTGGGGTCTAGGGTTCGTAGTGCGTTGCTTAGCGTTCAATTCTTCTGTATAAAGCTCATTCTCTAGTAGCAATGCAGAAATTCAGACGTGAAAAGAGATAGGCCTCCTGCCCTAAACTCTAAAACCTAAGCCTTGAACCCTAAGCCCTAAACCCTAAACCCTAAACCCTGAACCCTAAACTCTGAACCCAAAATTTGCACAAGCCCGGCTCCTTTTCTTCGGCTGGCGAGGACGGAACCTCACTTGCATGCCGCCAGGCGTCCAGGCACTCGAACCTACACACTGCAACCCTACGGCCCTTCAGACTCATAACAAACCCTAAACCCTAAACCCTCAACCCTAAACCCTAAACCCTAAACCCTGAGCCCTATACCCTAAACCCTAAACCCTAGACCTTGTCTCACTCGCTCCCAGAATCCGAGCCATAGCCTGACAGCAGCTTCGGCTTGGGCGGGGGGGGGGGGGGGGCTCGAAGCGCTTATGGTAAAGGTTTGGGTTTAGGGTTAGGGTTTAGGGTTTAGGGTTTAGGGTTTAGGTTTTAGGGTTTAGGGTTTAGGGTTTAGGGTTTCGGGTTTCGGGTTTCGGGTTTCGGGTTTCGGGTTTTGGGTTTCGGGTTTCGGGTTTCGGGTTTCGGGTTTCTTTAGGGTTAGGGCTTAGGGGTTTAGGGGTTTCGGGATTTAAGGGTTTGGGGGTTCAGGGGATGAGGGGTTTAGGGATTTAGTCTAGGGGTACTTGCAAGTCTCCTAGAGCTCACCTGAGAGAACAACGCTTTTGGTTGATGTAGATTTCTACGGAGAAAAATTGGGAAAAGGCGCATTACGGGGCATCCTATGAGGAGGCATCCTCTCTCAAAACGTAGTTGGAGGTTCCGAAGCACATGCGCAACACACGAATGTGAAACCCTAAAACTTTAACCCTAAACCCTAAACCCTAAACCCTCAAAGCTCCGACTCCGCCCAACCTACACCCTCACCGTCGAGACTAGAGGTGTCCGAAGCCGAGACCCTGAATTCCGCACTCCTTCAGCGCGAATTGTATTGGGGTTTAGGGTTTAGGGTTGATGTTAGGGTTTAGGGTTTAGGGTGTAGGGTTTGGGGTTTAGGGTTAAGGGTTTAGGGTTTACGGCTTACGGCTCGCCAGCGCAGCTGGCGCCCGGTCAATTCAAATTTAATCACCAGCCTCAGATTTCCAAACGAAATTGCGTACAAAACACAGTTTTCAAACCGTTTTGCGTGCTTTTGGTCTCCTGGACAACCCCCGTGGGCCATTGCAGTTCCTAAAGCCCTCAAAAACATGTTAAAACAATTTATGGAGCCTTTTGAAAACTATTTAATAATTCTTGAAACCCTCTCAAAACGCCTCCTTTGAACCCTAAAAGCAGCCCTGAAAAAACACTTTCACAAACCCTCACAAAAGAACCCTCGAAAAAACCTCTAAAACCTCCTTATCCTGGAAATACCTTAGACAAGCCCTCAAAGAACCTTCCAAATACCCTCTAAAAGCAATCGAAATTTGCCTAGGTGTTGTGAAGTGAGAAAAAGCACTCTCTGGCACAGTTCCTAAGTGCTCGACTTTATACTCAAGCGAAGTTGATCTCAGCAACATGCTTCACGAATTGGCGTACTGTTGTACACCTGGCAAACGAGCATGTTGCATCTGAATCTTGTGAATCTTCGTTGCACGTCTGGGTTGTGGCTCTGTTCAGCAAGAGCCACAGTCGATCAGTGGCTTCGTTGAGATCGCTGTGGAGCTCGTGGATCGCTCTTTTGACCTGACACAATGGTTTTCGCAATTGCATCGATTTCTGGCTGCGACGTCTAAGGCCGCCTTCCGCTTCAAGGGCCTGTCTTTGATGATGCGCCGCCTATGACAGCAAGAAGAGTGACCACACTGTGCTTTTCTCGCTAAACCCTAAACCCTAAACCCTAAACCCTAAACCCTAAACCCTAAACCCTAAACCCTAAACCCTAAACCCTAAACCCTAAACCCTAAACCCTAAACCCTAAACCCTAAACCCTAAACCCTAAACCCTAAAACCCTAAGACCGCCTTCCGCTTCAAGGGCCTGTCTTTGATGATGCGCCGCCTATGACAGCAAGAAGAGTGACCACACTGTGCTTTTCTCGCTGCTGCTATGACATAAGGCCCGGGCCACGTCGCCGTAGACATTGTAGGATCATGGGCGCAGCTATTGACGAGGATGCTTCGAGCCGGTTCTGAGAGGCAATGGAGCGGTTCGAAGGCCCTTTCTGGGGTTCAGGCTGCAGTTCAGGAGAAGTGTGTCGGCTGTGCGCCCCACCACGCATTCAGGTTGACCGGCTGCACTTTTCTGGTCCCCATTCAGGTTGAGGATAAGCGCCTGGCCCCCAAAGAAGAGAATAGTGCAACGCAGAGACTCACATTTTCCTGCCCCTTGCAAACTTTGGCTTGTGAGACGGAAGAACTGATTCACTGGACTTTTGCACGCTGAGCCAATCTACGAGGGAGAGACCGGGTTCTACAAAGGTCTGCAATGTCGTCGTCTGAGTACTGGAGACGCCTGCCGAATTACAGATCATCAATGATTTTGGACGATAGCCTCGGGTACTTTGCAAGGGAGCCAAGCAAAGCCAGGCGACTTGTTTTGAGAGCCCACTCGGGGTTGGTGGGAGAGGTTGGGTGAGGGGGGGGGGGGGTGTGGGGTGGGGGTTGGGCGGGTCTTATGAATCATGGATTGCATAGGGAGATTCAATTACATTTACTTCGAATCGATTTGCATTAACCCTTTTCAATCCTTCCAATCCTCCTAAGTCCTCTCAACCCTTTCAAAGACTTCCAAATCCTTCTAATCCCTTCCAAAATCCTTCTAAAATCTTTCTATACCCGTCTTAACTCCTTTGAAACCCTTCTAAACCCTTCTCATCCTTCTAATCCCTTTTGAATCCTTCTAAACCCTCCCAAACCCCTCCAACCCTGAAAATTTCAGGGGCTTCGCCCTGATGCTCCAGCGTAGAATTTTGGTTTAACGAAAGACTTCGCGGCTGCCTCATTGACAAATATCTTGAAACAATTGAGGAAACGGAAGGTAAAGAGGCTAACTAAATTGCGTATGAAGCTTCCGGTTTGCCTGCTTTGCCGAAAAGCCTCAAAGGGCCCTGCTTGTCCGTCGGTCTTTCAAAAATTTGGCCGGTGATTGAACCCAAAACTTGTTTCAGTTCAAGCTTGTTCATCCAAACAAGGTTGAAGCAAACACTTGTTAACATCAAACTTGCTCACCAAACAAGCCTTGTTTTTTACAGGACCCGGGCTCAATTTTGCGGATTGCGGTTGTCCGGTAGTTCTTTGGGGCTGGCTCAAGCTTACGGGTAGGCAAGGGTCTGGAAGGGTTTGGCCGGTTTAGAGGGGTTTAGAAGGGTTTTTAGAAGTGTTTAGAAGTGTTTAGAAGGGTGTTGGGATCACGGCCGCTAGGGCCCTAACGCGTACGGAGCCGAATGGAGCATTTCAAGATCGGCCTCGGGGATCTTGACTCGGGCACAAGTTCGTGCTTGGGGTTTAGGGTTTGGAGGGGTTTAGGGTTTAGGGTTTAGGGTTTAGGGTTTAGGGTTTAGGGTTTAGGGTTTAGGGTTTAGGGTTTAGGGTTTAGGGTTTAGGGTTTAGGGTTTGGAGGGGTTTCTTGCAAAGACTAAGCTCTCCCCCAGTTGTTTTGTAATGTTGTTTTTTTCTACTAGGATTGTTGCAACTATTCCTAAGTATATACCTCCTTAATATTAGCATCATATACATAAGATAGTTTTCCACATTATAGTACACTATATTATATGTTATTATATTTTTTTATTTTTTAGAATTATATAATATAATATTATATTATATTAAATTATATTATATTTCATACTAATATATTATGCATATATGTGTGTGTATATTGATATTTATATGATATTTATGTTTATATTTATATTTTGTTTACATATGTTTATATTTACCTGCTTATACTTATATCTATAAAATAATCATAATCATAATCATAATCATCATCATCATCACCATCATCACCATCATCATCATCATCATCATCATCATCACATGTACTTTTTGGGAGGGGGGAGGGGTCCCTGTTCCCAAGCCCAAAACCTTCAACCCCGATACCCAAAGCCTAAAACTCCAAACCTCCAAACCGAAATCCTAAACCCAAGGGACTAAAGGAGTGACCCTTATAAGGGGCCTTTGGGGTTCTTAGGGGTTTATCTAGGGGCTGCTTATGTATATAGGGACTATATAGGGTGTATACATATACATATACATATATATATATATACATACATACATATAGGTGTTATACAGAGGAATGAGAATTTGGGTCCCTTTTAAGGGGTCCGTCCTTATACCCCTCAATAAACCCTAAACCCTACATCCCTCAACCCTAAACCCTGAAACCCTGAAACCCTGAAACCCTGAAACCCTGAAACCCTGAAACCCTAAACCCTGAAACCCTGAAACCCTGAAACCCTGAAACCCTGAAACCCTGAAACCCTGAAACCCTGACACCCTGAAACCCTGAAACCCTGAAACCCTGAAACCCTGAAACCCTGAAACCCTGAAACCCTGAAACCCTGAAACCCTGAACCCTTGCCTGCAAGAGCGCCCAGCGAGGCATTAGCTTCTGGCGGCGGCTTCCTGGAATTAAGCCCTAAACCCTAAACCCTAAACCCTGAACCCTGAGCCAGGAACCCTAAACCGTAAACCCTAAACCCTAAACCCTAAACCCGAATTAAGCCCTAAGCCCTAAGCCCGAAGCCCGAAGCCCCTAGCCCCACTAAGAGCCCCATAAGAGCGTTGTCTTTGGGCCCAAGCAGCCCCAAATCCCTCAAACATCCCAAAACCCCTCCCCCAAACCCTGAACCCTAAACCCTGAACCCTAAACCCTGAACCCTAAACCCTAAACCCTAAACCCTAAACCCTCAACATCCCTCAGCCCTAAAGTCCTGACTTGTAATGTGATGAAGCTCATGGTTTGTAATTCGGGGTTAAGGACTTGGGGTTGAGGCTTTCGGGTTTCGGGTTTAGGGTGTATGGCTCAGCGAAGTCCAGCATCAGTCTGGCTGATCGCGTGAAGTACTTGCACCGGGTTCAGGGTTGAGGATTCAGGCCATTTCAGGGTCAAGGGGCTCAGGGTTTCAAGGTTTTGGGGTGCCCCATAATTCGACCCTAAACCCTAAACCCTAAAGTCTCGCCGACTTGGCCCCGACAGCTCGGGTATGCAACAAAGTTGCTGAGTCTCGCCCCCGCGCGCCTGGACGGCACCGGAAACCGTCAATCCTTTGAATACTGAGCCCTAAACCCGAAAAACCGTAAACCCTGAACCCCTAAAGCCAAACAACCTATATGAGGACCTTCAGCCTAAACCCGAATCCCTTTAGGGCTTTGATGGGTTTTGGGCTTGAGGGTTCAGGGGTGGGTTTAGGGTTTGAGGGTTCAGGGTTTGTAGGGTTGAGGCGTCTTCGGGAAAACAGGGGATAGGGCTTGAGGTTTTGCAGTTTGCAGGGTTTCGGAGTTTTGGGGGGGGTCCTGGGCTTAGGGTTTCGGTGTAGATTTTAGTTAGGGTTTTAGGGTTGCTTTTTGGTTTCGCTGCATGCCTTTCGCCGGGCTGCGGAGGCTATTCTGCATCTCTTTCTACCTCCGTGTTTGTTCTCTCTCTCTCTCTCTCTCTCTCTCTCTCGCCCTCGCTACCCTGAGCCCCTGAAACCCGAAGCACGGAGACCAATGCTCCCCCCAAAGATTTGTTGAGGCCTCCACGAGGGGAAAATAGGGGCTCGGAGACCCGTCTTCTCTTGAGGGACCAAAGGGGCCTTCACAATTAAGGCTAGCTGTATAAGGTAAGGTGCATGTTTGTGTATAAGGAATATCATCTCGAGACACGAGAGAGAGAGAGAGGAGCCCAGCAGAAGAAGAAGAGAAACAGAGAGAGGGGGCGGGAGAGAGAGAGAGAGAGACAGAGATGCGAGATCTAGGCTAGTAGGGTTAAGGACACCTTCTTTGTTTTGTACTGGTATCCCTTAACTGAACCACCGAGGTCTTTAGGGTTTGGGGTTTGGGGTTTAGGGTTTAGGGTTTAGGGTTTGGGGTTTAGGGTTTAGGGTTTAGGGTTTAGGGCTTTCCCCCTTGTGCGCCTTTACTGTGATCTTCCCTTTCAGTCGGCTGAGTGCAGCCGGCCCGGCCTCGGCACTGGAATTTTGCTACATGCAGCTTCGATGAAATTTGCCTCTACTACGGGGTTTAGGGTCTAGGGTTTAGGGTTTAGGGTTTAGGGTTCAAGGTTTTGAACATGAAATTTGCTCTACTACCTGGTTCATAGTTGGGATAGTAAGAAAATTTTAAATTTTTCCTCATTGAGTTTAAGTACCCTTAAGAATGTAAAATGATACCCCACTATGATAAAGCTACGGGGTTCAGGGTCTAGAGGGTTTAGGGTTTAGGGTTCAAGGTTTTGAACATGAAATGTGGGAAGAGGTGATTTGGTTAAAGCTCAGGTTCTGCTACTCTTGGTTTTAGGGTTTAAGGGTTTTAAGGTTTGAGGGCCACTTATTTTCGGGCTTTCGGATGTTAGGGTTCAGGGTGTTCGGGTTTAAGGGTTGAAGGCTTTTAAGTGTGTTTTAGGGATTTTCGCGCTTAGGGCGTTAGGTTTTTTAGGGTGGCAGGGTTTCAGGGTGTGGGGTCGAATAGCATGGTGTTTGTCGAAAACGGCGGCAGCGAGTCGGCACTAAGCCACCCCTTCTCTCAACTACCATGTCTGGGTTTGGAGTTCCAATGAGGTATAATGAGGTATCCGCTGCTGTCTCTATGGCGTTGTCGGGTTTAGGGTTTGCATGGGTTGAATCTTTGCGCCACCTATGACGCTGCTGAATACCTCAATGCCAACATGATCTGAGCCACGGATCGATCGCGCGCTCGCGCGCGCGCGCGCGCACGCGCGCGCTTTCTCAAGCTCACCACCGCGACTGATCACAATTCCGACAAATTGTGCCACCAAACGCTTTGCGGCTCACGCCAGGAGGTCGGGTTCGTGCGGGCCTTGACCTGCACCCTAAACCCCAAGCCGAGTGCTTGGAGGGAAATAGGGGCTTTGGGCTATTAGAAGGATGCAAAGTTTAAGTCTCTTCCTAGCTCTTTGTAGGGAAGTTCTTTGCAGGGAATCTAGGAAGCAGGTATATGCCCCTCTGTAAGTTTATTTTCATATTGATGATTATAAACATTCTCATTATATGCACTTGTTTTATATATTTGTGCATAGGATCTTCTTGTGATGCTAAATCTGCCATATCTGCAACTGCATTTTATTCATACCTGCACATTGACACATTGATATCATAAGTTTAATCATAATCATTGTCATCTTCTTTAACGTCAATTCGAAATTCGATTGCTGAGACCTGACCAGCATTCTACAGGCAGCCTAAGTCCCAATTCGGGAGGTGTAGGGTTCTTGCCAGACCCCACAAAAGCTGGAGCTCTGGGAATTACATGAAGGTTCGAGGTTCAGGGGCTTAGGGCTTACAAGGACCCCCCAGAGAGACATATGGGGCTCTCTAAATCTGCACGTCTTGTCGGGTCAAAGGCAAGCTAATGGGGTTTAGGGTTTAGGGTAAGTCCTAAAACGAAGTCCAACGCCCTAAGCCCCTAGCCCCGAAACCTAAACCCTAAGCCCTACTTCTTAAAACGCCCCTGAGCGCCAAGCACTGCTTTTCTTCTCGGCCTTCTCAAGGTTCTGCTGCCTGGACAGTGCCCTACAAATCCAGAAGGTTTAGGGCCCCTTGGGGCGTTACAAGGACTAAACGCTGCGGCACCTCAAAAACGCTTCAGGCCCTAAGCTCGTCCCAAAATGCAACACCGGACACCCTAAAGCCTTCTCGGTGCTCGAAAAGCCCTAGGTCTTTAAACCGAGGCCCTAAAAACCCTGGAGCCCAAAACCTACACATCTGTGCCTAAGACTGCTGAGGCTGCTTCGTTTGAAGAAATCCGAGAGCATAAACTCTAAACCTAAACCTTAAGCCCTCAGGCCCTAAACCAAACCTCCGACCCAAAACGAATCCCCGAGTTGACTTCCATCCTGGGCCCTTGTACCTCTAAACGCTCGAGGGTTTAGGGCCCATAGGGATCCCATAGGGTATATACACCGGCGTCCATCCAGGTCGCTAAAAGGCAGCAGCACATTCCACCTAGCCCAGCTACCGCTGCCGCCCTGGCACGGGAGTTGTTGCGTAGGACGGCAACAGTTTGCCAAGCTCGGTGGTGCAGCATGTTCAGGTCGCAATGAATGTCATGTAGAAGGAGCTATGCTTTGCTCTGCGGGTCCAAAATGAAGTGGGTCGCCTACTGTCGCCTCGTCCAAGTACAGCAGCACCTCCACGGAGAACCCGCTGTCCAGCATACGTCTGAGCAGCGAGGAACGTGCGATCGCGCGCAGCGCGATTTTCCCACGGCTGGGATCTGCAACGACGCAGGCTTCGTGTTTCCCGTTGGCAAGTGGCAGGTGCGCCACGAGAGCGATGTGCAGCAGGGGCGCGCGGCGAGTGTTGCGGCGTGGGTTTACAGGGCTTCCCGGGCTCAGGGCAAGGGTTTATGGGGTATATAGGGTTGAGAGGGCCCAGGGTTTGGGATATAGAGCTTCTAGGACATTCTAGGATTTAGGGCCAGAGTGAAAATTTAGAGGGTACATAAGCTTGATAGAGTTTAGGATCTTGGGCAGGCAGGAATTTTAAGGTTTACAGGATTTGTAGGGTTTAGGGCCAGGGTTTATAGGCTTTATCGGGTTTATCAGGTTGATAAGGTTTGAGGTTTGATAGGGCTAGTGAGGCCTAGGCTTTAGGGGTTTGGGCCTTGGGGGTTAGGAACCTTAACTAAAGCAAAGCTCTCGCATCGCGCCTCATCACGGAGAGCAGGTTGGACGGCTTCTCATCAACGCCGTCCTGCGGCACAGGACATAACCGCGCTGATGCTCAGGGCCTGTCGAGCCAAAACCCTGTAACCGCTGAGCCCTAAACCCTCTGGGCCCCAAACGCCAAATCCTAAACCCTCAACCCGAAACCCTCAACCCGAAACCCCCAACCATCCTCCACAAGTTCATACTTCGGAGGTATGGAGGCTCTAGAGTGTGGATCACACCTGTGCGCGAATAGTCGGGGAATCTAGGATGCAAAGAGTTTAGGGTTTAGGGTTTCGGGTTTTGGGTGATAAGGGTGATTTAGCAGACCTTATTGGGAGCTTGTTATAGGGATGCAAGGTTCAGGGCAAGGAAATCTTTCGGTCTTTGGGTCAGAGATCTTCGAGTTCCTTAGAGGATTTGTTGGGGGCTCATGTATGTAGCGCCTTTCGTGCCCCCCAAGCCCCCAAAATTCCTAAGGGTGGAGTTGTTTAGGCCCTCCGTGCTTGGGCAAGAGCCCAAAATTCTCTGAACCCTCTAACGCCCTGAGGATTCTTGCTTTGGTGTCTAGGGTAAACCCTATAAAACCCTACAAAACCTAAAGCCTAAACCCTTAATCCCTAAACCCTGAACCCCAAACCCCAAACCCTAAACCCTAACCCGTGAGATTTCGAACCCAGGTCCTCGCGCAAGCGCTTCCTCTCCGTCTCGAAGAGGGCCACGGCCTCGGCGTCCTCGTCAAGGGCAGGGTTTAAGGCTGCAGGGTTTAGGGTTACTGGGTACAGGGTGTAGGGTTTGGGATTTAGGGTTTAGGGTTTAGGGTTTACGGTTATCGGGTTATAGGGATATAGGGTTTAGGATTTGGGGTTTAGGGTTTAGGGTTTAGGGGTTGGGTTTCGGGTTTGGGTTTAGGGTTACAGGAGCTGGTTTTGCCGGGCTAGGAAGGAACATGGCTTTCTGGACCATAGGCAACACCTGTTGCTCAAGCCCACCCAGTGCAGTTGTCCTCAGCATCCTCTTGCTTTACTTGCTGTAGGGTTTAGGGTTTAGGATTTAGGGTTTAGGGTTTAGGGCTCAGGGCTTAGAGTTAGGGTTTAGGTTTTGGGTTTAGAGTTTAGGGTTTAGGGTTTCTCCCTGCAAAGGGCAACGTCCTACAGTGGATCACGATCAGAAGGGGACTCATTGACCTCGCAAACCCAACACAGACCAAACACCTGAACAACCCCCAAGGCCCAAAGTGTTTTGCCTGGCCACAGAACCAGACATGACCCCGACTTTGGTAGGAGTTTCACCCCTAGACCCAAAAGCCGAAATCCTAAACCCTAAACCCTAAAGTATCTGAGACACCATGCAAAAACAAGCAGGCCGCATCTGGCGCGAACCATTGCAATCGACAATAAAAGCGCGGTGGCGGTGTGTAAGGGTGATGTCTCCAGGGCCAACGCACCTGCCACTGTCATTGTGCTTCGCAGGCGGGACTTGCTGGCGAGAGTTGTCTAAGTGGACTGCATTGGTCCATGTGTTGACGCCATCCCTGCAAGGGCGGAGACGGAGCACGTTAGTGCCCGGCCAAACATGGTATGCTGCACGGTGGGTTGGGACTGCTGCAAGCTGCCATCTTCCGCATCCGACAACGGGAAGCATTGGGGGTTTAGGGTTGAGGGTTGAGGATTTGGGTTCCAATGCCAAAACTGACAGCACCTTAAGCCATGAACCCACCTAAGCCCTGAACACTAAAATCCTAAGCCCTAAACCCCCCGTTGAACGAAGCCTCGAAATTCTTCTTTCGCTTCTTCTCCCGCTCAGCGTCTTCGATGAGCTGGTAGTGCTCATACTCTGCCTACATGCAAGGAACGTGGGCTACTGCAGTTTTTTCTGGGTTTAAAGAAGTGTATCAGGGATCCTGAACTTACCCAAGGGAATGAAGACACTACCAGGCATCCTGGAATACTGAAGGGTGTTTAAAGACTACGGACGGTGGACCGCCTAGATAGGCTAGGCGCGCTGAGGTTTAGGGTGTAGAGTCTAAGGTTGAGAGAATGCTGTGTACGTCTCTCCTTTGAAAGTTACTTTCGTACTACCACAACTACTCCTAAGCTGCACCGGTGTGCCAGGCGTTCCACGACTGTTTGCCATGAATTCGGCTCGTTTCGTGCTCCGCTTGGTTCCACTGGGGTGGCAAAGCCCCAAACCCTGAGGCCTATGCCCCACACCCCTAAACACCTTAAACCCCCTAAACCCCCTGAACCCCTTGAACCCCTTGAACCCCTTGAACGCAAAACCCTTTAAACCCAAAAGCGCAAACGAAAGCTTTCGCAGGGTGGGGCGGGGCCCCCAAGCAACTTGGACAATGGCTTATGTGGTTTGGGGGCTGCAACAACGCGTCGATGCGGCCTCGTCAATCGTGTGGACGTTGTACTCTTTCTCTTTGTCCTGACCCAACGGACGAAAGGAGCTCATATCCCTTCACGACTGCTATACGGGCCTTAGTAATGAGAGACTATGGCAACTCTAGTTACACAACCCTATTAAACACATTTATGGGCGGGAGGGATGACTGTGTTGCGAAGATGATGTAACAAGTCTTCCTTAATTACGGGGCACTGACAGGCTGCAGCTGCTGTGTGCATTTCGGCCCACAGCCCCAGATCTCGGGGCTTTGGCTGGTTGAGGGCGTTAAGGGCTTACACGGTTTAGGGTTTAGGGTGCGGTATACGGTCTCGGGCTGACAGGTTTTAGGGGTGAGGGCGATACATGGTTCAGGGTTAAGGCTTAGGGCTATACAGGGTCTAGGGTTATCAGGGTTTTGGTTCTAGGGCTCAGGGTTTAGGGGTTTCAGGGTTAGGGTTGGTAAAGCTCTTAAAACCCAGAACCCCCCCCCCCCCCCCCCGTACATGGGGGTTTCCGAAATTAGGGGTCCCATATTATAATGCAATCCTACTACGAAAGCGCGTAACTTAAGACATACACGGGCGTAGAAAAGGATCCCTAAACCCTAAACCCCAAACCCTAAACCCAAAAGCCAAAACCAAGAACCCCAAACCCTGTCAAGCCTGTAAAGCCTATAAAAACCCATTCAAATTCAACAAAACCCGAAGCCCTGACTGCCTTGTCGTCCTTCTCCTCCAGGAACCCTATAAAATTTGCCCTAAACCCTAGACCCTGAACCCTTGGAAACCCTAAACCCTAAGCCTAAACCCTAAACCCTAAATCCTAAACCCTAAACCCTATAAACCCCAAGCTGCGTCATGAAAGGGCTACAGTATTGGAGTCCTTGTCGTCCTTCTCCTCCGCCGTGTTGGCGGCGATCTGCTCCGCAGGCGACAGGCCCTCGCGCTTGAACTCTGGCCTCATTTTGCGTCCGAGTCGGGGGGTCTTAGGTCCCCTAAAACCCTGAAGTAGCCCTAAACCCTAAACCCTAAACCCTAAACCCTAAACCCTAAACCCTAAACCCTAAACCCTAAACCCTAAACCCTAACCCCTACACCCCTAAACCCTAACCCTAAACCCTAAACCCTAAGCCCTAAACCCTAAACCCTAAACCCCGATCCCTAGCCTGCCGTGGTCTTGGAGGGCTGTGCGCTCCGCTGATCGATGACAGGAATCTTCGTTGCAGGTGCGTCTGGGTCGGTATACGACAGCCCCTCGGCAAAGCATAACTACCTTTAAATCCTATGGACGATATAGACTCCAAATTCACTAAAAACCCTGGGCCCTGTCAACCCTAGACGAGAAACCCTACGAAACACAGCAAGCCCATAAGTTTCCAAAAACAACGAGGTTTACAGAGTTTACAGGGTTTATAGCGTTTTTTTTTAGATTTTAGGAGCTGGTTTTGTGTTGTTTGCTGTATCGTTTGTAGTATGCTGCCTACGCAACTATGTCTGTAGGCCGTAGTGTGTCGAGCTGTTGATATGCTTTCGCTCTTCTGATGTTTTGGCCATGCAAGCGGAAAGTTGAAGGAGTAATGCTAGTATTGAAATTTGTGTGGTTTTGGGCGAGGAAGGTTGTTGAAGGCTTACGGCCTTCGGACTTCGACAAAATAGGCTTTTTTTGGAGTTTTTGGGGCAAGTTTTTGGGGGGTCTGGGGGCTTGATTCTTCAGGAGCATAGGGTCTTGGTTTGGCAACTTATGGTATCACAAATTTCTTCGCTAAACCCTAACCCTAAACCCTAAACCCTAAGGTCTAAGCCCTAAACCCTAAACCCTAAACCCCAAACCCTAAACCCGAGTACCGAGTACCGAGTGGGGTGGGTGAGGGGTGGGGAGGACACGCTGGGTCTCTGGCAAATTGCGCAGCACGTTCTCCTTTCGCTCGGCTTCCTTCTCCGCCTCACCATCCCACCAGGAAGCCCTACTACTACATCCCAAGCTTCAGGTTTAGGGTTTAGGGTTTAGGGTTTAGGGCTTAGGGCTTAGGGCTTAGGGCTTAGGCTCTAAGCCTAAATCCTTAACACTAAACCCTAAAGCCCACCTCCGACATGATAGGCCCGAAGCCCTTAGACCGTTAGTTTCTAGGCCCACGTGAAAGAATTCTCAGCTTTTCCCTGTTTTAAAGTATAGGCCTCAAAATATGTGCCGGAGTGCGAATATCTCCCAACCCGCCGAGGAACAAACCCTCTAATTAAGCAGATTCTAAAGCCAGCGCGGCCCAATACAAAGGCCTATGAGCCCAAAAGCCCTGAGCCCTAAACCCTAGACCCTAGACCCTAAACCCCAAACCCTCCCTAAACCCCAAACCCAAAAACCCCCAAACCTGACCCTAAACCCTCAACCCAAATACTCAAACCCTCAGGAAAGCAAACAAGGCCCTCCTATCCCAACACCTCGAACGATTTTTTTTTTAACAAAAGCTCAACCCCTTAAAGAAGTGCTCGCGCGGTTCGCGCCTCTGACTTCTTCACCTGCGTGACGATGTCCCGAACCTTGCCATCGCCCTGGGAAAGCAGGAGGGCTTAGGGTTTAGGGTTTAGGGTTTAGGGTTTAGGGCTTAGGGTTTAGGGTTTAGGGTTTAGGGCTGGGGATCTGACTACCCCCCACGACCCAAGGAGACCAAATCAAATAGCCCAGAGCCATATTTGGGCCTTGTTACTTGTTTTTGGGGTAAACCCTAAACCCTAAACCCTAAACCCTAAACCCTAAACCCTAAACCCTAAACCAGTGCGTTCCCTTTCTTGGGACCCAGCTCGATTTGCAGGGCCCCTTGTGCGTAGCCAAGAACTGGTTGGGGGTCTAGGGCCACGTAGTGGTAGAGCTGAGGAACCCAACGTGATCCTCAGGTGTCATTTACTCGGCTCCCCGCATGGGGTTTCTATCTTACTAGTTTTATCATAGGGATTTGGGGAAGTAGGTCCTATACCCTAAACCCCTAAACCCTAAACCACATTAAGCTTATGAGGTCTAATTATTCCTCCGTTGTAGCAATCCACAAGTGATTTCGCTTCTGGATTGTCCTTGGGACCGCTTGCATAAACCCTAAACCCTAAACCCTGAACCCTAAACCCTAAACCCTACACCCTACACCCTAAACCCTAAACCCTAAACCCTAAACCCTAAACCCTGAACCCTGAACCCTAAACCCTAAACCCTGAACCCTAAACAAAAAACAGCTGGGGCCCCAGGCGGTGATCTCCTGCACCAAGGTCTCGGCGCGCACGAAGTTCATCCCTGTGCCTTCACGGCTTGTAGGGTTTAGGGCTTAGGGTTTCATTAGGGTTTAGGGTTTAGGGATTAGGGTTTAGGGTTTAGGGTTTAGGGTTTAGGGTTTAGGGTTTAGGGTTTAGGGTTTTAGGGTTTAGGGTTTAGGGTTTAGGGCTCCACGGTTTAGGGTTTAGGGTTTAGGGTTGTGGGGGATCGAGGTTTGAGGGTTGGTAGGGGTTTTATAGTGGTTTGTAGGGGCTTCGTCGGCTTCGTGGTCTTTTTGGGACTTTTATGAAGGGAATATAGAGGTTATATGGGGTTTTCTGAAGGTTTGTAGGGCAGGTGTAGTTGTTTGAGGAATTATTTGTATAGGGTAAGGATCTGCTGTAGCCAGTGGGTTCTCAACAGCCGCCACGTTGGAGGTGGGTCTTTCTGAGGTTGCCGCCCGGTTTAGGGCTTTGGGCTGCTAGATTCAACCCTACATTTGAATCTGCCCTTTTAAGCCCTCAAACCTCTCAAGCCCGAAACCCGAAACCCGAAACCCTAAACCCTAAACCCTAAACCCTAGGCTTCGAGGCATGCTCGTCGTACTTCCGGGTTCTCAGAAAATGGTACTCCCGGACTTTACCAAGCCCTCAGCACGAAAACCTGCGAATCCAACCTAAGCCCTAAACTCTTTAGAACTTTGGTATGGAGTTTCTATACTATGAGATTACTATATTGTTATAGCATGATATGCCTATATGTTATTCTAGTATTGCAGTCTTACAGGAATATGGTTTTACAGCACCGTAGCGCCATGGTATTCTGGTATGGTAGCATTTTAGAATCAGGTTTATCGTGTTATAGTATTATAGTATTCTCGTAGTATGGTATTATAGAATTATAGTATTCTACATGTTGATGTCATTATAGAATTACATTAAAACATAAGGTTTGTATTTCTATTCTTGTAGACTATTCTTATACTATCATGTTCTCGTACGATTCTGCCATTATACTGCTGTCTGAATATTTTGCTACATAATGACGTGGCTATTTTAAAACCTCCGTGTTCTGCTATATGGGGTTCCCCTAAACCCTAAACCCTAAACCCTAAACCCTAAACCCGTATATGTGAGGCTTCTACCAGGTTTTGCTGCTAAGGCTCCTGCGCCTCGCCGCCGCGAAGCGCCCGCGTGGTAGCAGGGGCCGGCGTCCCAGAGCGTCAGCCCGAAAGGCGGGGTGGAGAGTTTAGGGTTTAGGGTTTAGGGTTTAGGGTTTAGGGTTTTGGGGTTCAGATTGAGTGTTTGGGGGCTTAGGGTGTGGGGTTTGTGTTTAGAGGTTTAATTTTTGGGGCGTTTAGGGCTTACGGGTTTCTACGAGCATGGGGGTCTAGGGTTGACAAGGCTCCTGGCCTTCGGGGCCTTTCAGTGTGGAGAGTCAAGGATGCCGATAGCACGTAACCCCAAAGGTAGATCTTGCTTTGGCATGACAGAATGGGCGCTAGTAGGAGCTCACAATGGCTGCAACATTGCCTCGTTGCTTTAAGAGGATCTAGGTGTAGCGTCGTGTCACAGCTGTCTTGCTTGAGTGCGCGTGCCTTACATGTGGGTGTGTCTATGTGGACTTGCAAGCTGGCAGGGGCTTTCTGGGTTTCTGTGGTTCGTAATCGTGGCACACGGCTCAGGTGTGGAAATCTTGGCGTGTTGGCCCTGTTCTCGATCTCTGTCTGCGGAGCAGAGACGCGCATCGGCACAGGGGCCCATGTAAGCCCTACTTGGAGGTTCATGGGCAGTTAAAGTAGGGTTATAAGCTCCTAAATAGGGTGATAAGTATAGTTACCATGACTACAACCCTACACTTTACTAGCCATGAACCTATGCAGAGACCTGCTAGTTAGCCTGCGAGTTTAGGGCCTAGGACACCCCACCGAGCCTGCAGGTGTTTTTGGGCTTTGGCCTTGGAAAAGGTTGAACTCTCAACCCTGCAACCGTCTTCCAAGCCCAAAGAGTCCCCAAAAACCCTAAACCCTAAACCCTAAAACCCTAAACCCCAAAACCCCAAAACCCTGAAACCTAAACCCCCAAAAACGTGTTTCGGGTGTAGGGGATGCTCTTGCCTGGTTTCGGTCTCCTCCGGCACGTCCACCGCTTCGATCATTTTCTGATCCTGAAGCTTTCGGATAGCCTGGGCGCACTGCTTCGCTGGGCATTATATACATATATGCACATATATATATATATATGTATATATATATATATATATCTGTATATATGTATATGTATTTGTAGACATTAGTATCATATACTCGATATAGTATACTGTTTATAGTATACTATGTCCAGTATGCTCTATATATCTATATATCTATATATACATATATATATATAAGCTATATCGAGTATACTATATCTAGTGTTCTAGACAGTATGTTAGTAGTACACAGTACAGTACTTCTACCACGTAGTGTGCTCTATGAGGCGAGCCTTGGGACAGGCGATCGCGACGCGCCTACATCCTCCACGCTGCAGCAGCTGGAAGCGACTCCACCGGCAGTCTTGGGTTTTTGGTTTCGAGCCTCCATGCACTGGAGCACGTGGATGGCGACGGTGCAGTGCCCGCTTTCAAGGTTGCCAGTGAGCGCTGCGCTGTTTGGCACATGGTAGTGGCTCCAGTCGGCCCAGTCCACTGTATCGTATGCGCCCAAGTCGGGCGGCCGGCAGCTCCGTCTTCTTGGGCACACTGTTCGTGCTGCACTGAGCTCCCTAAATTACCGCATGAAGTCGAGACTACGGTCTGATCACCCGACGGGATGATCGTGGCACGGGGGCGCCAGTGCCTGGGTTGTCACATTTTCAAGTGTTACCATCACCTAATCCCGAAGCCCCAGCTAAAGGTTTAGGGTTGAGGGTTTCGGGTTTAGGGTTTAGGTTTAGGTTTAGGGTTTAGGGTTTAGGGTTTGGGGTTTGGGGTTTGGGGTTTGGGGTTTGGGGTTTGGGGTTTGGGGTTTGGGGTTTGGGGTTTGGGTTTGGGGGATTGGGGTTCAGGGTTTAGGATTTAGGGTTCGGGTTTAGGGTTTAGGGACGCAAGCCTCAAGCGGAGGAACCCCCAACATTCAAGCCCCAATTCAGGGAAACGGGGACAGAGTGACAGAGAGAGGAGATCTGGGAAAACACAAACATGAGGAAAAACAGAGCACAGGAAAGTCAGCTCCCTGAACCCAGGAACATGTGCCATCAAAGGGAGCAAAAAGCACCCTGAGTTAGGGTTTAGGTTTTTTCAATTTCAGGACCAAAGTTCCAAACATCTCAGGACTAATTAAACCCTAAACCCAAAACCCCAAAACCTAAATCCCTAAACCCTAAATCCTACACTTTAAACAGCAAACCCATTGAGTCAAGCCGCATTTGCGAGCTGCTGGCATCACACCCTCACAAGCCCTCAACGCGCGCCCTCAAGCACTAAATAAACCCCAAGACCCCCCAACCCTTAAAGCCTTATTCGTTGAACAGAAGCCTACTAACACCCTATTCCTCAAGCCCCTGAAGCCCCAAACCTTTCAACACCTCAGCCCTCGAATCCCAAAGCTCTAAGCAATCAGAGCCTACACCCCTAGGCCCCTAAACCCCCAAACCCCAAAACCCCAAAACCCCGAAGCCACAAACCCTAAACCCTAGCCCTAAACCCTAAACCCTGAACCCGAACCCTTAAACCCTAAATCCTTAAACCCGTAAACTCCTAAACCCCTAAACCCTGAAGCCACCGAAGCCTGGAACAAGCGCAGGAAGTCGAAATGCGTCGAGTCTGCCCACCTGTCTCAGGGTTTAGGGTTTAGGGTTTAGGGTTGTAGGATTTGGGGGGGGGGGGGGGGGCGGCCCTAAACCCTAGATCCTAATTGGAGGTTTGGGGCTCAGGTGTTTTTAATTTGCGGGATTTAGGGGGGGGGGGGGGGTCTCAGGTTTGGAGCTTGGCGGCATTTTTGGTTTTTTGGTGGGGGGGGGGGGGGTTTGGAGGGTTGAGTGTGTCCAGGATGCAAAGCTTGTGGCTTTCAGGGGTGCTGGGTGTAGGGCTTAGGGTTTAGGCTAAAGGGCTTAGGGTTTAGGGATTTGTCTAGCAGGATTTGTGGATTTGTGTGTAGGATGCCCCCAAACCTACCAAGGAAGCTTCACAGAACAGGCACCAGAGCTCCCAACGCGACATCAGTTGCAAGCGTGACGCCCTTTGCTCGGCGCGACAGGCTGAACCTCCACCACAAAAACAAGCCTAAGCCGAAACCTCAACGCAGAAGAGTCCCGCAGTAGCTCTGAGCCCTAAACCCCAAAGGTCCCTTCTTCCTGTAGCCCTATAGACCCTAAACCCTAAACCCTAAGCCCACCAATTAACCCCTTCAGGGGCCTTGAGCAGATGCTCGCCGCGAGATCCCCAAGGGTAAAGGGCCCCACGAAGCACGTCGACATCTTCAGAACGGCGGCCTACGCGACAGGCTCGGGGCTCCCCAGAAGCTCAGAAGGGATCCAAGGGGCTTCGTTTCTTGTAGTAGCCCTAAACCCTAAACCCTAAACCCTAAACCCCAAACCCCAAACCCCAAACCCCAAACCCCAAACCCCAAACCCTAAACCCTACCCTTTCTTGGGGTGCAGGTTTCAGAGGTGGTTCAGGGCTTAGGGTATTTAGAGCTTCAGGCAAACCTAAGACCGAAAACACGAGACCCCTTTCTGCTTCATGGAAGGGAACCCGACTCCTAACATCTTAGGGTTTAGGGTTTAGGGTTTAGGGTTTAGGGTTTAGGGTTTAGGGGTACCATGATGGCCAGTCAATTCGGACTTAGGCTTAATCCGATCCTCATTTTCGGAGGCCTAAACACCCCTAAAACCCTAAACCCTGAACCCTCAGCCCTGGAGGCTTTGAGCGGCTGAGCCTTTCAGGAGAAGCGGAAAAAATGGTGAAATTAAGCGGTCGAAGTACGGGCCCCAGGCTTTGCCAAGTCAAGAGGACTTCAAAATGCTCCATGCAGGACTGAAGAGAGAGGTTGCAGGGACACGGAAGAGCGGATATTGTAAGGCCTCAAGCAAGCTCAAGGAAAATGACCCTAAACCCTAAACCCTAAACCCTAAACCCTAAACCCTAAACCCTAAACCCTAAACCTAATGGGGTTCAGCAGTTTGAAGATCTTTCGGGCCAGCCCTGGGTTCTGGATCCGGAGAGAAGCGCGGTATCTTTTCAGGTCTTGGCTCCGGCACAGATTTCTTCCGTCGTCAGCACTTCAAGAGGAACGACCATATATGCTTTGCGCTCATTTTTTTTGCAACTGGGCTCTATTCATGCACATCATCAGTCTTTGGCCAACTTAAGGGGCCCCGACACCCACGATTGTCTACTCAAAACACAGGGACTGCAAGCGCGACTCATTGTGTAGGGGCTTTTCCCCCACAATTTTTGGATCGCTTCAGTTGAAGGGTGCTGCAGCTTGGGCTTCATGGCTTTGGGGCTTGTGGCTTTGAGGTCTTGGGCCCTAGACTCTACCCAAAGGCTCCAATGTAGTTCCTTTTTGGGTTAGGTATAGGGGATTCTAGTATACTACCCCAAAAAGGTACTACATAGGAGCCTTTGGGTAGAGTTCAGGGGCCACGGCTACGGCTTCGGGACGTGCGCTGCAGGCCATTGCCGGCGACAAGCGTCATGCCAAAAAGAAACAATAGAATTAGCAACAAACTCCGATCCATGATGTAAGCAAGGGAGCACTGCTGACGACAAAGATCAGAAAAAAGCGCCCTGGAAAGGACCGGGGAGCCCAGATCTGGCATCCGACACACAGCTCCGCAGTAGCTCCAACCCCCAAAAGAAACCCAAATCCTAAACCCTGGATCCTGCAAAGCTTTGGCGACAATTTGATGACGACAATTTATGATCCAAACTACAGAGCCAGTGCGCAAGCAGCGGCTAGAACTTTATCAAACTGCGGGGTCGCTTGGCCAGCAGAGTCAAATGTGAAACTGTGAAACCGGATTGTATCTACATGATACGGCCTTCGCTACTGAAGCCAATATATATATATATATGCTAAACTATCAGCAGCCCATGCATTTGTCCGCAATTCAGGTTTTTCCAGCCCCGCTGCCCCCACCTGGCTTCTCCCGCAAGACATTAAGCTGACCTCGCTCATATGCGTCACGCGCGGCCATGTTTGCAAATTTCAGGAGGCTCAGCTTCTCGAAGGGCTTGCCCAACTCCTTTTCCAAAAAGCGTACTTCCCCTTGCTGTGAATTGCCCAAGCCGCCGTCACCTTTCATCACCACATAGAGATCACAATCCTTTTCAGCAGCCATGCGGGTCTTGCGCATCCACATGTCGTACCACTTGCAACCCCAGGGCTCTGCCTTGCCGTACAGGTGGTAGCAGTGACAAGCCTCCTTGGGCACTCCACCAGCATGTCCACGAGCATCCCTCTTGGGATCCAGCACGTGATCGCCAAAGCCAGGGGCATCTTTATCAGGTAGGAAAACACAAGTTGTCGCCAAGCTGTTCTTCAGCTTGGCACGCTCCATCAACATGTTCCATCCGGTGCCATGAACACCTGGGAAACTGACAACCACTTTGGCATGCTTGATGAAAGCCTCCTCAGGAGACCCCTCGAACAGGATTTTGAATGAGCGGTCCACCTTGAGGATTGCCTCCCTGTGCTCATCTGTTATGATCCATCGTAAAAAATCATCATCCTCGTCTGGTATTTTGTCGACTCGGCGCACACCAGCGGCAGCCAACTCTTTCTCAAAGTCTAAGTCCCCGTCTGTCTCAGACTGGCCCTTCGTGGCACCGCTTCCCATTGAGGAAGGAAATGCCCTCCTTGGGAGGGCAACAAGCGCGCAAGGCTCTCAAGGCAAAGCTGAAAGGAGCTGAATGCGGATGTCAAAGCTGCGCTCTACAGCGGCAAGGGTCCCTGACTATGGGCCCTTAATCCACTTTGGGATTAGGGTTTAGGGTTACAGGGTCCCTGATTATGGGCCCTTAAAAGGGGAGCCCTTATATACCCTACAAAACCCAAGGGCCCATACTTCAGAACCCTTTAAAGAAGCTATGGGGCCATACGAATGGCCATGTAACTAACCTCGGGTAATATAGGAGTCGGAAGAATTACTGATAGTATTCCCATATATGGTCCCTTTATAGTTATAGTGTATGTTATCTTGGACCCTGAGACTGGGTTGCTGTTCCCTAAACCCTGAACCCTAAACCCTAAATCCTGAACCCTAAACCCTAAATCCTAAGCCCTAAGCCCTAAGCCCTAACCCTAAACCGCAAGGGTTGCTTCTGCTAAGAAACTTAAACTTGGATCAGGGTTTAGGGCTTAGGTAGCAAATCCTCAGGCCTAAGCCCTAAACCTTTACTTTTAAGGGTGTGGTTTAGGGCTTAGGGTTTAGGGTTCAGGGTTTGGGGATTTGGGCTTACTAGGTTTATAGGGTTTGGTAGGGTCTAAGGGTAGTTTCATGGTCCCTGCCATCCAGGGTTCTGATGTATGGGCCCTTAACTTGTACAGGGTTTAGGGTTTAGGGTTTAGGGTTTAGGGTTTAGGGTTTAGGGTTTAGGGTTTAGGGTTTAGGGTACAGGGTATTTATGTAAGGGGCATGTAGGAGGACCCCTTCTGAGGGCCCATGGGACCATGTAACTACCCTACGAATTTATGAGGCCCAAGAAAGAGTAAGCCAGGGGGTGCCTTCTTGGTTTGAAGGGGTCTATCAGGGAACCTAAGCCCCCAAGCAGGGAGTAAGGGCCTACTATGGGTCCTAGCGTAGTATCTAGCAATCTCATGGTGACGTGTGGTTTAAGTTCCTGAAGAGCAACTACGAAGGCCGTTCGTTCAAGCCCAAACCCATCTTTTCGGCCCTAAACTTGGCCGAATCCTTAGCCCTAGAAACTGCCAGGATTTAGGGTTTTGAGTTTAAGGATTAGGCTACGAAAGACCCAAAGCCACACCCACCAGAAAAGAGTCACCCACAAAAGGCTGAAGTCTGCACCTGACACTTCGAACCCTGCAGTCTAGGGTTCAGGGTTTAGGGTTTAGGGTTAGGGTTTGGGGTTAAGCAGTAAGGATCTTAATCCAAACTTTCCACTGTCCAGGCGCCCAAGGGGCCACTGCACAAGCAGCACCGATGGTGCTGCTCCCCTAAACCCTAAAACTAAACCCTAGACCCTAAACACCCTGAAGCCCTCAAATCTGCCTCTAAAGGATCCAGGGCTTCCAGTGCGCAGACCGTGTTGCCGATCATTGCGGTGTGGCCCCACCTTTGGTCGACTTTGTGACGCTTTCTGGTACTACTATTACTATTATTCTATTATTATGCTTATTATTATTATTATTATGGTTTTTGTTATTGCTATTAGTATTACTTTGTTCTTCTTCTTCTTATTCTCATTATTATGATTAGAATTATTATTCCTATTATGATTATCATATCAAAATATAGCCTTATTTTTGGGGGGGAGAACGGGGTTTAGGGTTTAGGATTTAGGGTATAGGGTAGAGCCTAGGATGTTTAGGGGTGAAGAGTCTGAAAGAATATGTTGGAGTTTGGTGGCTTAGAGTCTATAGGCAGGAGTTTAGGAGTTCAGAGGACTCAGAGTACCGGATCTTAGGCTATTGGCTGTGTATATATATAGATATACATGTATATATATATATATATATCCAGACAGAGTGAGGGTTTTTGTTGTTCTTCTGATTGGGGTTGGGGGGCGCGGCCGGGGCGAGGGGGCGGGAGGGTGGTCGCTCAACCTATACCCCCAACAGGTGGTAGCCCTCACATACCCTAAACCCTAAACCCTATTTCCCTGCGACTTTAGATCTTAGAATCTTGGGAATTACCAAAGGTGACCCTACGACCCCATGGTCATAGGGGTCTGGGGTGTTGGTTTGGGTTCGGGGCTTTGCGTCTAGAGTCTAGGAGTCTAGAGTTTTTGTTTCGGGGGTTAGGGGAAAGGTTTTTGGCTTTGTAAGATTGGGAGTAGTGTCCTACGGTTTCAGGGTGGTGGTGGTTTCGGGTCACTCATGATGTCAAGGTGCTGTGACACGTTGACCTTGTCGATGTCCTGGGCACAAGATCTCCATCTACATACTCTCCCTTCCCGTGAGGTTATCTGCTGTACCCCCAAAGCCTGAGCCTAAAACCTATACACCTTAAACACAACCCTGCACGAAGCCTACATGCTGGGGTGCCATTTGAAGCCACATTTGAAGCTTCATCAAAAGAATGCCAGCTACGCAGTGCCAGCTACGCGGTGCTTCGAAAGAGCGGCTACGCATACGGCCCATAGCACATCAAGGTTTGATTTCGTCCAATGCATTTATTCCTGGCACAAATACTAAATTGGTTGTCATGTGTTCTTAGACCTAGTTTTTGTTTGACCGCTGAGTAATAATCGAGAACGAGCAAGAAGAACTTGCACTGGTAAAGGAATTATATACTACGTGGATGTGAGGTGAAGACGAGAACGAGGATCTTCAGAATGAAGCAAACCAACCCGTATAAAACCTTAACCATGCTTTATTTGCGATTTCTCGCTTCATTGTCTTCATTTTATTCTCTCACTCGCTTTCCGACTTTTTGATATCTTCATATTAAGTTGCTTGAGCCCGTATTCTTATACGGCCCAATGCGCTCGAAGAGTGCACGCAAGACCGAGTGATTCCGAGGGAGGGAGGTCTAGGACTTATGGCAGGGTTTTTAGTTTGCTTGGCATCAAGGCCACACTTTAAAGGATCTATTTGGAGAGTGGTTTTCATGCTGACCTTGGTGGACCCTAAACCCTAAACCCTAAACCCTAAACCCTGAATTGGTGGGGGGCTTTAGTCCACGGTGGTGTGGGGACTTTCGCGTTGTTCGGGGTTCATGCGCAGACCATAAGCCCTATAAAGCCTGTAAAACCCCACGCCTCCCTAAAAAAAACCTAGAAGCAACAATAACCCAACAAACTGAAAAAGTCCAAACCTGAAATTGAACTTGCCCGGCCTTGCACTCCACGTTCTTGACCTGTCCCCCCGCGCCCTCGTTGACCTGAAGAGAGACGGTCGTGCTGGTGGTGCAGCTTCGTGTCCCCTGAGCTTTGGGGCCCGAAACAATTCTAAACCCCAGGCCCTGAACCCCGAACCCTAAACCCCAAACCCCAAACCCTAAACCCTCAACCCTAAACCCTAAACCCCAAACCCGAAACCTTGAAACGTTCCCGGGCTGAGTAGTCGAGATGGAAAGAAAGGACACCCTGTCAGCTTGAAGAGGGCTTAGGGTTTAGGGTTTAGGGTTTAGGGTTTAGGGTTTAGGGTTTAGGGTTTAGGGTTGGGGGCTTAGGGATCAGGGTTTGGGGGTTTTGGGCCTCGGTTTATGGCTGTTGGCTCAATCCATTGTCGGCTTCGGGCTTAGAATCGAGTTTGGGCTGGTATAGGGCTTAGGGTTGAGGGTTTGTAGGGTTGAAGATACTTGGCCCAATGTTGATTTTTGTTTTTTCTTGACAGCTAACCGCAACTCGTAGATGAGTCTGTGGGAATGCATCGGTAGCTTGCTTGCGCCTTAGGGGCGGAGATTTCCAGGGGTGGGCTTCCTTCCACAAGGCCTTTCATCAGGCTGCTGTGCCTATAGACAAGTACATCCAATAAGTTCCAAACCCTACACCCTAAACCCTAAACCCTAAACCCTGAACCCTAAACCCTAAACCCTAAACCCTAAACCCCCGGTTGTGGAGCTTCACTTGGCTGCCTGGATGTGATGCTCGCGAAGCTGGTCAATCGTCTCGCGGATGTACAGAGGATTGCCCAAGGTCACCTGCTCACTTCGGGCAACTTGAGGTTTAGGGTTTAGGGTTTAGGGTTTAGGGTTTAGGGTTTAGGGTTTAGGGTTTAGGGTTTAGGGGTTAGGGGTTAGGGTTTAGGGTTTAGGGTCTGGTCGCTTCGAACAACTTGAGGTTTAGGATTTAGGGGCTTCGGCTTCGGGCCCTCAAGGCAGCCTGCACAAGGAACGACGGAAGAAACAACCTTGCATCTCTTGCCGGGGGGTATAACTCAATGCTGACCCCTAAAACCCTAAGCCCTTAACCCTCTGAACCCGCACAAATCTCGAGAGAGCACTGGGGTGGTGGCAATGGGGTCTATGGCGTCTGGTGCCCTAAGCCATGAAGCCGAAAGCTCTGAGGTTTGGGGGGGTTTGGGGTTTTTCTTTGGATAGGGTTTGGGGTTTGGGCTTCCTCCTTCTGAGTTCGAGGTTAGGTTGGGGCTCCGGAAAGGAACAGGGGCAAACCTCTGTTGCCTTGGTCCAAAACCTCAAAGGCCTCATCCCTCGAAACTGTACTGCCAAAAGCCCGAAGCCCGAAGACCCCAAACCCTAAACCCTAAACGCACTGTCTGCTCTGGATACGTTTGGGGTTTATAGGGGCGTCGAGGGTTCGCTTTAATACCGCAGCAAGCATGTGCTAGCAAAAGGCGAAAGAAGCCCCCCCCCCCCCAAAAAAAAAAAAAAAAAAAAAAAAAAAAAACACCAGAAACAATCTTGCTTATAAGGGCAACATAGGGATCAGTATCTTCTGTTTTTTTTTTTTTTTTTTTTGGGGGGGGGGGGGGGGGTCGGGGGGGGTTCTTAAGCAAGAAGTCGGGTTTGGGGAGTCTAGGGCTTGACCGGCAACCCTGAAACTCCCAAAGTTGAAGTGCTTCGTTTTGGGTATAGGGTTTAGGGTTTAGGGTTTAGGGTCTAGGGTCTAGGGTTTAGGGTTTAGGGTTTAGGGTTTAGGGTTTAGGGTTTAGGGTTTGGGGAGAGACAAGCCCTGATCCCTAAACCCACGACACAACCGACACCGGGAATAAATCAAAATAACGTGATACTGGTCCGAAGACCCAAGCAAGCCAACCACGCCAAATGATGAACCCTGGGCCCTCAACCAAACAAACCCCTAACCCTAAACCCTAAACCCTAAACCCTAAACCCTAAACCCTAAACCCTAAACCCTAAACCCTAAACCCTAAACCCTAAACCCTAAACCCTAAACCCTAAACCCTAAACCCTCCAACTTGGCACTTCAAACCTCAGAGCACCTGGGAGACGAAGGTTCTCAGGGGCGTCGGGATAAGATTCGAGTCGGCATCCGGGAGGTTCAAGTAGCCTGGTGCCCAAATCATGCCTCTACTTGGGTTTAGGGTTTAGAGTTTAGGGTTTAGGGTTTAGGGTTTAGGGTTTAGGGTTTAGGGTTTAGGGTTTAGGGTTTGATCAACCGCCAAAGTACGTTTGACATTGGATCCCCTACTACTTCGCCCCACCACCCCACACCTGATGGGGATTTTTCTTTGGGGGGGGGGGGGGGGGTCGGTGATGGAGGAGACAAGCCATGATCCTGACTGCCAAAAGTAAGAAGGCCAGGAACCATTACAGAAGGAACTCTTCGTCGGCATCTTAGGCCTTGTATGGGAGCTATGGAACCTAAACCCTGCACCCGACACCCTAACCCTAACCCCTAAACCCTAAACCCTGAACCCTGAACCCTGAACCCTAAACCCTAAACCCTAAACCCTAAACCCTAAACCCCAACCCCCAGTAGGACAGGCCACATGAACGTAGTAAACCCTGGTCCTTTTGGGTCTTGCTTGCGGCCGCAGAGGCTCTGGGCCCGGGGATTCGTTGTCTTGCTTTTTGAGACCCTGGCTGGGTAGGATTTAGGGCCATTAATGGTGTAGGGTTTAGGGTTTAGGGTGTGGGGTTTAGGGTTTAGGGAGTTTAGGGCTTCGAGCTTTGGAACCCTCCTCACTGAGAGGCGGACTGCTCATGTACTCGGCAATGTTCGCCTGTCAGCGACACCGCTCCCCCTGCCCCGAAACTCATGGCATCCTGACGTTGAGCAGCTGCCGCACACCGCAATAAAAAAACTGAACCCCAAAAGACCCTCAACCTGTAATCTGCAGATTCAACCCAACAAAACCGAGAATCTGGAAACCAACGAGCTGCAAACCATTGACAGAAGTTCGTAAAGCCGATTTAGGGTGCGGTTTAGTGCTTAGGGTACCTCCTTTAGCTTTCTTGGGGCCACTCCCTTGATGACTGCCCTTGGAAAGATTCCGCAAAACGGGTCGTAGTGTGCTTTGGGCTGTGGTTCAGGGGATGGGTTAAGCGATCAGGGTTTACGGTTTCGTCCTAATTTAGGCGTCGGAATAAATACTGTTAGTATTCCCTTATGGCCCGTTCATAATTATACCAAAACAAACCCCCAAAGCCCTATTCTAATTTTTGAGGCCCCTATACTAAGGACTTCAAAGCACCTTCCTTTTGAGACCCCAACCCTCCACCCTCAACCCTCAACCCTCAACCCTCAACCCTCAACCCTAAACCCTAAACCCTAAACCCTCAACCCCCACCTGCGTGACCAAGCCCTTCATGTCCATCAACGAGTTTTGCTGAACAGCTGCTTGGACCTTGACAAAAACTTCGGGTTGGGTTTAGGGTTTGGGGTTTGGGGTTTGGGGTTTGGGGTTTGGGGTTTGGGTTTAGGGTTTAGGGTTTAGGGTTTAGGGTTTAGGGTTTAGGGTTTAGGGTTTAGGGTTTAGGGTTTAGGGTTTAGGGTTTAGGGTTTAGGGTTTAGGGTTTAGGTTTTAGGGGTTTAGGGTTGAGGGACTTCGGGCTGGGTCGAGGGCATAACTTGGGATGTTCCCCGGTATACTAACAGTCCTAAATAGGGACATAGTACCCCCCATTCTGATCCTTATTGAGGACTTTTGGTATAAGGGGGAACATCACAGGGTATGACCCTACACCCTACAGGGTTCAGGATCTAACGCGTATGGCACAAGCCACCTCAACTCGTTGACGGGTCGATGCTGAAGCTGCCATAAGAAGCTTTGATACTCCATGGGTGCAGTTTTTGCTCTTGAGGCTTTTCTTGAAGGTTCATGGGTAGTTGAAAGTAGGGTTATAAGAGCCTCAATTCAGGTTATTAAAAAAAAACGGCTAGCTTTCTGAACCCGACTTCTAACCACCCGTGAACCTCCAGCCTCCCATGTTCACAAGGCATGCCGATGCCTTTCGAAGCCCCAAACCTAACCCTTCACCTTTAACCCTAAACCTTTAACCCTAAACACCAAACCCTCAACCCTAAACCCTTCAAAAACCGTGGGATTCAGGGCTTCAAAAACATCTGCAATCCGAGTGGTTTTTTTGGGCCCAGGGCTGTCTCAGGATTGACAGTAGGGAAAATATCCTCTTCAACCCAATAAGAGCAAATGTCAAATATTGGAAGGGGGCTTTAGAGTTTAGAATTTAGGGCTTAGGCCTACCTCTGCTTCTCGGACTAGTGCAAAACCCAACCGTAAATCGTCAGCCCTAAGCCATAAACCCCCGGACCCTAAACAGAAGACGCCCCCAGACAACCGGAATCAACGCTTGGGGTTGAGGGCTTAGGGTGTCTTGGTAGCCCAGCAAGCAGATTGGAATAAGGGCACCCTGCTTTGGGGTTGGTTACTTTACAAGGGAACCCTGAACCCAGAGAAAGGGAAAAGGGGACCACTCGCCGGGGGGGGGGGGGGGGTTTGGGTTTAGGATTTAGGGATTAGGGTTTTAGGGTTTTAGGGCTTTAGGGTTTTAGGGTTTTAGGGTTTTAGGGTTTTAGGGCTTTAGGGTTTTAGGGTTTTTGGGCTTTGGGGCTCAGCTCCAGCTCCGAAACCCTGCACTCGGCTAGCAGCCGCTGGGTTGTCCTTCCAGCTCTCGCGGCAGATCAGCATCATGACCTGCGCTTGTCGCTGAGCAGCCCAGTAACCACAGTATAATAGCCCTAAACCCTATAAACCCTATAAACCCTATAAACCCTATAAACCCTATAAACCCTATAAACCCTATAAACCCTATAAACCCTATAAACCCTATAAACCCTATAAACCCTATAAACCCTATAAACCCTATAAACCCTATAAACCCTATAAACCCTATAAACCCTATAAACCCTAAACCCTGAACCCTGAACCCTAAACCTTGAACACAAAATCCTGGAGAAACCCTAAACCCTGTTTTGGGGTTGGTTACCTTTATGTGGGAACTTGAGGTTCCAAAGGCGAACACCACTGGGTTACCAAGCTCAAATAGGTTCAACTAGGTTCCCCGGTGGCCAGGAGCAAAATGAAAGGGTATACAATCGGCTTCGCAAAGGGCCCTGACCCTACAAACAAGGGAACAATGCCACGTACTACCAGGTGTCCTAGTCAAGGATTCTAGGGGGTCTCAAACGCTTGAGGATCTACAGGCGGGGATTATGCAGGGCTTCGGTGCTCAGTTGCAACCCCAAACCCTAAACCCTCAACTATGCTGGGGCTCGCAGCAAGAAAAGCAGGCGTGCCGTTCGAAAATTCGGGGTTTAGGGTTTAGGGTAAATCCTAAACCTTGGTTGCTCCCAGCTCCAGATGGATACATGTCCTCTGACCTACAATCCCTGGGTTTACGGTTCGGGGTCCCGGGCTTAAGACTTGAACCGTCATCAGGGTCTTCGTGTAGGGTTTAAGATTTCGGGTTTAGAGTTTAGGGTTTTGGGTTCTTGGGCACAAGGAAGGGGTTCGGCTCTCTGTATTCTGTACTTCGTGCCAGTCAGCTATAGTATTGGGTTGAGGGTTTAGACTCAGGTCCAAAGAAATCCAAACTCATATACATATATATATATATACATATATATATATATGTATATATCTATATTATATATATGGGGCCTAGTATTTCAGGTGGTAAGGGCTCCCCACTGGTACCCCTTCTTTTTGACGTCCAAGCTATTGCCCGAACGCGTTCCTTGATCGATCCCAAGCACAGGCTGAACAAATCTGAGCTACAGCTCCCTGGTTTGTTTGACCTTTTTTGGGAGGGAGAGGGTTGCGTAGACTTGTCTTCAACCCTAAAACCCTGAAACCCTAAACCCTAAACCCTAGTTAAACCCGAAGCTGACTTGACAAAGGGCTGTGTTTCGGGCTTTGGGTTGAGAGCTTTCGGGTGCAGGGGTTGCTTTTGCCGAAGATTGTGTTTAGGAGTTATAGGGTTTAGGGTTTTAGGGTAGTCCGAGATCCTGGCCCTAGCTTTCGTGTCCTTGCCCTGAGTCTTGATGAACTTGTTGTAGAAAGTGGTCGCCGTCTGCGCAGGAAGCTGCAAACCCTACATCGTAAACCTGAACTATTGAGCGAACTCTTAGGGTGTGGGGTTTATGTCTGGGGGTATATACGGATGTTTCCCCGACGGCACATTCGGAATTAGCCATATCTTATCCGCTACCACTCTTCCCACACATAATCCTTAAAGCCTTCACCCTTTTGACATTGGGAAGGACCGATAAGGCGCAGCACATGTTTCGAGCCTGGGGATACATCCCCAAAAGATTTCAGAACAGTCGCAGGCTGGTCGAGGGTTTTAGCCTGACAAACATGCCGCAAGGTGTATCTCGTTCCCTACTTCTTCTATGGCACGGGCAACACCTCGAATCCCCAAGTCAAATCAAAACCCGGGTGTATATATGTAGTATCACCAAAAGGACACCCATGATATACACTCACCAATATTCTAAGGAACCCTATACACTCACCAAAAAAACCCAAACCCTAAGCCCTAAACCCTAAGCCCTAAACCCTAAACCCTACACCCTGCCTCATGTACGTCTTAGGGCGCTTTAGGGCTCTGATGTCGAAGGTTTGGGGCTCAGAGGTCGGAGGCTTATGGCCCGCAACCTCCCCAAGAGGGCCTCTTTTGGCTTGGGGTTTAGGGTTTAGGGTTTAGGGTTTTAGGGTTTAGGGTTTAGCGGTTGGGGTTTGGGGTTTAGGGTTTACCCTGAGCTCCCAAGAAGGCCTTCCAGAAGATCTCCTGATCCTCCGACCGCGTCGGGAACAGGCTCGTGCCATATTCGTACTGCATCGCAACGAGAACCTGCACAGGACGAGCCTAATGCATCGAGGGCCTCAAACTAGCTAAACCCTAAACCCTAGACCCTAAACCCTGAACCCGAAACCGTAAACCCTAAACCCTAAACCCTAAACCCTAAATCCTAAACCCTAAACCCTAAACCGTAAGCCCAGCCAAAGCTCCTGTAGTTTCGCTTGGGAGCCTGACATTTAGGGGGTCGAGGTCAGAGGCTGAAGGAGTCAGAATAGAGGTCCAGGGGTTTAGGGAGGGTTACAGTTTAGGGTTTAGGGTTTAGGTTTTACGGTTCAGGCTTTAGGGAGGGTTTGGGATAACAATAGGTTGAGGTTGAGGGGCGGTTGATGAGGACCTTGGCCTTTTGAAAGGAGCAAGGGCGGCATGAAGGTGTTTGGGCCTAGACGGTCTTGGGCTAGGGCTGAATTCTTGTGATTCTGAGTTGACAGGCCACCCTACCCAGACCGTAGTACCCGACGCACCCAAAGCCCTCGCAAACCGCACTAAACTGGCAACGCGCCCGGGCTCAGAGGTTTAGGCTTAGGGATTTAGGGTTTAGGGTATTCAGGCTTTAGGGTTATCTAGGGCTTAGGGGTTTAAGGTAGTTAGGCTTTAGGGTAGCCTCTACTCTAAGGGATCTAGGGCTTCGGGGTTTCAGGGTAGGGTAGCCTCTACTCTAACCTCATCCCCCCGTCCCATGCGCCGAGTCGGTCTTCGAGAACTCTGACAGGAGATGGATCACTACCTGTCACAAGCAGGGTTCAGGGTTTAGGGTTTAGGGTTGAGGGTTGAGGGTTTAGGGTCTAGGGCCAGTTTAGGGTTTAGGGTTTAGGGCTGCCTGTCCCAAGCAAGGGCGGAAGTTTGGGATGGTCCCCTTATACTAAGAGTCCTTAATCGGGATTATAATGAGGGGTGTTACAATCGCTTCCCCCTATTACTAAACCCCACCCTAATTTTAAATAGTATTTTTTCCGGGCCCTCCCCCTGCTTGAGAATTAGGGGGTTTTAGGGTTTAGGGGTTTAGGGTTTTAGGGTTTTAGGGTTTTAGGGTTCTAGGGTTCTAGGGTTTTAGGGTTCTAGGGTTTTAGGGTTTTAGGGTTTTAGGGTTTGAGGGTTTGAGGGTTTGAGGGTTTGAGGGTTTGAGGGTTTGAGGGTTTGAGGGTTTGAGGGTTTGCGGGTTTGAGGGTTTGAGGGTTTGAGGGTTTGAGGGTTTGAGGGTTTGAGGGTTTGAGGGTTTGAGGGTTTGAGGGTTTGAGGGTTTGAGGGTGTGAGGGTTTGAGGGTTTGAGGGTTTGAGGGTTTGAGGGTTTGAGGGTTTGAGGGTTGAGGGTGAGGGTTTTAGGGTTTTAGGGTTTTAGGGGTTTTAGGGTTTTAGGTTTTAGGTAGGGTTTCCCCTAATTTTAAATACTTCCGCCGAGGCGAATCTAGAATTGCGGGGGGGGGGGGGAGGGATTTAGTATTATGGGGAGGGGATTCAGGGGGGGAACGTCCCAACTTGAGGTCGTAGCGAATCCTTTCAGCGTTTGTAGATTGCGGTCCTGTCTCTGACGCTCACTCTCCCTCGCCCGCTCTACACTACACAAGTGCATTTACTGAAGAGCGAAAGGACCTTGCCAGTGGTGGCCCACGTTTAGGATTTAGGGACTTTAGGGACTTTAGGGACTTTAGGGACTTTAGGGACTTTAGGGACTTTAGGGACTTTAGGGACTTAGGGACTTTAGGGACTGTAGGGTGTGGGTGCTCACTTCGGGTAGCTTTACGGGTCTGAGCCATTAGCCTGCCAACCCTGAACACCGCGAAAAAACCATAGCCAACCCTGAGCGATCAAACCCCTAAACCCTGAACCCTAAACCCTAAACTGCCTACCATCATCCCCCCCCCCCCCCCCCCCCCCTCCCCCCAAAAAAAGGAAAGCCTTGTAGAGAGAGGGGGGATCGTATCTTCCTTACTGCCTGATCATGAGGGTACCAGAACAAACAAAGGCTGTATGTTCTAGGGTTTCGGGCTGACTGTCATACCCGCAACCCTAAACAACGAACCCTACTGCAAACCCTCAAAATTCCTAAATGCTGCGCAAGTCCTGGAAACCACGACCCTTAAACCCAAACCCCTACAACCCCCAAACCTAAACCCTGAACCCTAAACCCTAAACCTTGAACCTCTAAACCCTAAACCCTAAACCCCGACACCCTAAACCCCTAAACCCTAAAACCCTAAACCCAAAAACCCTAAACCCAAAAACCCTTAAAATCCTGAACCAAAAGCCCCTAATTAAAACCCAAACCCGTGAACCCTAAACCCGAATCCCCTAAACCCCAGAACCCCTTTCCCCTAAACCCCTGAACCCTTCAACCCCAAAACCCCTAAAAGCACTAAAACCCTAGACCCTGAACCTCTAAACCTCTAACACCCGAAAACCCGCTAATGCTAAACTTGGGGGGGGGGGGGGGGGGGGGGGGGGTGGGGGAGCCCCCTAAACCCTAAACCCTGAAGATCCCAATTTGGCCACGAAGGCTAGGAGCTTCAAACTGAAAGCGCCACTTGGGCCTGTGCGTCTCTGAGCAGAGCTTCTGGTTGAAGTCCGCCACCGTCGCCTCGTTGAAATTGTCCCGCATCTTGTTTGGCACGAGATACCGGTAGCTCCGGTACAGAATCTGGCATGGTGCTGTCCAAGGCGTGAGCCCTGTTCATACTCACCCCTGCTTCTGAGGGCGGCGCGAACAAACAAAACAACACCTGGGGAGCAAGAGCTGCCCGCCAACGCCTAAACCCTAAGCCCTAAACCTTATAAACCCTAAGCCCTAAACCCTAAACCCTAGACCCTAAACCCTAAACCCTAAACCCTAAACCCTTTAAAATGCTAAAGGGGGAGCCTCGATGCTGGCATCCAGGAGCTGCTTGGCCCGCTCGCCAGTCATCCTCAGCTCCGACGACCGGATGGCGACACAGACAGGGTTTAGGGTTTAGGGTTTAGGGTTTAGGGTTTAGGGTTAAGGGTTTAGGGTTTAGGGTTTGGGGTTTAGGGTTTAGGGTTTAGGGTTTAGGGTTTAAGGGTTTAGGGATAGGGTTTAGGGCTTATGGAGTTTAGAGGGTTTAGGGGGGTCTATAGGGTTCAGGGTTTAGGGCTTAGGGTTTTGTTAGGTTTAGGGTTTGTAGGGGTTAGGGTTTGTGGGGTTTAGGGTTTGTTAGGTTTAGGGTTCGTAGGGGTTAGGGTTTGTGGGATTCGAGAAGGGCTTAGAGGGTTCAGGGCTTAGGGTTTACAGGGCTTAGGGCTTTGTAGGGTTTAGGGCTTTATAGGGCTTAGGGCTTAACCGCAGCGCAGCTCAAAATGCAACCCCACCACCAACCTCGAGGCGCCCAGCGACTATAAATTCAAGCTTAGCACGCGTGCCGATACTCCAATACCGCAACTGGGTCATGAAGCCCTAAACCCTAAACCCTAAACCCTAAACCCCAAACCCTACACCCCAAACCCTAAACAAGGAAAGCCCCCTCGAGAAAGCCTCAGGGCGTAGAACCCCAGTACCCAACAAACCCTCACAAACCCGAAGCCCGCTTGGCCGCCACATTTTTGGCGGCCTCCCTGTACCTCTTCGCCCAAACCCTAAATCCCCCACAAACCCGACCAGCCCTTGTTGACCCCGTGCTCCCAGCTTAGGGCAGCTTAGGCACACTTGGCGCCCCGTGCTAGACCCCAAATAACTCTGACCTTGAACTCTTCTGTGAGAAATGCATAATTATCGGCTGCTGACTTGGTTAATGGGTGAGTTTAGATGGTATAGGGTTTAGGGATTAGGGTCTATAGGGTTCAGGGTTTAGGGTTCAGAGGGTTTACAAGCGGGTTTAGGCATTGGGGTTTATAGGGTTTAGGGATTCAGGCTTGTAGGGTTGAGGGTGAGGGGACTTGGATTTTTCAGTATTGGGTTTAGGGTTTTGGGATGAGGGTTTAGGGACTTTAGGGATTATCGGGAATACAGGGACTATATTACAGGGCTTGTAGGGACTATACTGCCATAGACATCATAGGGGTTGTAGGGGGTTTAGCAGGACAGAGTCATTGGGGCTTCTAAAGCTATTAGTAGATAAAGAAGCCCCTATAAACTATAAACCCCTCAGAAGCACTCAACAAAGAATATCTAGAACCGCACCCAGAACCCTAAGACCCCTACACCCCTCAACCCTAAAACCACTAAACTCCTAAACCCTAAGCCCGTAAACCCCTAAACCCCTGTACAAACCCTGAACCCTAAACCCTAAACCCTATAAACCCTAAATAGATAGCCAGGCATCTGGTCGGACTTGTCCTTCATCAGAGCCTGCCCAGCGCATGTCAGAGCCCTGAACCCCCAACATTCCCCCCGCCCCCCCCCGGAGTCAGTTTAGGGCTTAGGGCTTAGGGCTTAGGGCTTAGGGCTTAGGGCTTAGGGCTTAGGGCTTAGGGCTTAGGGCTTAGGGCTTGGGGCTTGGGGCTTAGGGCTTAGGGCTTAGGGCTCAGGGCTCAGGGTTCAGGGTGCTTCAAGTTTTTGCGTTCCTTTTAGTCAGTGGTGATCTCATATCGGCCGTTGGGCACAGCGTGGGTTTCTGCTTGTTGGGCTTTTAGATGCTTCTACTTCTACAGGTTCAAACCCTAAACCCTAAACCCTAAACCCTAAACCCTAAACCCTAAACCCTAAACCCTAAACCCTGAACCCTGAACCCTGAACCCTAAGCGCTCTTCCACTATGCTTGGCCTTGGGCTCATGCGGGTAGGTATGGGCATGGGGGGGAACCTGGGAGGTGCACAAGATGTGGGGTTTAGGGTTTAGGGTTTAGGGCTTAAGGTTTAGGGTTTAGGGTTTAGGGTTTAGGGTTTAGGGTTTAGGGTTTAACCCCTCAACTCCTTAGCCCCACCTCCTTGAAGAGGTCCATGGAGCCCGCGACCTTCTGCGGGCAGAGCTGCTGCAAGACCTGGACAAGAAGCTTTCCGCCCCTAAGCCCTAAACCCTAAGCCCTAAACCCTAAACCCTAAACCCTTTCCGGCTAAACCCTTTCCGGCTCAGAGGGCCTGGAGGGTCTGTGAGGCTTAGAAGGCTGGGGCTTGCAATGCTTGCCCAGCTTTGCTTTCTAAGGTTTAGGGCTCGCTGAAACCTCAACAAATGCACTGCAGCCCCTTAAGCCTACAAGCCCCGAAACCCCAAGCCCCCCACCCGAAACACGGTAGGATCTGGGGTTTCGGGCTAAATGGGTACTTCCAAAACGGGGAGGGTTCCCCGTTACATACCCTCGAAATAGAATTACATGAATTGTTCAAAACATTGAGGGCGGGCCTGAAAAAGGAACTACCACCCGAAAGCCTGAACCCGAAAGCCTGAACCCGAAAGCCTGAACCCGAAACCCTGAACCCGAAACCCTGAACCCTACCTGCCAAAAAGACAATACGGACCTGCACCCCCAACGGGTTTTGAAGGTAGACATCAAGCACTTTAAACACCAGAGGAAACACCCAACTTTTCAACACGCGGCCCTAAATCCTAAACCCTAAACCCTAAACCCTAAACCCTAAACCCTAAACCCTAAGCCCTAAACCCTCTGAAGCTTGGCGCCAAGCCTGTACTTCATCCGTCGATTCCGAGTCCTCCCAAGGTTTGGGGATGCTTGCACGAAGGCCCAAACCCCAAACCCCAAACCCCAAACCCCAAACCCCAAACCCCAAACCCCAAACCCTAAACCCATAAACCCTAAACCCTAAACCCTCGCAGGGTTTTGTGGGCTGGGGGTGCTTGGCGAGTTGGAGGGGCGTAGGGTTTAGCGTTCAGGGATTAGGAAACTAAAGCCCAAAAACCCTAAAACCCTAAAACCCTAAAAATCCTAAAACCCTAAAACCCTAAAACCCTAAAACCCTAAAACCCTAAAAATCCTAAAACCCTAAAACCCTAAAACCCTAAAACCCTAAAACCCTAAAACCCTAAAACCCTAAAACCCTAAAACCCTAAAACCCTAAAACCCTAAAACCCTAAAACCCTAAAACCCTAAAACCCTAAAACCCTAAAACCCTAAAACCCTAAAACCCTAAAACCCTAAAACCCTAAAACCCTAAAACCCTAAAACCCTAAAACCCTAAAACCCTAAAACCCTAAAACCCTAAAACCCTAAAACCCTAAACCCTCAGTCTGGGATGACCTGGAAGCACACCTAACATACCGAGGCTTCATCTTCGATTTGCTTCTTCGCCCTACACCCTCAACCCCAGAACCCTACAACCCTAAAACTTTAAACCCCTGAAACTCTCAGACCCCAAAACCCTAAAACCCTGAAAACCCTGAAGCCCTGAAACCCTGACACCCTAAAACCCCCAACCCCTAAAACCCCCCCAAAAAAACAAACAAAACAAAAAAAAAAAAAGAGACCCTGAAAACCCCCAAAACCCTAAGAACGCTAAACACCCTAAAACCCCTAAAAACCCTAAATTGCTAAAACAAACCTAGCAACCCCCTAAAAAAAACAAAACTCAAAAACCCTACAACTAGAGGGCCATAGGGGTGGTGTAGGCTTCACTGTGGCAGGGCTGCGGGGGTTGGGGTTGTAGTGTTTAGGTGCGGGGGAGGATTATGGTTTTTCAGGGCTTAGGGTTTAGGGTTTATTTGGGATTCAAGAACCTCCAAAAATCCGTAAGCCCGAAGTAGAAGGTCGCGAGTCAGCTCTCTCACTAACGGTCCCCTTTATTTGTTTAGAGAGCCTAAACCCTAAACCCCCGAAACCCCTACACCCCTAAGCCCACAGCCCCACCAAGCCCTACTAAGCCCTCTATACCCTCAAAGCCCCCTAAACCTTGTGAGCCCTCTAAACCCTAAACCCTACCCTAAACCCTACACCTCTTGCAAGCCCTACCAAGCCCCTCTCTGCTGGGGACGGCACGGATTTCAGCCCGGTCTTTCGGTAGATGTTCATGGTGCTCCTGGTTCAGGAGGGGCTGGGTTTATAGGCTTAGGGTTTAGGGTTTAGGGCCTAGGGTTTAACTAGGGTTTCGGGTTCAGGGTCTAGGGTTCGACCTGTATATCAAGGTGTTCCCCTTACACTAAGGCCTTCACCTTAGACCCTATAGACCCATGCTCAACTCCCTTTGGGGTCTGGGCATTTGGCCCTGCCACAAGGGTTTAGGGTTTAGGGTTAAGGGTTTAGGGCCAATTGCGGAAAGGTCTTCATGATACCTTAAGTGCCGTACACCGGGATGTTCCCCCTGTTAATACCCCCTATGATAGTCCCTAATAAGGACTGCTAGTATGAGGGGAAGCATCCCAAGCCGTGCAGCCTGTAGCAGCCACTGGCAGACGACAGCATTTCCGAGAAACAAAGTGTTCACACAGGAATGTCAACCTCAACCCTTGAAACCCTCAACCCTCAACACAAGTTAAACTCCCACACTCTATGCGTGGCTACAGAACCCCAAACCCCTAAACCCTCAAACCCTACTAGCTCCTATCAACCCCAATAACCTCTATAAACCCCTAGCCCTAAACCCTAAACCCTAAACCCTAAACCCTAAACCCGAAACACACCCGACTGTCCTCAGCAGCTCGCAGGCTAAGCGCACGCTGTCGCCCGGACGGGGCCCCATACTTCCGAAGACCTCGGGCCGCTAAAGTTGAGTTTTTTTTGGATTGCAGGGTTTAGGGTTTAGGGTTTAGGGTTCAGGGTTTATAGGGTTTAGGGTATGCCTGTGAGGCTTAGGGTACGGGTTTTGCGGTTTAGGGTTCAGGGTTCAGGGTTTATAGGGTTTAGGGTTTGGCCTGTGAGGTTTAGGGTACGGGTTTTGCGGTTTAGGGTACAGGGTTCAGGGTTCATAGGGTTTAGGGTCTGAGCCTGTGAGGTTTAGGGTACGGGTTTTGCGGTTTAGGGTTTGCGGCTTGGGGTTTAGGCACGTGGCTGACAGACTGGGTTTTGCTCATATCATGAAGCTGCGAAGCAAATCGCAAAGATGACCAGTTACCTACGGCGAAAGGGCGTTACAGCAATGTAGGGGGGTTTAGGGTTTAGAGTTTAGGGTTTCGGGTTTAGGGTTAGTCTTCACTGAAGGGCGTGGAGCTGAGAGCTGAGGATTGAGCTTCGGTGTACGAAGGTTTTGGGGTGGAGTGTCCCAGCGCTTTCGGTCTAGGGGTTAGGGCCTTCAAGGGGCTACAGGAGGGACGCCTTTTTAGGGTCTAGGGTTTAGGGTTTAGGGTTTAGGGTTTCGGGTTTAGGGTTTTGGGTGCTATGGGGCAATGTGGGCCCTACTTAGGTATGTAGGGACAAAATAAGGTATATATAGGAGTTAGATAGGGGAACAAGATTCACAGTCCCTTCTATGGGTCCCGCCTTATGTCCCTTAAGGCTTAGGGCTTATATAAACATCAACCCTGAACCCTGGACCCCAAAACCCAAACCACCCTAAACCCTGAACCCTAAACCCTGAACCCTGTCCCCTACACCCTAAACCCTGAACCCTAAACCCTAAACCCTAAACCCTAAACCCTGAACCCTGAACCCCAAACCCTAAACCCTAAACCCTAAACCCTAAACCCTAAACCCTAAACCCTAAACCCTCAGGCTGGCGCAGGGAACATCCGGAATGTCACAGCCGAGTGCACGACCTGTAGCATTCAAGCCGAGAACACTACTCCCCTTAGAACCTTCATAGGGTTTAGGGTTTACTGTAGGGTTTAGGGTTGAGGGTTTAGGGTTTAGGGCTTAGGGCTTTTTAGGGTTTCGGGTTACCCTAAGGGTCCATGTACCTAAATCGGGAATACTTGAGCCTTCAAGTACCTCCTATATAGGGACTTTGGGGCCAAAGTATCTAAGAATAAGGTACATCGAATAATGGGGACTAGTCTTTTTTAAAATTCCATGAACCCAAAGTCCTACTCAGGAAACAAATTCCCTTGCTAGGGGTTATAAGCAGCTTTTTCGAGGGTGCGTAGTACCCTAAACAATAAACCCTAAACCCTAAACCCTAAATCGCACGACCTAGAAGATTGCAAGCCTAAGGACTCACACCTAAGGCAGGAGGGACTGAGACTTCATTTGTTTTGAGGGGGGGGTGGCGGGGGGGGGGGGGGGGGGGGGGGTAGAGTTTAGGGTTTAGGGTTTAGGGTATGTGTATTCAGGGGTGCTGGTCGAAAGCGAGATTCGAGCTTCAGAGCGAAGAAGAATTGAAACCTTGCATTTGGGGATTTGCGCCTTGGCTTTGGGTTTTCAGTGCCAAAGGCTCAGAGCACAAGAAGATTGTACCCCAAGGTCATCCCCAACTCCAAACCGTAGACCAGGGCCGCGGCAATGTGCTCTGCCGTCTCGATCTTGCCGGTTCCGGTGGCACCTTCAATCACCTCAGACGCCATTCGAAACTGTAAACCCGAACAGCTTGGGCTTCGGGGTTTCCGGGTTTTGGAAATGGAAGCTCGACGAATCTAAGGCCGAAGCCTTTCAAGTTGCAGCTCTAAACCCCAAACCCCCATCAAGAACAAGCTTTGCAACCCTAACGCGAAAACCCAAAACCCTAACCCCTAAACCCCGAACCGTCTTGAAGCCCAAGCCATAAAGTCCTAAACCCTGGACCCTGGTATCAAACCACCCTTGGGAAACGTAACATGGGGCCCGCAGCCCCCCTCCCAAATCCCTAACCCTAAACCCTAAACCCTAAACCTTAAACCTTAAACCCTAAACCCTAAACCCTAAACCCTAAACCCCTTGCTGGGCTCCTGGCCACCACGCCGCCCTCGCTGAAAGGGCTCTTGGGCGGCGGCTTCGCCGCGGGGTTCGGCGCATCCGGAATGAGCACAGGCTGCGAAGCGGGGTTCATAGGGTTTAGGGTTTTCAGGGTTCAGGGTTCAGGGTTCAGGGTTCAGGGTTTAGGGTTAGGGTTTAGGGTTTAGGGTTTAGGGTTTAGGGTTTAGGGTTCAGGGTTCAGGGTTTAGTTTAGGGTTTAGGGTTTAGGGTTTAGGGTTTAGGGTTAAGGGTTTAGAGTTTAGGGTTTAGGGTTTAGGGTTTAGGGTTTAGGGTTTAGGGTTTAGGTTTTAGGGTTTAGGGTTTAGGGTTTAGGGGTTTAAGCGCTGCGAGGCGGTTTCAGGGGGTGCAAAGTTTCGGGGTTCATAGGGTTTAGGGTTTTGGGTTCAGGGTTTAGGGTTTTAGGGTTTAGGGTCTAGGGTTTTAGGGTTTAGGGGCTAGGGTTTAGGGGGTTTTTAGGGCATACACTATAGGCTTCAGGGGCTTAGGGTATAGAGTTGGGTTTATGCACCTTTACCCAGCCGAAGGCTCTATAGAGCTCACTGGTTGCTCAGCCGCCAGAGCACGAAAGCTCAACTCTAAACCCTAAACCCTAAACCCTAAATCCTAAACCCTAAATACTAAACCCTAAACCCTAAACCCTAACTTGAAAACCGGCGCCAGCAGACCCTGGTGCCCCAGAAACCGTATTGGGGTCAGGGCACCCTTTTGGGGGGTGGTTGGTTACTTTATAAGGGAACCTAGAACCAACAAAAATAGGTAAAGAGCACCACTGGGCTGCCAAGGTGGTTCAGGGTAGGGTTTAGGGTTTAGGGTTTAGGGTTTAGGGTTTAGGGTTTAGGGTTTAGGGTTTAGGGTTTAGGGTTTAGGGTTTAGGGTTTAGGGTTTAGGGTTGAGGGTTGAGGGTTGAGGGTTGAGGGTTGAGGGTTGAGGGTTTACAGGGTGTTAGGGCTTTAGGGTTTTGCGGGCTTAGGGGTCAAAAACAACTTGCTTGTCAGAGCGCGCATTCAGGCTGTTTTGAGCGTTTTGAAGGATTTTGATAGTGTTTGGTTAGAGGGCTTTGGGCTAAGCCCTAAACCCTCAACCCTCAACCCTAAACCCCAAAACCTAAACCCTACACCCTAAACCCTAAACCTATGTGTATTCGAGCTCCCCAACAGCCGCCCGTGGCAGGGGAGGGCCTGGTCGTTGTGGATATCGCGGCGGAAGCCGCTTCCCAGCAGCTCGCTGGCCTGCTTTCCAGATATTATAGAGTTTAGGGTTTAGGGTTTAGGGTTTAAGGTTTAGGGTTTAGGGTTTTGAGGTTCAAGATTTAGGTTTAAAAGTTTAGGGTTTAGGGTTTAGGATTTAGAGCTTTAGGTCTTAAGGCTTGTTCCTTCAGCCTCATAAGCCCTAAAGCCTTGGCCCCGTAACGCTTAACACTTGAACTACCGAACCCCTAAACCCTCGACCCCCCCCCCCCCCCCAATCTCCTAAACCCGTAAATACTCAACCCTAAACCCTAAACTCCAAACCTTAAACCGCAAATGCCCTCGTGTTTGCACGGTGTTCGTGTTAGGTCTTAAGGCATGGGGCTACACATGGCACTTCGGCTTAAGCCGCTAAACCCTAAACCCTAAACCCTAAACCTGAAACCCTAAACCCTAAACCCTAAACCCTAACCCCTAAGCCCCAAACCCTCTAAACCCTCTAAACCCTCTAAACCCTCTAAACCCTCTAAACCCTCTAAACCCTCTAAACCCTCTAAACCCTCTAAACCCTCTAAACCCTCTAAACCCTCTAAACCCTCTAAACCCTCTAAACCCTCTAAACCCTCAACCCTAACAAACAGCAGGGTCGAAGGGCTTCTGCTCGTAGAGGCTGCCAGGCACATAGACCCGACTGCTCTGAACTCGCTTCCATAGAGGTCATGAGAAAAAATCGCCGCCCCAGATGTAGTCAGGTAACTAAATGGGGCACCCCATGTAAGCCTAAACCTTCAAGCCGAACCCTCCCAAACCCTGAAGCCCCGCCACCCCCGTAAACCACCCTAAACCCCCTAAACCTTCCTATATAAACCCTAAACCCTAAACCTCCGAAACCCTAAACCCTAAACCCTAAACCTTAAACCCTAAACCCTAAACCCTAAACCCTAAACCGCCGAAACCCTTTCAAAGGCCCCGGGTGGTCACCTTGGAGATTCCGGACCAAGACTTGATGCTGCAGAGGCGGATGACTCCCTCCTGCAGAGATTTGTTGGGTGGTTTGGGGTTTAGGGTTTAGGGTTTAGGGTTTAGGGTTTCGGGTTTAGGAGGTTTAGGGTTTAGGGTTGAGGGTTTAGAGCTTTGGGGGAGGGGGGTTTCGGGCATGCTTCACCCATCTTTCGGGACCTAACACGCATGCTCATAGCAGGGTTTAGGGTTTAGGGTTTAGGGTTTAGGGTTTAGGGCTTCGGGCTCCCCCCATTAGAAAGCCTGCGTGGAGTCCGTAAAGCCTAAACCCTAAGCCCTAAACCCTAAACCCTGAACCCTAAGCCCTGAAGCAGGGGTAAAAGGGGGGACTCTTAGAAGGGACCCTTAATCCTATTCCTCTGTATAACCCTGAGTGTTATATATATATATATACACCTTATATAGTCTCTAGAAAGCTGAGTCGCCCCAAGCCTTTAGTCGCTTGAGAACCCTGAAAACCGGACCTCATACAAATGTGTAGGGTCCAGGGTTTAAGGCTTTGAATGTTAAGGGGTTGGGGGTTTTGTGCTTTGAGGGTTTCGGGGGTACAAGGGCTTAGGGTTTTGTGCTTTTTTTGAGGGTTTCAGGGTAGGGTTAAACCCTAAACCCTAAACCCTAAACCCTAAACCCTAAACCCTAAACCCTAAACCCTAAACCCGAAGGCTCAGGGCGGTAAGGGCTTCAAGGGTTGAGGGGCTTGGGGGTGTAGGCCTTGAGGTCGCTCAGGGGTGTACGACTTCAGAGATTCAAAAGGTCCAGGGTCTATATAAGTCGCTGCAGGGCTTAGGGCTCAGGGGTTTAGGGTAAAGCCCTCCTAAACCCTAAACCCTAAACCCTAAACCCTAAACCCTAAACCCTAAACCCTAAACCCTAAACCCTAAACCCTAAACCCTAAACCCTAAACCCTAAACCCTAAACCCTAACCCTGAAGCCCAGCTCCTGGAACTCTGCTACGGAGAGACCTGCAGCAGGGTCTGGGATGGAAGGGAGAATCAGGGTTTTCAGGACCTATGGGGCTGAGGGCTTGAGGGCTTGAGGGCTTGAGGGCTTTAGGTTTAGGGTTTAGGGTTTAGGGTTTAGGGTTTAGGGTTTAGGGTTTAGGGTTTAGGGTTTAGGGTTTAGGGTTTAGGGTTTAGGGTTTAGGGTTTAGGGTTTAGGGCTTGGGGCTTGGGGTTTTGGGTTTGTAGGGTTGTAGGTTTATAGGGTGTTCAGGGTTTTCAGGATGTAAGGGGCTGAGGGTTTTTAGGTTTAGGGCTTTAGGGTTTAGGGCTTTAGGGTTTGGGGTTTATGGGGTCGCAGGAAAATAGGGTGTATAGTGTGCAGGGCTTTACTGCAGGGCTTTACAAGGTTTAGGGCTTTAGGGTTTCGGGTTTACAGGGTTTCGGCTTTTTGGGGTTATAGGTTTATAGGGTTTAGAGGCTTTATGGCTTCAGGGTTTATAGGGTTATAGGGTGTATAGGGTTTAGGGCTTTACAGGTTTAGGGCTTTAGGGTTTCGGGTCGATAGGGTTATAGGGTTTTGGGGTTTTAGGGTTTTGGGGTTGAGGGTTTTAGGCTTAGGGTTTAGGATTCTATGGTTTAGGGTTTGGGGTTTCGGGTCTAGAGACTTAAGGTTTTCCTAGGGTTTGCGGCTTAAGGCTTTACGGTTTTCTGGCTTCACGGTTTAAGCGTTAAGGGTTTGGGGTTTTCGTCGGACTTCGAGTTCGGGACTATGGTCTTTGCTTGGTTTTCGGGTTGTAGTTGCGTTTAGGGTTAGGCTGTAGGGTTCAGGGTTTAGGGTTTTAGGGCCTGGGGTTTCGGATAACTGCCAAAATAACTACATAAGCCCTATACACAATTATGTCATGCTCCCTAAAACACATCAACTGTTACATCCTAGACCCTCGCCCCTGCACCCGTTCCCCTTTGCCCTGCAAACCCGAAACCCCAAACCCTTAACCGTAAAGCCCAAACCCTAAACTTTAAACCATCCATCCTTGCCGGGCCCAGCCGTGCACGCTCGACTTCGAGCTCCAAAACCCGCAAACCCAAACCCAATAAATTTCTCGCGCTACAAGCCGACAAGGAGAGGCTCCCCCTTAGGCGTCGAGGGTTTAGGGTTAAAAGGGCCCTATATGGTGAGTTCTCTCAGTTCGGGTCCCTGCTTGGGAAATGTAGAGAACTCACCATATTTGTATCTTAGGTTCTGAGTGCCTGAACTATAGTTTCTGTGCCGCCAAAGCCCCAAACCCCTAGATGCCAAACCCTAAACCCCAAACCCTAAGCCCCAAACCCTAAACCCTAAACCCCAAACCCCAAACCCTAAACCCCAAACCCTAAACCCTAAACCCCAAACCCCAAACCCCAAGAACACCCCCTCCCAAAATCCGCACGTAATCTTCAAGGCAGCCTCCCGACGTCGTGCCGCCGAAGGCATTCTGATGCCATGGGAACGAAATCTTCCTGTCTCAAGCACTCGGAGGGTCAGGTGAGGGTCAAAACGGTTAAACCCTAAACCCTAAACCCTAAACCCTAAACCCTGAACCCTAAACCCTAAACCCCTACGAATAAGTGTGCTCTTGGACTTCTCTTACACCTTATAATGGGAACGTAGAGTACACCAAAGGCCTGCTTGGTACAGAGAATCGTTTCGGGAATATCGGGTTTAGGGTTTAGGCTTTCGGATGATGGGTCCAGGACCCTCTTGCTAGTAGAAGTTCAAGAGCCCCCCTAGGCCCTCAACCCGAAATAAACCCTAAACCCTAAACCCTAAACTGCGAAGCTGTTCGAGAAGCCTTCGCAACTTGGGATCCGGCTTTCCCGCCCCCAAGAATCTAGTAGAGCACGTGGAATGTTCATGGGTGCCCCGCGAAGAGGCATCTTGGGGACCCCTTGCTGAATGTTACGTTTATAGGGTTTAGGGTTTAGGGTTTAGGGTTTAGGGTTTGTTTGAGATTTGCAGCATTGAAAGGCCGGGGTTTGGCACGAGTTCGGCCGTCTCCATGGGAAACTCGGCAGCTGACGCCAAACTGGCACAAACTCTCAGAACTCTGAAGACCGAAGCCCTAAACCCTAAACCCTAAACCCTAAACCCTAAACCCTAAACCCTAAACCCTAAACCCTAAACCCTAAACCCTAAACCCTAAACCCTAAACCCTTCAAGTCAAAGCAGAGGTGAGGGGTTGCTAGAAGACCCTCAACAATCCAAACCCCTGTCACCCACCCCCCCAAACCATGCAACCTACATCCTAAACCCCTTAGGCTTTGAAGTTAAAGGTTGAGGCTTCCCTAATCCCCAGACCCTTCAGCTCACACCCCTAAACCCTAAACCCTAAACCCTAAACCCTAAACCCTAAACCCTAAACCCTAACCCCTAAACCCTAAACCCTAAACCCCACTGAGGAGCCCAGCCCTGTCTTGTTCAGGCCGATGTCTGAGCTGTACTCTTTCTTCACTGGCTGGAAGATCGGGATGGGATTGGCCTGCGGCTGAGGGGGTTTAGGGTTTAGGGTTTAGGGTTTAGGGTTTAGTATAGGGTTTAGGTTTAGGGTTTAGGGTTTAGGGTTTAGGGTTTAGGGTTTAGGGTTTAGGGTTTAGGGTTTAGGGTTTAGGGTTTAGGGTTTAGGGTTTACGGTTCAGGGTTTAGGGTTTAGGGTTTAGAGTTTAGGGTTGGGGGCTTAGGGCTTTGGGGCCTTTGTGCTTCAGGGTCCTTATGAGTTTAGGGCTTATGGCTTCGGGCCTACAGGTTGCAGAATCGGGTTCAAGGGTTACGTAGGGTTTGCAGCTGCGGCTTCAGGGTACAGGATTGACGATTATGACTCATAGGGGTCTTAACTAGAGTTTAGGTTTAGGGTTTAGGGTTTAGGGCTTAGGGCTTAGGGCTTAGGGCTTAGAGGTTAGGGTTTAGGGTTTAGGGTTTAGGGTTTAGGGTTTAGGGTTTAGGAAAGCCTATACTGCCTCTACACCATCAATCCTATACGCACCCTAGACCTCCTGACAAGGCGCCATGCCCTTCCAAAAGCCACTCGTCCGTTTCGCAAGCGCAGCGTTTAGGCCCATGAGCTGGAGACCGCACACTTCAAAGACTGTCTCCAGGCGGTGAAGCTGTCCAGGAACGATGGCGTCAACCAATGGGCTGTCGACCTGGTCGATCGCCCTGCTGAGGCGCAGCGAAGCTTGGTACACAGTTCGAGGCTGCATCATTCTGACTCTGAAGGCGGAAGAGTCTGAAATAGTGCGTTCGAAAATTGGGACTTAGGCTCCTGGTCTTTGAGGTCTTAGGGCTTGGGGGTTTAGTCTTAGGGTTGGGGGGTCGGTTTAGGCTTTAAGACAAGACTTTCAGGGTTTGGGGGTTTGGGGTGTTAGAGTTTTATGGGTATGGGTTTTTGGTAGTTCTGTGAAGGTCTAGTAGTCTACAAGACTAATTTGCCACTGCGTGGAGGGGGCCTATGCCTTGGGGTGCAGGGTTTAGGGCTTAGGGTTTAGGGTCTATAGGGCTTAAGGTTTAGGGCTTAGGGTTTGTCATGTTCTGGAGCTCTAGATAATAGATCCCACAATCTACGGGGTTCTTAAGGGGGGGTGGGGGGAGGGTGGCGGGTGGGGGTTCATGATGGGGAATAGGGTTTTAGGGTTCAGTCTCGGGTGTAGGGTTTATAGGTACATAGAGAGCCTTAGGGAAGCTTAGGGAGCCTTAGGGAGTAGTGGGGAAGAACATCAGGGTGGACTTGAAGACCAAGAACCCTACACCCTATCCCTACACCCTCACCCCATAACCCGAATCCCTCATACCGTAAACCCCTAAAACCCAAACCCCTCCACCCTAAAACCTTAACCCTCAAGCCCCAAACCCTCAACCCTAAAGCCGCAAACCCGAAGTAACCCGGCCTTGAGGGTTTCATCAGGGTTCAGGGTGTAGGGTAACCCTGAACCCAATGAACCCAAACCCGGATTCGCCTTGCCCTTGACTTTGATAGGAGCCAAGGCGTTGAAGATAACCTGAGCGGCTGTGAGCGTACCCTAAAACCTAAACCCTAAACCCTAAACCCTAAACTGTTACAAAGAATGGGTTCGGGTTCCTTTACACTTCTTTTGTTTGGGGGGGGGGGGGGTTCCTTTTTGAAAGATCTCCTTTAGAATCTTCTGAAGGTTGTAGGGTATACTTTCCGGGTTGCGGGTTTAGGGTTGAAGGATCCAGGGCTTCTAGGGATGGAAAGAACAAAATCTAAGTGCAGGGCCGCAAGGGTTTAGGGTTTAGGGTTTAGGGTTTAGGGTTTAGGGTTTAGGGTTTAAGGTTTAGGGTTTAGGGTTTAGGGGTTTCGGGGAAAGGGTTTAGGGTTTAGGGTTTAAACCCCCCAACCGCCAGCAAATCCTTAAGCCCCACCCCAAAACAACCTAAAAACAGCAGTCTAAAGTCGACTTTCTGACCTTTCAGGTAGAATAGGGGCCTGGCTAATCAGAACGGGTATGTCAGGCACGTAGCTGACTTTGCAGCGACACAAGGCTTACAAGGGGAAAAATGCTGGCAGATCCCAAACCGAACATCTTAGCTTCTGCGGGCTGCTCAGGACCTTAAACGGAAAACCCCAAAGCCTAAATCCTAAACCTTGAAAATCCTAAACCTTAAACTTCATGAACCAAAACACCAAGCCCCAAACCCGAAACCCTAAACCGCAAATACACCCAAGCCCTAATCTACTAAACCCTGAACTCTGAAGCCTCAAGCCCGAAATAGTCCGGAACAAACGCAAGCAGTCCCTCAGAGGATCACCTAAGCTGCGCACGAAGACCCCAACCTGAACCTGAAACCCATACAAAAAAAAAAGGGGGTTACGGGTTTTGGGCTTAGATGGGTTTGAGAAGTTTGAGAGTCTGGAAATTATGGCTTAGGGCTCAGGGATCCAGTGACACTGCCCTAAACCCTAAACCCTAAACCCAAAACCCCAAACCCTAAACCCTAACCCCTAAACCCTAAACCCCAAACCCTAAACCCTAAACTCTAAACCCTAAACCCTCAACCCTAAACCCCCCAGGCGGTAGTGGAGGGGCCTCGGTCGTGGAGCGCTTCCGCGTGATGTCGTCGCAGAGAATGCCTCGGCTGCAGGGATTCGTGGCCGGTGACCCTCAGCCCTTTTGCCCTCTAGGGTTTAGGGTTTGGGGTTTAGGGTTTAGGGTTTAGGGCTTAGGGTTTAGGGTTTAGGGTTTTACCCTAAACCCCCTACATCCTAAGCCTCTAAACCCCTAAAAACCTGCACCCCTAAATAGTAAACCCTAAACCCTTCGAACCTCTAAACCCGTAAATCCTAAACCGCCTAACCCCCGGGCCTGCTTGCAGTTCAAGGTTTAGGGTTTCGAGTAGACATTGAAAGACAAGGGAAATACAACTGGTTCTTTGGGAAGCCATTGATTTCCATCATACAAAGGAGTTGATTAAGGGTTTCTTGTTGGGATGTTCTCCCTTATGCTAACTCAGTCCTTAGTAGGGAGTATAATCCCTAGTAAGGGTTTCGGGTTTAGGGTTTAGGGTTTAGGGTTAGTAAAAGGGGGAATATCCCAAGTTTGTCGGTTCAAACTTACGACTGGCCTTTGAAGGCCCCCGCCATCCCTGCAAAACCAGGGTTTAGGGTTTAGGGTTTAGGGCTTAGGGTTTAGGGTTTAGGTTTTAGGGTTTAGGGTTTAGGGTTTAGGGTTTAGGGTTGCACGTCTACGGCAGCGGTTCCTCATGATTGACCTAGGAGAAAAGACAAAACCCCTGACAAAGGGAAAGAAGGGTACGAACCGCTCCGGTCAGTGAGAACTGGGGAACGAAGTTCCTTGTATCCCCCTGTACAATGAAGCCCCTAAACCCTAGATCCCTCAACATCAACTAAACCCTAAACTATAAACCCTAAACCCCGAACAACCCTGTCAACTGCCGCCCTGTGACCCTGCGGGGGCGCGTTCGACATGAGCCGCGCCTGCGAGGAAGGCAAAGCCACAGAAACAAAGCCCATGCAGGGTTTAGGGCTTTTAGGCGTTTAGGCTTCTCGGCTTCTAGGGTTTAGGGTTATTTAGGGTTTAGGGCTTTTTGGCTTTCAGGCTTCTAGGCTTCTAGGGTTTAAGGGTCGCAGGGTGTCGTAGCCTAAACTCTAAACCGGGTCGACCTCGGCATGCACAGGCTGAAACCGAGACTCCGGTAGAGCTTCAGAGCCCGGTGTTACATACGACTTGAGGGCATTTAGGGTTTAGGGTTTAGGGTTTAGGGTTTTAACTTACCCTAGCCCGACACCCGAACCCAGAGATTTGGAGCCCTGTAAGCCCCGCAGTTCCAAGATCCGAAGCTGTGTTGGTTGCCTATTAAGAAACGGCGCAAGGGTTTAGGGGTTTGGGGTTTAGGGTTTGGGGTTTAGGGTTTAGGGTTCAGGGTTCAGGTTTCAGGGTTTAGAGCGCCCTGATTGGACCGGAGCTGCTCATGTAACAGCTTCCAAGTTGACTGTTCAACCCTAAACCTCAACCCTAAACCCCAAACCCCAAACCCTAAACCCTAAACCCTAAACCCCAAACCCTAAACCCTAAACCCCAAACCCTAAACCCTAAACCTCAAACCCTAAACCCTAAACCCTAAACTCTAAACTCTAAACTCTAAACTCTATGGACCCCAGGCTGGCCGAGAGGTTCACG